>OY759212.1:14943073-14944271 GCA_963662105.1 Meiosimyza platycephala
TGTCTGTCTGTCTGTCTGTCTGTCTGTCTGTCTGTCTGTCTGTCTGTCTGTCTGTCTGTCTGTCTGTCTGTCTGTCTGTCTGTCTGTCTGTCTGTCTGTCTGTCTGTCTGTCTGTCTGTCTGTCTGTCTGTCTGTCTGTCTGTCTGTCTGTCTGTCTGTCTGTCTGTCTGTCTGTCTGTCTGTCTGTCTGTCTGTCTGTCTGTCTGTCTGTCTGTCTGTCTGTCTGTCTGTCTGTCTGTCTGTCTGTCTGTCTGTCTGTCTGTCTGTCTGTCTGTCTGTCTGTCTGTCTGTCTGTCTGTCTGTCTGTCTGTCTGTCTGTCTGTCTGTCTGTCTGTCTGTCTGTCTGTCTGTCTGTCTGTCTGTCTGTCTGTCTGTCTGTCTGTCTGTCTGTCTGTCTGTCTGTCTGTCTGTCTGTCTGTCTGTCTGTCTGTCTGTCTGTCTGTCTGTCTGTCTGTCTGTCTGTCTGTCTGTCTGTCTGTCTGTCTGTCTGTCTGTCTGTCTGTCTGTCTGTCTGTCTGTCTGTCTGTCTGTCTGTCTGTCTGTCTGTCTGTCTGTCTGTCTGTCTGTCTGTCTGTCTGTCTGTCTGTCTGTCTGTCTGTCTGTCTGTCTGTCTGTCTGTCTGTCTGTCTGTCTGTCTGTCTGTCTGTCTGTCTGTCTGTCTGTCTGTCTGTCTGTCTGTCTGTCTGTCTGTCTGTCTGTCTGTCTGTCTGTCTGTCTGTCTGTCTGTCTGTCTGTCTGTCTGTCTGTCTGTCTGTCTGTCTGTCTGTCTGTCTGTCTGTCTGTCTGTCTGTCTGTCTGTCTGTCTGTCTGTCTGTCTGTCTGTCTGTCTGTCTGTCTGTCTGTCTGTCTGTCTGTCTGTCTGTCTGTCTGTCTGTCTGTCTGTCTGTCTGTCTGTCTGTCTGTCTGTCTGTCTGTCTGTCTGTCTGTCTGTCTGTCTGTCTGTCTGTCTGTCTGTCTGTCTGTCTGTCTGTCTGTCTGTCTGTCTGTCTGTCTGTCTGTCTGTCTGTCTGTCTGTCTGTCTGTCTGTCTGTCTGTCTGTCTGTCTGTCTGTCTGTCTGTCTGTCTGTCTGTCTGTCTGTCTGTCTGTCTGTCTGTCTGTCTGTCTGTCTGTCTGTCTGTCTGTCTGTCTGTCTGTCTGTCTGTCTGTCTGTCTGTCTGTCTGTCTGTCTGTCTGTCTGTCTGTCTGTCTGTCTGTCTG
>OY759212.1:14951971-15279819 GCA_963662105.1 Meiosimyza platycephala
CTGTCTGTCTGTCTGTCTGTCTGTCTGTCTGTCTGTCTGTCTGTCTGTCTGTCTGTCTGTCTGTCTGTCTGTCTGTCTGTCTGTCTGTCTGTCTGTCTGTCTGTCTGTCTGTCTGTCTGTCTGTCTGTCTGTCTGTCTGTCTGTCTGTCTGTCTGTCTGTCTGTCTGTCTGTCTGTCTGTCTGTCTGTCTGTCTGTCTGTCTGTCTGTCTGTCTGTCTGTCTGTCTGTCTGTCTGTCTGTCTGTCTGTCTGTCTGTCTGTCTGTCTGTCTGTCTGTCTGTCTGTCTGTCTGTCTGTCTGTCTGTCTGTCTGTCTGTCTGTCTGTCTGTCTGTCTGTCTGTCTGTCTGTCTGTCTGTCTGTCTGTCTGTCTGTCTGTCTGTCTGTCTGTCTGTCTGTCTGTCTGTCTGTCTGTCTGTCTGTCTGTCTGTCTGTCTGTCTGTCTGTCTGTCTGTCTGTCTGTCTGTCTGTCTGTCTGTCTGTCTGTCTGTCTGTCTGTCTGTCTGTCTGTCTGTCTGTCTGTCTGTCTGTCTGTCTGTCTGTCTGTCTGTCTGTCTGTCTGTCTGTCTGTCTGTCTGTCTGTCTGTCTGTCTGTCTGTCTGTCTGTCTGTCTGTCTGTCTGTCTGTCTGTCTGTCTGTCTGTCTGTCTGTCTGTCTGTCTGTCTGTCTGTCTGTCTGTCTGTCTGTCTGTCTGTCTGTCTGTCTGTCTGTCTGTCTGTCTGTCTGTCTGTCTGTCTGTCTGTCTGTCTGTCTGTCTGTCTGTCTGTCTGTCTGTCTGTCTGTCTGTCTGTCTGTCTGTCTGTCTGTCTGTCTGTCTGTCTGTCTGTCTGTCTGTCTGTCTGTCTGTCTGTCTGTCTGTCTGTCTGTCTGTCTGTCTGTCTGTCTGTCTGTCTGTCTGTCTGTCTGTCTGTCTGTCTGTCTGTCTGTCTGTCTGTCTGTCTGTCTGTCTGTCTGTCTGTCTGTCTGTCTGTCTGTCTGTCTGTCTGTCTGTCTGTCTGTCTGTCTGTCTGTCTGTCTGTCTGTCTGTCTGTCTGTCTGTCTGTCTGTCTGTCTGTCTGTCTGTCTGTCTGTCTGTCTGTCTGTCTGTCTGTCTGTCTGTCTGTCTGTCTGTCTGTCTGTCTGTCTGTCTGTCTGTCTGTCTGTCTGTCTGTCTGTCTGTCTGTCTGTCTGTCTGTCTGTCTGTCTGTCTGTCTGTCTGTCTGTCTGTCTGTCTGTCTGTCTGTCTGTCTGTCTGTCTGTCTGTCTGTCTGTCTGTCTGTCTGTCTGTCTGTCTGTCTGTCTGTCTGTCTGTCTGTCTGTCTGTCTGTCTGTCTGTCTGTCTGTCTGTCTGTCTGTCTGTCTGTCTGTCTGTCTGTCTGTCTGTCTGTCTGTCTGTCTGTCTGTCTGTCTGTCTGTCTGTCTGTCTGTCTGTCTGTCTGTCTGTCTGTCTGTCTGTCTGTCTGTCTGTCTGTCTGTCTGTCTGTCTGTCTGTCTGTCTGTCTGTCTGTCTGTCTGTCTGTCTGTCTGTCTGTCTGTCTGTCTGTCTGTCTGTCTGTCTGTCTGTCTGTCTGTCTGTCTGTCTGTCTGTCTGTCTGTCTGTCTGTCTGTCTGTCTGTCTGTCTGTCTGTCTGTCTGTCTGTCTGTCTGTCTGTCTGTCTGTCTGTCTGTCTGTCTGTCTGTCTGTCTGTCTGTCTGTCTGTCTGTCTGTCTGTCTGTCTGTCTGTCTGTCTGTCTGTCTGTCTGTCTGTCTGTCTGTCTGTCTGTCTGTCTGTCTGTCTGTCTGTCTGTCTGTCTGTCTGTCTGTCTGTCTGTCTGTCTGTCTGTCTGTCTGTCTGTCTGTCTGTCTGTCTGTCTGTCTGTCTGTCTGTCTGTCTGTCTGTCTGTCTGTCTGTCTGTCTGTCTGTCTGTCTGTCTGTCTGTCTGTCTGTCTGTCTGTCTGTCTGTCTGTCTGTCTGTCTGTCTGTCTGTCTGTCTGTCTGTCTGTCTGTCTGTCTGTCTGTCTGTCTGTCTGTCTGTCTGTCTGTCTGTCTGTCTGTCTGTCTGTCTGTCTGTCTGTCTGTCTGTCTGTCTGTCTGTCTGTCTGTCTGTCTGTCTGTCTGTCTGTCTGTCTGTCTGTCTGTCTGTCTGTCTGTCTGTCTGTCTGTCTGTCTGTCTGTCTGTCTGTCTGTCTGTCTGTCTGTCTGTCTGTCTGTCTGTCTGTCTGTCTGTCTGTCTGTCTGTCTGTCTGTCTGTCTGTCTGTCTGTCTGTCTGTCTGTCTGTCTGTCTGTCTGTCTGTCTGTCTGTCTGTCTGTCTGTCTGTCTGTCTGTCTGTCTGTCTGTCTGTCTGTCTGTCTGTCTGTCTGTCTGTCTGTCTGTCTGTCTGTCTGTCTGTCTGTCTGTCTGTCTGTCTGTCTGTCTGTCTGTCTGTCTGTCTGTCTGTCTGTCTGTCTGTCTGTCTGTCTGTCTGTCTGTCTGTCTGTCTGTCTGTCTGTCTGTCTGTCTGTCTGTCTGTCTGTCTGTCTGTCTGTCTGTCTGTCTGTCTGTCTGTCTGTCTGTCTGTCTGTCTGTTCTGTCTGTCTGTCTGTCTGTCTGTCTGTCTGTCTGTCTGTCTGTCTGTCTGTCTGTCTGTCTGTCTGTCTGTCTGTCTGTCTGTCTGTCTGTCTGTCTGTCTGTCTGTCTGTCTGTCTGTCTGTCTGTCTGTCTGTCTGTCTGTCTGTCTGTCTGTCTGTCTGTCTGTCTGTCTGTCTGTCTGTCTGTCTGTCTGTCTGTCTGTCTGTCTGTCTGTCTGTCTGTCTGTCTGTCTGTCTGTCTGTCTGTCTGTCTGTCTGTCTGTCTGTCTGTCTGTCTGTCTGTCTGTCTGTCTGTTGAAATCACGTTTACGGTTTTAAATTTACAAAGGCTCTTAAAGGGACGTGGCACAGCCCTAAATTTTAACTTTTATAACGCCATAACTCGTAAACCGTTCAAGATATTGTGATGAAATTTAGTGCACGGATACAAATTATATATAGCTTCATTTTTGTTTAAGGTGGGCGGAATTGGAAAAGTGGGCGTGGCACTTTTTAACAATTAAAAATTATGACTTCGTATAATTCAAAATTGGCACATTCGATTTTCACAAAAATTTTAGGGATGATACTACTGAGAGCAGTCATCAATACTAGCTTCTTCAGTATACTGGAAAAATACGTTAAGGGCGTGGCACAGCCCACAATATTTATAAACGTTATAATTAGAGAACTAACAACGTAGTCGTAATGAAATTCAGTATGGCAGATACACTTGCTAAAAAATATCTTCTTACGAAAATTTGGCACAATAGAACCGGTGGGCGTGCCACCTCCCATATAAGCAAAACACGTTTAATGCTATAGATAGCGTGCAATGAGAGCAATCTTCATAAAATTTGGTACATAGATGTCAATTATTAAAAGCTATAAAATTAAATAAATTTTGACGGGATTTCATTAGTGGCATATCTATCGAAATATATGAACAATCATGCTGAAATTTGGTAAAAGAGGTTTGTTTATGGAAAGCTATTTCTGGATCAAGATCAGTCTCGATTGTATCAGTGGGTGTGTCACCGCCCTAAATTTGAAGATTAATTAAGGCATATATCGCAAACTCAACAAGCTATTTTGCTAAAATTTAGTTTGTGGATGCCAATGACGAATATATGGCGGAATTGGAGAAGTGGGCGTGGCATATTTGGTTTTCTGCATTTCTATTCTATTTTTTTCAACATTTTCGACATTCTTTTGACTTTTCCAACTTTTTAACTTTTCCCAACATATTCCATAAGTATATTTTCCACTTTTTCAACCTCTTTCAAATAGATTCGCCATTTTCTTTATTTTTACGACTTTTTCATGAATTTTTAAATTATTTCCACATTTTTCAACTTCTTGCAACCTTTTTTGAATTTTTTAACCACATTTTCCACATTTTTTCGACTTTTTCAGTTGCTTTTAACTTTCTACAATTGTTTCCATATACACTCACGGTCAAAAAAAAACGCCGATTTGAATTTTGCAAGAAGTTTTAAATTTTGATGCGTAAAATAATATCTAATCTTGTTTAACGGTTTTAAGTTTGTTAGATACTGTTGCTATGGACAAGTTTTGAGTATTTTCAAAACTGTCCACTTAACAATAATAAATTCTTTTTATAATCAGAAATTGCAACTTATTTATATGACAAAATACATTGTTTTTTTAGTTTTTTTTACGCATTTTCTCACATATTCTTTAATTATTTATTATTTAATTATTTTAAAGAATACGGTAAAATTGATTTTAATACCGCGTAGGACTTATTTTTGCCTTAATGACGCTTTACATTCAAGAAGGCATGCTGTCATAGAGTTTCCGTATTAATTCCATTAAAATATCGTTGTATCAAGTGGATTCAATTATTTCCTTTACCTTTGGAATATTATGAGGGTTTTGTTGGTGCTCTTTGCGTTTTAAAATGGCCCAAACATTCACAAAGGGATTGAGATCGGGGCTGTTACCGGGCCATGGAAATAATTGAGTCCACTTGATACAACGATATTTTAATGGAATTAATACGGAAACTCTATGACAGCATGCCTTCTTGAATGTAAAGCGTCATCAAGGCAAAAATAGGTCCAACGCCAGGGGTTCTTAAGCTTATGTAGTCCGCGGACCCCTTATCGAGTTAAATTTCTTTGTGCGGACCCATCCCAAGTCTAGACATTTGACGTCGTTCTAAGCTTAATTTCTGACTCAATAATAACAAAGACACTCAGGCTTGCCAACCGATGTCAAACTCAACCAGACATAAAATATCCGGTTATCTGACGAGGATAAGGAACAAAGAATTTTTACTTTGCTTTAATTTTTCCGGTCTTATTTTAAAGGTCTTTTCAACACTATGTATGTTATGTATGCCCAGTTTTTGAAGATCCAGAAGTTCAAAAGCATGCAGACACTACTTTAGAATAACTATTGATACTTATTCCATATATCTCTCTGCATTTTAACCAATCGTGCGCATTTATAGAGGCAAACATTTTTTATTAGAGTTTTCATGTAATAAAAATACAAAATAAAAATTGGGGCAATGTAACAGAATTAAAAAAGTTCCAGGTCAAAATATGTACATTAAACTCAGACAAATATTTCTTGGTCAAAATAAAGCCTAGAAAATAATTTTTTTTTTATATCTTTTTTAGTAAATAATATAATAATAATAAAGCTCAAAATGAAAATTATTTTTTTGGTGATTATTGGTCATTTTATAAGCGAAATTTGTTATATTTTCTTCTGTAAAAGTTTTTACTTAATGAGATGGATGATGTTGTTTTCTTGAAACCAAATCCACAAGGTCGGGCTCTATATTCGGAAGTTTTATTCTCAGGTCTGCTTCTACATTAAGCTGGTTTCCAAAATTTGATTTTATATATAATAGTACCAAAAAGCCTGTTCACACAAATAAGGAGTGCGTCATAAGAAATATGTGCAAACGTTTTTGCTTATAACTTCTTTCATAAAAAAAAAAATTAAATTATTTTGATCAGTTTAGCTTAGAAAATCATGTCAAATACTATTTCATATTACTTTGCATTCTCATCTATTACTTTGCGAAGACATGAGCAGCAAAATAGAAATGCGTGAAAATAAATTAAAAATTTTTTTTAAATAACCTGCAATATACTTTCAAGAGGATTGCAAGGGATGATAAAGGTTACATAAATTCGGTATCTTTGGTAATGAAAATTTTTAAAACAGACATTAGCATGAATAAAAAGCAGGAAACGCTCTGGAAAAATGGTTGTGGTGACCGTAATAACGCAAAGAAGGTCGTAACCATGCTGAAGAAAAATCGCTCAGCTAGCAGATTTCTCTGTATCATTTATTTATTTTATTTATTTATTTTACAATACAATTCTCAAATCTTAACTTAATAAAAATGAATAATATACTAATAATATTAAATAATAAAAAAAAAAAAAAGGAAAAAGAAAAAGATTGAATAAGTGATAGAGAAGAAAGACAAAAATGAATAAAAAGGAATAAAAGACCATTAAGTAGTTAGATATGAACTGAGAAATAATTATAAATAGCACGTTTGAAGCTGCTTCTTAAAGTTTCTTGTTTTAAATCAATGGGCAAGGAATTCCAAATTCTAATGGCGCTAATAAAGAAGAATCTACTGCTGTTATGATAGTTGAATCGAGGAACTATTAATTGAAGTGATCTAATTGATTGGGCAAATTGTAGCTTATCGTAAAGATATCTGGGGGCTTGAGTATTAATAAGCTTTTGCAAAAATAGCATATTGCGTATATTTAAATATTCCATCAAACCACAACCAAGAATTCCTCTACTTATTACAGAGATGTGGTCAAAACGACGAACACCATAAACATATCTTGCCGCATTGTTAAATGCCACCAACAGTTTATGTTGAGACCGCGAGTCAAGCCTGCTGTAAACAACATCAAAAAAATTAATAAGGGGCATAATCAGTTGCAGCACAAGTCTGCGTCTAGTATCAATGGGGGTGAATTCAGAAGAGGTCCGTAGATATCGTAAGATCCCATAAATTTTACTTATCGTGTTGTTAACGTGATCGATACAGGTAAGTTTGCTGTTTACTATAAAGCCAAGATTCTTCGCTCTATCAACAAAAGGAAGCTGGGTTGTTCCAATAAACAATGGGGGAATGTCTAAAGGACTTATATCACGTCTAGAAATTGGGAGAGCTTTAGATTTCAACGGATTTATAAGGAGTGCATTGGATACCGCCCATCTGTTAAGTGAGTCCAGGTCAGAATTCAGTCTATAATTTAAGTCTTCTACCAATCCAATAGGTCGAGAAAGGTAGAGTTGAATGTCGTCCGCATAAGCATGTACAGTAGAGTAATTGCAAACAGAAAAAATATCATTAATAAAAATAGAAAACAAAAGGGGACCCAAAATTGAACCTTGAGGAACTCCTGTATTAATGAATTTAAGTGTAGAGAATCTATTTCCTACTTTAACACGCTGCAGTCGACCCCCTAAGTAGCTGGATATTAAACTAATAGCACTAGAGCTAAAATTAAAATAATATTTCAATTTTTTACACAAAAGAATGTGATTGACAGAGTCAAAAGCTTTCGTAAAGTCAATAAGGCAGAGAACAGTTAAAAAATCTTGGTCATACGCAATTCTCATGTCATCAATAATTTTCACAATAGCTGTCGAGCAGCTGTGTCCAGCCCGAAAGCCAGACTGTAGTGGAGATAGCAATTTAAATGAGGTGACATACTTAGTAATCTGATCTGACATTACCCTTTCGAGAACTTTCCCTAATGCTGGCATTAGGAGGGGAGGCTAGGCTGAAGACCTACAAAGTTCAGAAAGTGCCAGATCGGAATGCTGAAAACAATTTCGATGCAATAATACGAGCTCAAAAACTGAGAAAAGATTTTGTGTCCAAATTCGAATGTGGCATTATGGATGTCGAGACCTTCGTCCTTTCCGACATTTTTCAGTTTCCTTACCAAGAATTTTATTTTGCCAACGCTAGTTTACATGTCCCAAAAAATTTAAAACACAAAATAAATAAAAAATTTCCCAGAAAATTTCTTGTTTGGTGAGCAATTTACAGTTGTGGTAAAAGAAGCCAAAATTTCGTGACCAGAGGCACAATGAACATCGAAATCTTCATCATGGAATGCTACAGTAAAGCGGCTCTTGAGTGGTACCAGTAAAATAACATTACTTTTGTTCCTAGAGAAACGAACCCACCCAATCCACCAACTCCTGCCAATCGAGAGATATTAGGTTCTAGTGAAGAGGCAATTAAAGGCAACAAAGGGGACATGTAAGGACACAACTCATTTTAGACGCAAGTGGTGCGCGTCAGGCCAAAAAATCCAAAAAAATACCTTCAAAGCATTAATAAGAGGTGTCGCAGAGAAAGTAAAACATTTTACGCTTCAAAAATAATATTTTTTTTCAATATTATTTTCTGCATTTGAATTAAATTTGCATTAAAAAAATATAATCTTTTTGAAAATTGAATCTGTGGTTATTGAGATATATTTATTTTTCAATGCACTCCTTACTTTGTGCAAAACGGCATCAAGTTTTGGATGCCCTCATTTGCAAGTGCAGAGTAATCGGATTTTAGCAGTAACTAAAAGTTAGTTAGTTCAATTTTATTGAACTTTAGTTTCAATAGCAAGGGATAGCCACGAGTATATCTTGCTCTAATATCGATAATTGCTTACCAATACTAAAGTCGAAGGGATCCCTGATCCAGTCGTTGCCAGAATCAGAACAGGGAAAAGAAGACGAAGAAGAAGAAGATTTTGTTCTATTTCTCTGCGATAAATTTTCTAGTGTCAATTTTGTACGCACTATAAACGTACATATAAGAAAAATATGGACAATATCGCACGTCCCAACTGTGTTTAGCTCTTAACTTCAACTTTAAATTTATTTGAAGCTGCACCTTGTAGGCTCAAATTAAAATTTACAAAAATTGCTGATGTTGTCAAACAGTGGGAAGAGTGGAGTGGGCATCTAACTGTTTGAACAAAAGTAAATGCACAGTTTTTTTTAAAAAAAATATGTGCAATCATTCAAAAAGCCATATCCTTGTAGAATTTTTAATAAATGAGTTATTTAAATAAAGCGAAAAGTTTGATGATATAAAATTATTTATATCAAAATTCTTTCGCGGACCCCTGGAATTAAAATCAATTTTAACGTATTATTTAAAATAATTAAATAATAATTAATTAAAAAATATGTGAGAAATTAAAAATGCGTAAGAAAAAAACTACGAAAAACAATGTATTTTTTCAAATAAATAAGTTGTAATTTCTGATTATAAAACTAGCAATTATGTGTTTATTTGGAAAAGGTTCCTAGAATTTATTATTGTTAGGTAGACAGTTTTGAAAATACTCAAAACTTGTCCCTAGCAACAGTATCTAACAAACTTAAAACCGTCAAACAAGATTAGATATTATTTTACGCATCAAAATTTAAAACTTCTTGCAAAATTCAAATCGGCGTTTTTTTTGACCGTGAGTGTATTTTAGACTTTTTGAGTTTTCTTCAACTGTTTCAACACTTTTCAACCTCTTTGAACCTTATTACATTATTTTCGACTTCTTCAACCTTTTCAACGTCCTTAAAACATTTATTTGGAAAGTACTCTCAGTGTAGGGTATGTGAGTTTCGGCCTGGCCGAAGATAACACCTTTGCTAGTTTATTTACTTTTGTATGAATTAATCAATTTTTACCTTTTGATAATTTTAAATTTTACACACAAAAAAAATTTTTATTCTATAAAAAAGTTATTTTCAGTTCATCAATGTTGTTTTATTGAATAAACATTACTTTTTTGTAAAAAAATTATGGCTAACAAAAGGTAAAAATTGATTAATTCATACAAAAGTAAGTAACTTTGAACGACCGTATCTCAGCTAATTTCCATCAAAAATACTTTTGTGGATCATTATTTTGACGGAAACTACGTCATCTTTCTTTTTTGTGAACCAATGACAATACCTAAATACACTCAGAAAAAATTATACACAAAAATTTAAATAAGAACAAAAATTTTAAATTTTCGGTTTTTTTAAATAGTCTTTTTGACTTAACTTATTTAAAAAACAAGCTTTTTGACTTTACAAAGTGCCACTTTGATAGGAAATCTGATTCTCTACAAAAGTTGTATGATGTGTTGACATTAAAAATATATAGTTTTTGAGTTATAGTTAAAAAAAATTAAAAAATGGACAAATTTGCACCGCCCTCAAAAGTCCACTCCGAAGCTTAGTTGCACTTTTGGAATTAATTTTTATAAGGTGCAATTGAACATATAAGACAATGAAATACCTTTAAAGAATTAGTTCCTTGTTCAAATACATAGTCAATAGCCTATTAATAGGGCAAGTAAAAATAAAATCAAAAATATCGAACGTTAACAATTTGTACAGTTACTGTTGATGATTACGCATCGTTTAAACAAGCATATCAGTTGATGCACCCCAGCGTATCCCTGACAATAAACAAAGCCCAGCAATTGATACATCCCTGTACGTGAATGACAGCAAAGACAAAGAACAAAATAGAACAATTTGAATTTCAATAGAGCAACGGCCATACAAGCGTACAGGAAAATACAAGATTGAAACAACAAACCACGCATTAAATTTAAAACGCATAATAACTGAAGAGCAATTTATACAAAATTAAACTTTACTTTTAACTCTTTATAAATATTAAACTGAATTCATTTAATATACAACTTTGAGTTTTATTTGAGACACGCCGGTTAAGTTTTGCCTTACATTAGTTTTCAATCTTTCGTACGCCCGAGGATTCGCGGAAAAGTTGTGGTTGCAAGAAGATACTTGCAAATGCCGTACAACCTGAGGAGTGCCGGTGATAATAATAACACTGCTTCGAGTGAGACAGACAGCGAGGAACTTGATACTACAATTATGGAAAATATAGAGCCGCAGACAGGAGTCACTGCCGAACAAATGACTGCAATAATTGCCAGTATCAATGCACTTAAGACGTCTGTGGAGGGGCTAAAGCACAGCACAGAGGAAAGCCAAAGGGATTTAGAGAGAATGCGAACTCAAATCCAGCAATCCAACGAAACGCATGCCAGCCAGTTGCGCGATGTAAACACACCATTATTATCTGATGAAAACCTAGCTATGATACCAGCCGAGGGTAGCTCCAGCTTTAAATTATATGATTTGCCAACTTTATCGGGACATGCTCACGAATGGCCACTTTTCAACGCTAATTTTAAAGATACCACGGCTGCGTTTAGATACAACGACAGACAGAATCTTATGCGCCTGCATAAGTGTTTGACAGGAGCTGCTAGGGAAGCAGTGTCTTCTATGCTCATATATCCGAATGATGTGTCGAAGGCCATGGAAGAGCTGGAATTCCGGTTTAGAAGACCGGATTTGATGGTACGTTTTCAATTACAAAAAATTAAAAATATTCCGTCTATTACAGAAAACAAACTAGAACAAATTATTCAATTTTCAACCACGGTACGCAATGTAGTTGCATTTTTGATGTCAGCTGGGTGCAATCAGCATTTAGCAAATCCGTCATTACTAGACCAACTAGTTTCGAAGCTGCCAACTAACAAACAATTTGACTGGGCGAAACATGCTGCCAACATTAGGCCATTTCCTACGGTTCAAGACTTTTCGGTGTGGCTATGTGAACTTGCCAAAATTGTAGGTTTTATGCCATCCTTAGTTCCAACGCCTTTCAAGAGCAGCACATCGCAACACCAACAGCCGCGTCGACTTATGCATGTGAATGAAGACACCGCAAAACATGAAATTAAATGTTACCAGTGTGCAGAAGGGCACATGATAGCTGATTGTAAAGTTTTCCAGCGGTCCCTTAGCGTTAAGGAACGCTGGGAAAAGGCTAAAGAACAACAACTGTGCTTTGCTTGTCTACGCAAAGGTCACAATACAGCAAATTGTCGGAACAAAAAAGTTTGTGGCATAAATAATTGTCGCCGTTATCATCATCAGTGTCTACATGAGGAACGAAGCGAAACTATTTACAATCCAAATACGTCATCATACGCCGCCGTCAAATAACGCCGCCGCCGCTAGACCAAAAATTTATCACGAAAACCGTTCTAAGTCGCAGCCAACCAGCAACTCTGTCACGCAGCCATCAATGCATTCTGCCGCTCAGCCACTATTGAACTGTCGATGGACTCCATCACATCACTTTTTGGACCAAATGGTAAAATTGATGTCTTTGCAATGTTCGACAATGGCTCAGCCATAACTATCTTGGAGGAAAACGTCGCTAACACACTTGGCCTTAGGGGTCGGTCACATCCACTCACACTTCAGTGGTATGACCAGGGAGTCAAAACAGAAACATCTATGAGATTAAATTTGGAAATTAGTGGTGGTAGTGAGGGTATGAAATACGTCTTGAAAAATGTACGCACAATCCGAGACCTTTGCCTACCGGTCCAGTCTTTCAATAAAATGGATTACAAACATTTTGATTGCGTGCCCTTGCATAATTATACGAATGTGAAACCAGTTTTGCTCATCGGCCTCGATAATGTGCATCTCAGTGTGGCAACAGCAATTATGCAAGATGGCGACACCAATCCAATAGCCATGAAAACAAAAGTGGGATGGGTCGCATTTGGACCTACAAAAGCAACATTACCCATACGACCAATAGTTTTGCACATTAGAGAGGAACAAATATTGACAGATTTAAATAAAGTTGTTGCAGATTACTTCGAAGGCGACAGTCTCGGACTTGATTATTCGACATCAGTTCTTGAATCTTTAAATGACCAGAAGGCCCGTAAAATTTTGGAGCGTACTACACAACGTATTGGTAAACATTTTGAGACTGGTCTAATTTGGAAAGACTTTCCGCCTGTTCTTCCAAATAGCTACGAGATGGCCAAAAAACGTTTGGTTGCCATCGAAAAGAAAATGAAACACGACAATATCTTTGCTGAAAGATACCGAGCTGAAATGGTGAAGTATGTGAGAAAGGATATGCCAGAAAACTTGACAAGGACGAAGTTGAGCAGAAAAAATATCCAATTTGGTATCTACCCCATTTTGCAGTGCACAACCCACATAAGCCAGAGAAAATGCGAATTGTATTTGACGCCGCAGCCAGTGTAGCTGACACATCACTAAATTCTGTGTTGTTGAAAGGGCCAGAACAGGCTAAGCCGTTGTTGGTGATTTTGTTTAAATTTCGAGAGGGTCCTGTTGCAGTAGCCGCTGATATCCGTGAGATGTTTTCTCAGGTGAAAATTCGTGCAAAGGACCAACATGCTCAACGTTTCCTCTGGCGAGATGGAGATTCAGAAAAGCCACCTCAACATTTTGTCATGTCATCCATGATATTTGGTGCCATATGTTCGCCATGCTGTGCGGAGTATGTAAAAAATAAAAATGCCGAAAATTCAAGGAATCAGTATCCAGCTACTGTAGCCGCCATCATCGATAAGCATTATGTAGATGACTTTGTTTGTAGTTTTCAAACCAAAAAAGAAGCTAAAGTTATTTGTTAACAAGTAGTCCGCATACACGCTGAGGCAGGGTTCGAGTTAAGAAAATTTGTATCGAATTCTCATGAAATATAAAATATTATGAATGGGCAGCCGACCAAGAATATTAAGGGTGTAAACATGGAGAGACAAGCAACTACCGAGAAGGTGCTCGGAATGTTCTGGGACACGACAAAAGATGTTTTCAAGTTTCACACCAAATTTCATCGCGTTCCATTACAAGTTTTGAATGGTCAGCGAGCGCCAACCAAAAGAGAGCTACTCGGGATTGTGATGGCCGTCTACGACCCGTTTGGGCTACTTGCAGATTTTTTAATATATTCAAAAATTATCGTACAAGAAACATGGAAATGTAAAGTCAACTGGGACGACCCAATCCCAATTAACTTGCATAAAAAATGGATTGCCTGGTGGGGTGAGTTTCAGAAAGTTAATACGTTTGAAATCAAAAGATGTTACTCGCTCTTGTTGCACAAATCTGTTGACGGCAATTACATATATTTGTTGATGCTAGCCAAGATGCCTTTGCCGCTGCCGGATACTTTCGTATGGCTCATGAAGATATAGTCGAAGTTGCCTTTGTTGCCGGAAAAACACGTTGTGCGCCACAGAAGTTGATGTCGGTACCTAGACTTGAACTTCATGCAGCAGTACTTGGCGCCCGTCTCACTGCCGTGACAATCAACGAGCTACGCCAGAAATTTTGGATCCCGCACGCCAAATCAGTTTTGAAAGTCATACAACGCAATTGTTTAAGTTGCAAAATTGAAAAGGCAAAGCCTATGCCACCTTTGATGGGTCAGCTGCCAGTAGACCGCATCACACCGTTTGTCCGCCCGTTTACTTATACGGGTGTGGACTTATTTGGTCCGTTCAACGTCTCTGTAGGACGCCACAGAGAGAAAAGGTGGGCAGTCATTTTTACGTGTCTGACGGTGAGAGCAGCGCACTTGGAGCTAGCCGAAAATTTGTCCACTGATGCCTTCCTGGTTACTTTATTCAATTTTGTCAACAGGCGTGGAACTCCCGTTAGAATAAGAAGTGACAATGGTACGAACTTCATCGGCGCGCAGAAGGAGTTGATAAAATCTGAGAGATTATTGAATATTGAACGTATCAATGAAGAGGCCACAGCGCGTAACATTGAGTGGATGTTTAACTGTACCGCTAATCCTAGCTCTGGTGGATGCTGGGAACGGCTAATACGAATTATAAAACGCCTTTTACATAAAATACTACACGAAGAAGCCCCGCGAGTTGAGACTCTGCGTGCTGTACTTATTGAAACAGAGAACATCATAAATTCCCGTCCGTTAACTGACATACCCTTGACAGCAGAAGAAGACGAACCGTTGACGCCGAACCACTTCCTGCTAGGATGTGTGAATTCTACACAGACGCCGCATGAAGAAGATAAAGTCTGTCTACGAAAACAGTGGCATATTGCCCAAAATTTAAAAGACCGATTGTGGAAGCGGTGGACACTAGAGTATTTGCCACAACTTTTGTGCCGACCTAAGTGGTATGAGAAAACAACACTGATCAAGATTAATGATTTAGTGCTCATTTGCGATCCTAGTCAGCCGCGCAACCAGTGGAAAAAAGGACGTATTTCTAAAACATTTCCAGCCAAAGACGGTCAAGTACGATTTGCAGAAGTTAAAACCTCTACTGGTATCTTCCGTCGCCCAGCATCAAGATTGGCCATTCTAGACTTGAGTAGTGAATCCCCAGGGAATTCACGGGAGGTGGAGTGTTGATGATTACGCATCGTTTAAACAAGCATATCAGTTGATGCACCCCTACGTATCCCTGACAATAAACAAAGCCCAGCAATTGATACATCCCTGTACGTGAATGACAGCAAAGACAAAGAACAAAATAGAACAATTTGAATTTCAATAGAGCAACGGCCATACAAGCGTACAGGAAAATACAAGATTGAAACAACAAACCACGCATTAAATTTAAAACGCATAATAACTGAAGAGCAATTTATACAAAATTAAACTTTACTTTAACTCTTTATAAATATTAAACTGAATTCATTTAATATACAACTTTGAGTTTTATTTGAGACACGCCGGTTAAGTTTTGCCTTACAGTTACTTTTGAATGAAGCAATTTAAAGACTGTCAAAAATAAATGGCTTACTTTAGTTAAGCACAAAGGTAGTAGGCTATACAATACAATAAAAAATAAAATATATTTTGACAATTTTTGAACAGTTTTTTCTCGGAAATATTTAAGGTTAAAGTTGGAATATCAGAAAAAAAATTTAAAATTACATGTTTTAAGCGTTGTTAAATAGATTTAAAATAATTTTAAAAGTTTCTGACTGTTTACGCGCAGCGTAAACTAATGTGCATTCACCTTATCTGTTTCGTCTTGCTATCCACCGCAAGGTGCTGCCTTTTACTCGTTGTGGTTGCAACGAACTCTGCAAGCCAACCGTTTGCAACAACGAGTATAACGCGCAAAAATTCGTTCGTCATTCGTTTAGAATATCCAAAAGTCAGCGAACCCTCCCGCGCTTAAACAAAGAACATATAAATTAAACAACATTAAGTCACAAACCACAGTGAACAAATAGTCAATAGTTGAACAAACACAACAAATAAAGTGAAAATACAATTTACGCACAAACATTAGATTTTCAATACAAATTAGACAACATTGAAAAAACAGTGCACGAACAATCAACAATTTTACATCAATTCACATTGAACATCAACAAACAGAAACATCAAAAAACCACCACCATCAGCAAACAGCAATTCAACGTTGGACAACTACAGTAGAACTTCACAAAACAAACAAAAACACGTATAGTATTATTGTATACTAGGAATTGCATTTATTATTATATTATTATTATATATTATAATAAAACCCATTAAATTTGAATTTCTTAGTGTCAACTTATTTCGGCAACCCTCCCAGCTAAACATTTGGTCCAATCGAGCCGTCGAAATTTAGAGCAGCAGCAACAAGTTTTTGGACGGACCATAAGTTGACACACAAACACGAAAGATCACAGCATATACACACACACAAAAACCCAAAGTAGTGAGTCAGTGAAGTTTAAAGTGAAAAATTTTGGTCAAAATTGTCTGTATAAAAGGCATAATTAAGCCTTTTGTGCAGCCATTTTGAGAAATATATATACTTTCGCGCTTCGTTTTTACGAACCGAAAATTTTGAATTACCCACCCACCCAAACCCTCATCAAACTAAAATATATTTTATTTTAAACTTTAAATTTCATTTTTCTAAAAAATTTCATATACATACATATATTCAAAAAAACCATGTAAATTGAAAGGGTCATTGCTTTGCATTAAAATATATAGAACACATATAAATATATTGCGTCTATTTACTTTGCCCTTGGTTTTTTTTGCATTGAAATTCTACCTACACAGCTGCTGTGCCGTTGTTTTTATTCTATTGCTGAGTACAAGTTCTAAGTAACTTGTACTTTTGTTTTTGGTTTACTCTTTAACTTGTCTCATATTGAGTTGCCAGATTGGTAAAAAAAATCCCGGAAAATTCTTTATCCGGATTTTCATTGAAAGTTTTCCCGAATCGAGGGAATTGAAGTAAAATTAAAAATTTCTTAACCCGTTCTCAACTTTATTAACCCTTTGTGCCCCTAAAGTGAATTTAACGAAATTTTTCATTTCTTTTGCGCTTTTTTGGAAAATTTTGTAATTTTACAACTTTTTCGATTTCGCTTGACCCCAGTTGTTGAAAATTTTTAAAAAAATTTTTGTTAACCCATTGTAACCCTATAGGATAAACAAACAATTATAGATTTTTTGAATAATTTCAATTTCTTTGTTTGTTTTCTCAACATTTGATCAAGTTGGTAAGATATTTTGAAAAATTTCTTACTTAACCCATTGTGACCCACACTTAAAAATTCTTGTCTTTTCGACATATTTGGCAAGTTTCGCTCAATTTGTTTTGGCTTTTTGAACTCAACTTCGACATTGTTTAAATTTAAAGTTAAATTTCATAACTTCATTTGATTTCTTTTAATAAAAGACCCTTTTCACAATGTCGCTCACAGCCTTTGTTCACTTTACGAACGATTTGATTGAGTTTGAGGAAACTCAATCCGAGACCCCAGTGTCAGAACTAAGTTACCATATGTTTAAGGTTCAACAAACTGAGCTGGAATACCTTTGGAACAAATGTAAATCGGCTTATGAAGAAGTCCGAGAAAATCCAAAAGGAGAAGATATTAATATGGAAAAGGTAAAGGAGAAATACAAGAAGACGTATTCTAGCTACCTTAGATGCATTACATCAATGTATGAGCATTCTGAGGTTCTGAAAACCCAAAAGGAAGATCCCAAACCCAAAGTTGGCATGGTTGATATGTCCCCAGCAGTTCATCTTCCTCCCTGCGATACTGACGTATTTGATGGAGACTACGTCAGTTGGCCCTCCTTTAGGGATATGTTTACGGCATTGTACATTAACAATAAAAGGTTAACCAATGTCGAAAAACTTTTTCACTTAAAGCAAAAAACCCGTGGCGAGGCTCGTGATGTAATTAAGAATACCCCTCTCACTAATGATGGTTTCTTCATTGCATGGGGAAACCTGTCAGAGATGTATGAAAATACACGAATGCAAATAAATGCACAGCTGAAAATGCTTTTCAATTTGCCCCAAGTTTTTGAATCCGGTAGTTCAGTCAAAAAGCTGCAACGAACGATCAATAACTGTATCACGACGCTTCAGTATTTAGAAATAAATACAGATAGCTGGGACCCTATCCTGGTTTATCTATGTTCCACAAAATTACCCAGTGCGTTCCTTGAAGACTTTGAAAAATCTTTAAAGGATAATTCCAAAGTTCCATCTTGGAAGGAATTAGATTGTTTCTTGACCCACAAATATAAAACTCTTGAGTCTGTTGGCGATATGAAGATTTCATTTTCAAAGCCTAGTCAACAGAAAGTTGCGAATTTTGGTCACAGTTCACTCAAAGAAAAGCGTGTGAGTTCTTTTCATGTGAATGTGGCAAAGAAGCCCCAAACTACTGAATATAATCAGCCGAAAGTTGCCCCTAATCCACTTCCACTAAAATACAAAGTTGATGGTTCAGTTTGCAAGCTATGCAAGGCTGCACATACTCTTCGCGAGTGCCCCAGGTTCATTAACATGAATGTGGAGAAGAGAATCGAATCTGTAAAACAAAATGGATATTGTTTCAATTGTTTAGCTATGTCGCATGGAGTAAAAGAATGTAAAAGTTCATATGTATGTCGAATTTGTAGTAAAAGACATCATTCTTTACTCCATAAAACGACTGACCCCGATTCGATTCCTAGCACGAGTTCACAAGCCAAAGCAGCGTCAGCAGAACCCAGCAAGACCCGGCAGTCATTCACAACCACTATACAGTCCACTTCTCACCCGACGCAAGATGAGCAACGAAACCACCTAGTAGCGAATTGTGGCACAAATATGAAGAAGATCCTACTAGGTACAGCCATTGTAAATGTGGAAAACAATGGAGCTCAATATATGGCACGAGCACTGATAGACTCAGGATCCGAGGCAACGTTCATTTCGGACAAGCTGAGGAAGAAAATTGGACTGCGAACCCAAGCAGTTTCAGCTCAAGTCACAGGCCTGAATCAAACGGTATCTGCAACACCAACGACGGCTTGTGAATTCATGTTGTGCTCTCCAGTGAACCCATTATTTAAAGTAAAAACTCAAGCGCTAATTTTGAGGAATTTGACAAGTGAGTTACCTACTTACTCTGTCGACCCAAAGCTGATTAAAAATATTGATGAGCTGCAATTAGCAGACTCACAATTTTTCCAAACGCGTTCTGTGGATTTGATCATTGGTAGTGATCTTCACCCTCAAATTATTTGCACTGGTGTAAAACGCAATATTCTTGGATCTCTTTTGGCACAAGAGACTGAATTCGGCTGGATTCTGTCGGGCCCTCTTCCTGACACTTCAAGGCCATCCAATGTTGTTTCGCTTTTCAACTCAGTGGCCCCCGATGATACGTTGACTCGCTTTTGGGAGATTGAAGAAATCCCAAAAAGCTTTTTACTATCGGATTCCGAAAAATATTGCGAAATGAATTTCGTAAACACAACTCGTCGAGATTCTTCAGGACGCTTTGTTGTAACCCCCCCCCCATTCAAAAACCCAGATTTTACTAGCCTTGGTATGTCCAGACATATTGCAATGGCACAATTCTTGAGAAATGAAAGGTCTTTGCTCAAACGCCCTGCAATCAAAGCAGAATATGATCAAGTTTTGTTTGAATATCTGACACTTGGTCATATGAAAAAGGTCGATTTTACACCATCAAAAGTAGATAACCCTCAGCATTATTATATACCACATCACGCAGTTATTAAGCCTGATCGTGTGACAACAAAGCTACCAGTTGTTTTCAATGCTTCGAACCCAACATCGATGGTAAAAGTCTTAACGATTTACTCTACACTGGACCTATTCTGCAGCAAGATTTAGTTTTATTGATTTTGAAATGGCGACTTTTCAAATTTGTTTTTAATGCCGATATACAAAAAATGTATAGGCAAATACTCATTGATCCCAAAAATACACCTTATCAAAGGATATTGTTCAGAAAATCTGAAAATGATCCAATTGAAGATTTTGAGTTACAAACGGTAACATTTGGTGTCAATTGTGCCCCTTATTTGGCCATTCGAACCCTTCAACAGCTAGCAAGCGATGTACATCAAACCCACCCTTGTGCTTCGCACATATTAAAGAATTTTATGTATGTAGATGACGTGCTAGCTGGGTCTCATGACATTGTTTCATCCAAAAAAGCTCGTGATGAACTCATTTTTGTTTTACAGTCCGCTGGATTTGCTTTACGCAAATGGACATCTAACTCCTCAGATGTCTTAAATGATTTACCCAAGGAGCATCTTTTAGATATTGACTTGCTCCACTTGTCCGAAAAGAGCAGCGCTAAAACTCTAGGGATTCGGTGGAATGCGAAAAAAGACGCATTCTTTTTTGAAGTCATACCCATGGAGAGTAAAAACTCTTACACTAAACGTGAGGTTTTGTCAGCTATAGCCAAATTATTCGACCCTGCTGGTTGGCTTGCACCAATTGTGGTGTCAGCCAAAATTATTATGCAACAGGTATGGCTGGACAAAACTGAGTGGGACGAAGTTCTCAAGTCTTTGACTTTACACAAATGGCAAAATTTTGTTGATGGATATCCATCTATAAATCAAATTGAGGTTCCTAGATGGACTCAATTCACACCCAACTCCAAAGTTGAATTTCATGGCTTTTGTGATGCGTCAGAAAAGGCATATGCTGCGTCTATTTACATTCGCATTCTTTCTGAAAACGCCGATGCAGTCACTACCCTATTGGTTTCAAAAACCCGAGTGGCACCAGTAAAGACAATTTCGCTTCCACGATTGGAACTCTGTGGCGCAGTCTTACTGGCGAATTTGGTAGATGCTATACTACCACAACTAAATGTAAGCCATTACAAAACTTTCTTTTGGACTGACTCCACAATAGTCCTTGCTTGGCTTCAAAAGCCCCCATGTTCTTGGACAACTTTCGTTGCCAATCGTGTTTCTACCATACTAGAAAAAGTTGGAAAAGAAAATTGGCAACATGTTGACTCCCATGATAACCCGGCAGATATCGCCAGTCGTGGTTGTAGTCCCAGTGATCTCCAGGATCATCAGCTTTGGTGGCAAGGACCTAATTGGTTGAGACTTCAAGAAAAAAATTGGCCCATTTCTCGAATGTCGTGTTCTACAACCCTTGACTTAAAGCCCATAAAATCATTTGCCATTACCACTCAGGAAGATATCCTAGATAGATTTTCATCATTGCCACGAGCCCTAAGAGTCTTAGCTTATGTATTTCGGTTTTACAGAAATTCTATACCCGTCAAGCGTTCGGATATAATTACACCGAACAAAAAAATTTTGCCCGAAGAAGTCAAATTGGTGAAAAATAGACTTATTTTGTTAAGTCAACAAATGTATTTCCCTGACAATAATGAATCGTTATTGAAAGGGAACCCAATTTCATCAAAAAGCTCGCTACTCCTTGATTCAAAAGGATTGATTCGAGCTAATGGTCGTTTAGCAAGATCCCCAGGATTGACCTATAATGAGCGTCATCCACTTGTGTTATCATACCACAGTCGACTTGCTAAATTGTTTACACATTTGACCCATATAGTATCGCTTCATGGTGGAAACCAACTTGTTTTACGATTAATGCGATCAGAATTTTGGTTACCAAAACTCAAAACTTTAATTAAAACCACGATCCATAATTGTAAAACATGCATAATTTACAAAAAAAGACAGCAAACACAAATAATAGCTGCACTTCCACCTGAGCGTACTATGTTTACACGACCATTCACAAACACTGGAGTAGATTTCACAGGCCCCTTTGAAATTAAAAATTACACTGGACGAGCGTGCTTGATTACAAAAGGCTATGTATGTGTTTTTATTTGCTTCTGGAGTTAACAAGTGACCTTTCGAGTCAGTCATTTTTAGCTGCCTTCGCACGATTTTTTTCAAGGCGCGGATGCCCTGCCGCTCTTTACTCCGATAACGGAACAAATTTTGTGGGAGCATCACAAATGCTCAAAAAATATCGGCAAAAATTTATGAATTCGTTGCAGACCCAAGTAATTGCAACAAATCATCAAGAAGTAACATGGCATTTCATACCCCCCGGAGCTCCACACATGGGTGGACTTTGGGAAGCCGGTGTCAAAAGTTTTAAACTTCACTTGAAAAAGGTAGCTGCTAATCAACGATTCACTTTTGAGGAGATGTCTACCCTGCTAACACGAATAGAAAGTTGCCTGAACTCAAGGCCCCTCAGTCCCTCAAGTGAAAATGCCAGTGACTTAGCACCCCTGACACCAGGCCATTTCTTAATTGGATCTCCAATGCTAGCTCCAGCTGAACCCGATCTAAGCAGCGCCTCCCTCAGCACAATAAATCGATGGGAAAAATTAAAAGTACTACATCATACTTTATGCAGAAGATGGAAAGATGAGTACTTGAAGGAGCTACATAAACGTTACAAATGGAAACACCCTAAAAAGAATATTGAAGTGGATGATTTAGTCGTTATACGGCATGAAAATCTTCCGCCCCACGAGTGGAACTTAGGTCGAGTCGTGAAAGTGTATACCGGCTCGGACTCCAAAAATCGAGTTGTCGATATTCGGACAACAAAGGGTATTACTACAAGACCCATTACAAAAGTATTAGTACTCTTCTCAAACTAATTTCGAATTTGACCATGGCAGAACTTTAATTCTAATTTTAATTCTCTTTTCAGTTTGCCATGGCTCCAACCCACAACAACAAATGTGCTTCCAGCTATTTTGTGCGCAGCAAAAATAAGGGCGGCAACAGAAACCGCACTTCTCAAAACCAGCGCAACAACAGCAAAACCAAAAACCACGGGAGACTACAATTCACTGGCCGACATGTGGCATGTGGCATCTGTAAGAAGGACCACCGTCTGGCAACTTGCTACAAGTATCGTGAGATGAATCTCACAGAAAAATACGAGACGGTTATGAATATGCATTATTGCATCAACTGTCTGGCTCGGTCCCACAACCTCAAAAATTGTACCAGTCACGACAAATGTGCAATTTGCCACGCAAAGCACCACACCAGCTTGCATGGACACCCCCGTGTACTGGCAGTTGGAAATGATGATTTGCGTGGTACCCGGTCCATTAATCAGACCAGAATTCTGTGCTCAAAGCAGACCCTGATGCCAACTACAATATTGAAGTTGCATTGTGATGGTGAATACCAGACCCTTAGAGCTTTAATCAACACAGCGCGATCTGTGACAGTGATCTCAGCGGAAATGGTGAAGAAGATGAAGATAAAACTGATCTATCTGAACTCCCAAAAGCTCTGCAATGTGGTGATCGGATCTAAAATTGATTCAAGTTTCAAAATTGAGCTGAATGCACTCGTCAGCGATGAATTGCCACGCCGCATCTATGAAGAAGATTTGCCTGAGGCCGCAAAAAAAGCTTACGACAATATATTGCTGGCAGACCCGAAATTCACGTCGTCTACCAAAATTGAAATGGAACTCGGAGCTGATGTATATCCGCAGATTATGAAATCTGGGTTCATGCCCTCAGAAAATGGTAGAATGTTGGCTCAGAACACTGCGTTCGGCTGGACAGTCTCTGGCCCATGTGGGTTCTGAACCACCCAACACTGATTTTACACACATTTACTTTTACTACTTGAATTTTAATTGAAGTTGCTCTAATGAATTTACCCAAATGAATTGTTTTATTGCAGACCCTAAGTGCTGCAAGGCGGGCAGAATGTTTACGCGCAGCGTAAACTAATGTGCATTCACCTTATCTGTTTCGTCTTGCTATCCACCGCAAGGTGCTGCCTTTTACTCGTTGTGGTTGCAACGAACTCTGCAAGCCAACCGTTTGCAACAACGATTATAACGCGCAAAAATTCGTTCGTCATTCGTTTAGAACAAAGAGTATCAAAAGAGGCGAAGCTCTCGACCGAATTCTACTACTAACGCAAAAAAAATCAGTTGCGGCGCTGCTTTTAAGAACTCACCCACTCGTGGTGACTAATAAAATTTTTAATTTTACCACTTAGGGCATTTTTGTCCAAATTAGGAACATTTGAAAAATATTTTTATTATATAGTCGAAAAAATCAATGAAATTTAGACTTATTGTAAAAATTATTAAAATAAAGTGATAAATAATATAGTTTGAGGGATTATTGTCCTTTAAATAAGCAAAAATCACTACCTGGCTCTTTTCAGTTAAAAAACTTAGCATATGGTAACCTGCTCATCTGACAAATGTCATATAATAATTCACCATTATGAATAAAACAAATTAAAAAAAAAATCTGTCTTACAAATGCTTTACATTTAAGAAATAATCATTTTTTGTGCTGAAAAGTAGGTAGACAACAACTATAAGCATATTGCGTTCAGAAATTCAGGTTGTCAGCAACGGATGATCACTCTATTTCACATTTACAACTTAAAATCACTACCGCTACTTATCGCCGACTAACTTCTCATACAAAAATACCATGCCAAAAACACACGGCTATTGTCTGGCTTATGATAAGGGTCAAATTTCGGAATCATATCAATAAAAATCAAGAAGCATGCATATTAGCTGCGGTGAGCATGATCACGGTCCAACACGTTTCTTATTGCCTAGACTAGCAATTCTCATTCCAAATAGTTCAGTAAAGTTATCCTCGCATTGCCCATGATTGTATATATCATTTTATCATTTACACAGATTCTTGAAAACAAACATATTCTATAAGGCTATACGTTTATTCATCAGTTTAGTTAAATTTAACATTTACATATTAAAATTGTCTTAGTAAAAAAAATTTCTTTAATATTGTCTCTCTAATTTAATGTATAAGATTTTAAATACATCTACTCATATTTGTACGTCATTTTACTTATAACTAACTGCATTGAGTGCAACACACTTTAAAATTTATATTTTTAATTCATTTAAAAATTCCGTAACATCAAGTATATCTTTATCAGCTAGCTTTTGTAACTTTGTTGAACTATTCAAATTACGTCCAGATGTGCCAAGTACTTTTTTCCACTCTGTTAATTCTTTATATTTAGTATCGTTGCTACAATATATAACTTCATTTATATCTTCTTCAAGTTTATAACAGCAAACACTGGCGAAGACTTGTTTCAGATCTTGTAAAGCTTTATCACGCAATGTTTCATCACGACAAACGAGATTAAGCAAGAAAATACCCTTGTCGGTAAGTACGTGCTTTATGTCCTCAAGCACATCTGGCGCTAGAAAATTTTGTGGTGGGCAACTCATACCAAGTGATATATCTTTGCTGTCAACATCAAAGAGTATAGCAGAAAAATGAATACCTTCCAAAAAAAAAAAAAATATCATATTTTAAAGTAAAACTCTAATTTTATCTTTAACTTTTACCTTCATTTTTGCATGTAAGCGTTTGTCTTGCTTTAGATCAAAGTAATGTTCAGCCACTTCCAGCATAATTGAATCAATTTCAACAGCAGTAATACGCACGTTTCTATAGTTATTAAAAATTGATTTTTGAAAATGTATTTAAGTAATACCGCAAGTGCTTACACTTATCTGCTTGCTTTTTTACTTACGGTAATGCTTCGTGCAAAAAACTGCATAGATCACCACCACCTAGTCCAACAACTAAGACATCTTGTAGCTGTTCCTTAGCGGCAGTTTGAGTTGCCAATTGAACACCAACTGACATGTACAAATGATGTTGACATGTTACGCGCCAACCAGAGGAAAGGCTTTTCAAAGTTGTAATTGGATTTGGCTGAGATGTCGTAGTACTGCAAAATAACAAACAGTTAAAATCAAGATATTTTAAACCACATACTATTAAAAGCTGCCATTTACCTGCAAATTCTTTTTTCTATGGAATACAATGCTCTTGGCCTTCACTTTACGATCCTTAATATCGACTTTATTGCCACACAAAACAATTGGAATATTTTCGCAAACACGCACCAAATCCCTATGCCAATTTGGTACATTTTTATATGTGAGATTCGTACATCTGAATCTGGCTCTTCTTTAACACGCAATTCTTCGATATCCATTGCATCAGGTGGCATTTGAACCATCTGCACACTTGGTGAATGTTGACACATTTTTAAGTTTTCGTACACATGCTTAACTATTAGCTCCAAATATTGTTTTGAATAGCTTTTTCTTGCCGCAAATTCACTTCTGGATGCAGCGTAAAATCCGGCGCAAAAAACTTAAATATTCAGTCATGGGTAATTCATTTGAAATATTTTCTTTCAATACCCCAATCAATGTCTCCTCCAGCAGCAGTTACATCTTCATTTCCTGCACCTTCTAAATTAAAATCGCCAAAGTGCTATTACGAATTGAATTAATATACATCTCAAGCAATTTTACCAATACGGCAATGAATTCTTCACGTAAGTTGTCTCCTTTCACGTTAAGCTGTTGCAGTAATGCTGCACGTTCATTTAGTAGCTGTGCTTCAGGTTTTCCTAAGTCTTGGACACATTTAACGTTTTCATCGTTGTGTTGTTTGTTTTGCAGCTGCTGTTTCATGTTGTCGCAAATTTCATTGTAAATACAGCTCTTGTTATCCTTTAAAGGATAAAGGTTTCTTGCTTCTTGTGGCTCATTAGACTGGTTTTGCATGGTGGGATTAGTTTTCTGTAAGGAAGAAAATACATAAGTTTATATTTAAACTATAAAACTATAAAATAACTTACTTACGACAATCTTCTGATTTTATTTTGAAATGTCATTTTTAGTAGGACCTCAAAGTCAGCTGTTGGTTTGTTCACCATACTGAAAAATAAATAAAAATTTCACCTTTTCCACGGTTGCAAAAATCAGCTATTTTCACTAACACATATGGGACTGATTGAAACGTAACCTCACACTGCCATGGGACTAATTGAAACACAACCTCACATTTGCTTTATATTTTTTTAGCGTTCTTCTTCTTTTTCTTAGTTTTTTTATAAGGAAAACGGAATAAAAAGAAGATTATTATGCCCACCCAAAAATTAATAATGATTTTTAAGGTTCAAAAAATTATATATCTTGTTCGGCAAGTTTCAAAAAGCATTGCAATTGGACTTTAAAATTTTCATATTTTGGGATTATTTTCAATAAATTTTTTTTTTCACCACGACGTGAAGATGTTGCCACTACGGACAAAAACCTAAACGATATGCCGGAAATTGTCGCAAATCAGCAAAGTTTTCCCGAAAAGCTAGTTCTTATGACGGCTTTCAACAAGTTAACTTATCTTTGCATATACATATATTCCATAACCCCAAATTTAAATCGCTCGAAAACAAGTTTATTTATCATAAAAAAACTAAACATAATAAGAGGAATCATTAATTAGAGGAATGCATTAACGTTACTTGATGTACCTTTTTTTGTAATAGGTATTAGGTAAAAACTTAATCCGAAAATTTTTAACTTAATCTTTGAATTAAGCCGAAACACGAATAATCGCACCCGTTTTCTGTTCTTTTTAAATCTAAAACTCGATCAGATTTCTATTCTAACACTATTACAATTTTTTAAGCAGACAAATTTTATTTAATAAATAAATAGTCTTATTGATGATTAAATACTTATAAAATTAAAAAACATAATGACAGTTTTTTGGAAAAATAATTAAAAATAAAAGTTGATAGAGTTAAATTAAATGAATCAATCTCATTTCTGAATTAAATTAATGGCTGTTAAGCAAAAACTTGTTACGTACTGCTATAAAAACGAAATTTTTGTTGATATTATTATTAAAGTTACATCGTTTTGAAAAAACAGTAGTTTAGGTATGAAGTAAATAGGAACTTTGAAACATTTTTTGTATTATGATAATAAAAAAATATGAAACTTTTCAATTATTTAACAGCATTACATAAATATATAAATTCCCCAAGTGTTTCTTCAAATCGCCTAATAATACCCCAAATGAAAAGAAAATTCCACAAAATTTATTTCCCAACATACGGCAGCATTGTTTTGAACAAGTCACACGCATTGTCTGACAATCAATACGTGTGAGCAGAATTTTTGGGCAGAATAGAGCTTCATCTCTTTGGTTAGATTTTCAATACAAATTATACAACATTGAAAAAACAGTGCACGAACAATCAACAATAATCAACAATTTTACATCAGTTCACATTGAACATCAACAAACAGAAAACATCAAAAAACCACCACCATCAGCAAACAGCAATTCAACGTTGGACAACTACAGTAGAACTTCAGAAAACAAACAAAAACACGTATTGTATTATTGTATACTAGGAATTGCATTTATTATTATATTAGTATTATATATTATAATAAAACCCATTAAATTTGAATTTCTTAGTGTCAACTTATTTCGGCAACCCTCCCAGCTAAACACTGACCTTAAAAACTGGTTAATTAGACTAAACATAGAAAAACTGCATTATTTTTATTTTGAAATATTTTCTAAAATAAAAGTTATTTATGTGTTTCTGAGAAAACCTTTTAAAATTCAGATTAACACCCGAATTCGACCTTCCGGCGAAAAGCGCAATATCTAACACAAATATTTTTCAATTTTTTTTTTTTGATGCAAATCTTATCTAAATTCATAGAGCTTCCAGATAAGCTTTCAGCCCCCTAAAAAATTCATATTTCGTCAATTTCTGAACAGGTCTAGTGTACCCTCAATGGAGTGTCACTATTCTGCCAATTAAAATTTCATTACTTATAAAATTTACTTATTGCTGATATTAACAGAATGTAAACAAAAAAAATCATAATAAAAAAAAATGAGTATAAATATTTTTATTTGCATAAAAATTTTTTTTGAGAAGGCCTCTTACCATCGCAGCAGTAATAGCAGGCCTTCTCCGAGGAAGGCCTTGCTTAATTGCCTGCTGGGTATCTATAGCTTGCAACTATAATTGTATCGAAAAGCAAAAAAATCGTAAACTCATCGAGTAAAATTATAGTTGCTATGTATGCATAGAAAGTTTCTTAAGTGCCAGGGCTACCCAGAAAATTTGTATTTTGTTTATTAGCCATTTATTTTGACGCGGTTACCCGCTAAAAAACAATTTCGTATGAGAAATTAGTTCGTGATACGTATCGCCGACTAAATTAACTGTCATTCTCATACGAAAAATTTTTTTTAAGCGAGTAACCGCGGAAAAATGCACGGCTATTGTATGCCATTAAAATTGTTTGGTGGACTGAGTAAGAAAATATTTTCCCCCCTACACTTTCAGAAACTGAATATCAAAATATTACTGGACGGAACGGAAGTTTTAGAATAAGTATGCCATGAAAAAATGTCGGCCGCGTCTAGTTTCCATATGACTTTGAAAATATGCAAGTTCTTGGATCATTGAACTTTTGTGCATGTTAGTTGGGTAACGTTCAGCAGGCGCCGTTAGTATGTATGTCAGCATTTACACAGGCAAACTCTTGACAAAAAGTTTCCTTGTCTGTTGGCAAGAAGGGAAAAACGCTAGGGTGGTGTAGAGAATTTTTCGTACCCGCAAATTCTCTTTCGTTCTGTTTTTGACATTTGAACAAATGTTCAAAATGTTCTTTCCGTACAAAAATCAGCACCAAAAGGGAATATGAAGGAAATATTGAAATTTTGGAATATTACCAGAATTTTAAAACGGGTAGCATGCTTGATGCACGCATTGGGTTTCTAAAAAGAGTCCTTTATTTCGTTACAAACGTACATGAACCTTCTTTGTTGCGACGAAAATTGGAAATGAACCTACAAAAGTTTAATGGCAAAATTTATGTAATAAATGTTGGGCAGAAATGAATAGTTGTTCTTAAAAAATCCATGTTTTTCACTAATTTCAATAGGTTTTAGAGATAAGGAACCCATCACCTATTTTGTATACGATCAATGTCTTTTTTTACACGTTTTTTTTGCACGGGTTTTCCTGGAACCAATTACCGTGAAAAACAGAATTAGTGTATATGGATTTAAAAAAAAGCTCTAAGCATTTCTTAGGTTTTTCATATATCGACTCCAAATTACATCCCAAATAATACCCAATTAAAGTTTTTGTAGTAACTCACACTTTAATTAAAAGTTGGTTAAAGCCCACCGTGAGTTAGCATTTACCAAGTCTATTTATTCCGTGTCGTATATTTAATAGTGAATTAAGCATTATTAAGTTTATGTTGTTTTATTGTTGTTTGGTTTGAATAGTGTTCATTACAGAAAGTTTTATTTCTATTTCTGCATTGCTCAATGGCAGAAGTAAAAATGACGTTTACAAGATCTTCGAAAGGGTTATCATACTGTGCATCTTCAAATTCTTTTATTTCGACCCAAGAGCCTACAGTAGAATTATTATTTTTCTAAGAATATGCACAAATTTTGTTCCACTGTGATTTTATAGCCGTCATTTCATCTGCAGTAAAATATTCTCTTTCTTTTTGGAAAGTATCGAAAATATTAAGCTTAACAATACTTAAAGAATTTTTGATAGCTAAAAAAAATAGCTAATAGCTAAAACGCAATTTCTCCAGCTAAAAAAGCAAAAAAAAACTAAATCTAAATATAAAATCGTTAAAATGGGAACACTCATTGTAACAAACGTACAAGAGTTACCAATAAGCTTCCTCAACTACATTTTAGCTTTTATAAAAAAAATAATGGTAAAGGTGTATTCGATCTTTTAAAATACATCGCAATCTGTCGGAAATCCGCAATGCGTTATCTCCTATTCTATCATTCTTGAGTTACATGCAAATATGAAAATTTATGTTAAATGTAAAAAACATATCCTTCTGGCAACACTGATATATAGGTTACATAGTCAAACGAAAAAAAAAGACAATGAAAAATTATAATAAATATAACCATTGAAAGAGTGCAACTGTATTATTGTGGAATTAATTGTGTATGGAAGTGTGTTGTTTTTATTTTTGTTTTTTACTGTGATCAATAAGTTTGTTTATATTGTGTTGCTGTATACGAAAAGGTTTAAGTTTTTCTTGTCTTAAGATTAAGTCTTCTATATACAGGTAGATATTGTTATTGTAGATAAAGGAGTGGAAAAAAATAATACTTTCCATTTGCATACATATCTCTAAATTGAAATGGAGCTTCTATGAAAGCAAAAATAAAAATAATTTGGCTTGTACCGCACCCATTCCATTTTTCGATTTTAGAACTTAATCTTATGAACTCTAAGGGAATGAACTTTAACTACGGTATTCGTGGAATGGAATAGATGTATATATATACCTATGTATGTATATAAATATATGTGCATAACTACATTAGACTGTCAGTATGCTGAGTTTTCTTTACGATGAATTCTTTGCTAAAATCAAGAAAAATGGGGAGATTACGATATCCGTGACGCCGCGATATTTTGATGATTTCCGATAAAACATGTCAAAATAAATCGAAAATGTTAATAAAAAAAATGCATACCTATCTAGTTTAGTTTTCGAGTTATCGATACTTAAAAATCTGGTTTTGATTGCATCGTTTGAGTCAAAATTTCAATGGTGCCGCAATTTAAGGATGGTTTTCAATAGAACAGCTCGAAATAAACTGAAAATGTTCAATAAAAAAATCGATGTCTCGTTTGGTTTCCGAGATATTGATACTTAAAAATGGATGTCGATTCTGAGCTGCAGCCGAATGCCGCCCACTTACTCTTATTCATATGTAAAATTATTGTGACGAGCAAACTAGGTGTTGAACATATTATAGACTAATCCGCGGCGAAGCCAGTGTCGGATTTTTGGGAGTTTTAAATCCTGAGCTGCGGCCGTAGGTCACCCACTTACCCTTACTCTTATGTAAAATTACTGTGGCTAGCAAACCAGCTGTTATACAAACTATAGGATGTAAATATATATTTAGATCCTTGGTGCCGCGGGAGTCTTAATTGTAGGGGTATAATAAAAATTACATTTTTAAGTATCGATAGTTCGAAAACCAAACGAGGTATCGATTTTTTTATTTAACATTTTCGATTTATTTTGAGCTGTTGTATTGAATCCCATCCTTAAATTGCGGCGCCATTGAAATTTTGATACTAACGATACTATCAAAATCAGATTTTTTAAGTATCGATAACTCAAAAACTAAACGAGATATGCATTTTTTTTATTTAACATTTTCGATTTATTTTGACGTGTTTTATTGGAAAACATCGAAAAATCGCGGCGCCACGGATATCGTAATCGTGCCAGAAAAAAATTTCACGTTAAATACTCGTATATTAGCCTAGAATAAAAAGTCACCGAGCACCTATATTTTATATTATTGTTTACTCGAAAGCGCCTAGACTTACAGAAAAGATGGGTTATAAATTTTTGGGGTACGATATCCGCAATCTGACGGCGATTTTCGATAAAATATGTCGAAAATGTTGAATAAGAATTTTCAATATCTGCCATAGTTTTCGAGATATCGATACTTGAAAATTTTAGTTTTTATTTTACCACTAAAATTACGACCTCCGCGGCATTACGATCTAGATGGCTATACAGTGTGTAAGTTAATCAAACACCGGCTTCGCTAGGCACAATATTTTTCATTAAAATTGGTAATAGTTTAGTTTAAAGGACACCTCCGGTTTTCTTGAAATTTTAGTCTGGTAGAGCACAGCATGCTGATCAAGAAAATAAACATATCGTCACCTAACATCCAAAAAGCCGTATCCACTTTTTAGTTTTATACAGCAGAAGCAAAAAAGCTGTATACTGGAAAAATATATTGTTGTGTACATATTACCTTTGTAAAAGATTGAAAAGTGTTAAAGCTCAAAAACTTGTTACGGTCTTTTGAATTTCGGTAATAAATTTTTTATTACTAGACATATGATTTAAAAATTTTGTACGGACACGTAGCTAAGTCAAATGTATCATAATCAATCAAAAACTCGATTTTGAATTTTTTATCGTTACGGCTTTTTGGATGTTAGGACGATATATATGTTGGGCACAGAAACGCCTCCAAAATATTCAATATAAGCTTAGCGGCGGCCTTCGGCTGCGGTTCACTCTAGTGTGCGCTAGCACCAGCGCTGGACATAGATTAGTGAACAGCGGCTACGGCCGCCACGAAGCCGATGCTGGACATCCTTCCTTTTTAATATGAATTAAATTAAATTAAATCCAATTTTCAATTGTAAATTTTAAACAGAAGGACACTAACAACTCCAAGTAAAACATTTGTTTTTTCAGCTGATGCGATGATGTAACTACCGAAACTTAAGCCCGCACACAATAAAATAACAAAATTATGTGTTCGAACTTTATTATGGCTGGAGTGCATCTGATAATACTTAAGGTAAGAGTTAAAAAATGCTTCTTACTGAAAGAAATTCTTTGAATATCTGCTGAGTTGAATTGTTGTAAGAGAGACATGGATTTTTGGTTTTTTTTTTCAACTTTGTTTCGGAACAAATTTTGACTTAACGTTTACCGATATGTACAAAAACTATGTCAAATTAAATCACTAAAATTTTCAAATCAGTGCAGAAGTTCAAACTCAATTCATTGAAATGAATCAATTAAAATTCTTGGAAAAATCGGAGTCAATAAAAATTGCCCAGTTCCTTATTTTAAACGTACTTGGTACTTTTATGAAAACGACATGCTACTTTTAATGAAAATCTATGAGTATATACTAGAACTGTACACAAATGTACAATGGGTGGCCAAATTATTAGGGACAGTACCCATATTTTTGTACTTTCTAGTTTAAATGATTTTTTTGAGCAAATAATTGGTGCTAGGCTTAGTAAGTATTTTTTTTTTTATTATAATATTCTATTTAAATAATAAAAACAACATAATACGTAGTGTACACTCATTTATTTTTTCGTAAAGGTAATATTCATATCCTTAGAAAATTGCATGCAAATAACATTAATATTTGGTGATACTACCCTTAGCTACAATTACGGCTTGAATGCCTCGGGGCATGCTCTGTATACATTTTTTTTGGATGTTGTAGGAGTTCGGTGTTGTGATGTCATTCTTTGATGAGTGTTTCAATCAATTTCTGCGTGGTGGTAATCAATCCTTTCGCGATCGCCCGTTTGAAGTTTTTCCACATGTTCTCTATGAGCTTCAAGTCAGGTGAGTGCGCCGCCAAGGAAAAACGCATATGTTTTTGTCAGCTAGAAATGCAGTAGCACTTCTGGCTTTGTAGTTAGATACCGAATCGTGCATAAAAACGTACGATGGTCACCAGGGAACCATTCCTCGAGCTGTGGCAGAAGGTGAGTCTCAAGTACTCGCTTGTACTGGTCCTGCCTCATGGTCCCTTTCACGATGTGTAGACGCCCCATGCCTTTGGCTGAGATCACAGATCACACCATGATGCTAGTCGGGTGTTTAACCCTCTCTAGAAAGCAGTCGGGGTAGAACTCCTCACCAGAGTATCAACGGACAAACTTACTCTTGTCAACCAAAAGTTGGAATGTTGACTCGTCAGAGAAGCATGTCTGTAAAGCACGATTGAAATAAAAAAAAAATTGTTATTCGTGAACTAAACTATTTTAAAATGTAGCATATACTCGATGCCAATCCACAACAGCCTTATTCAAGTGTTGTTTGCGCCATAACAGTCGCTTCTTCTTCATGGCTTCAGTCAGGCTCGGTTTTGTTCTCTTTTGCCAAACTTTTGCCGGAAAATCTGTTTGGAGACGTGAATTCTCCGGCGTGTATCTTCGTAGTCAGAAGAGCAACACTTTTCCTACAATTTAAGAGGCAGATGTCCCTATTTTTATGGTCGGTACGAGGTGTGGTGACTCTTTTTCTACCACATTCTCTTACGCAGTTTGCGTCCAGTGGCTCGTTCTGATCTATTTTTTTTTAATGCGGCTAACAACCGACCTTGAAACACCTTCAAACGTTGCTATGTCTATTTGGGAATGTGTAGAGTGACAAATTAACGTCTATATTTCTCTACATTTTCTTGGAAACGTGTCTGAAGACTTGCCCATTCTAAAATGAAGCAATTTTGAGGTTATACTTCAGTACCGTTGTCCAAATATAAATTAAATCATGAAACTTAGTAAAACTAATTAAATAAGAAACGTTATTTACATTTTGAATATTGCGGACAAAAAAAACTTGCGAAAAATGGTTTATATTCAAATTTTAAACGACTGGTTTACAACAGCAAATTGTACCAAATGAGAACTAAACTCATTTAACCGCTCACTTGACGCTTATACTAACATTGCCGCTTATCAAAAACAACAATGAATAGTACCAGCTGCAAAAGGGAAGTAAAAAACTTTACGAAAACTAATTTACATACTCAAAAAATTCGGTTAAACTCGAAAATACAAAAATTTGAGTAGGGAAAGAGCATGTACCTTGGACCGATTGTACCTTGGACCAACAGCGATATTTCATGTTTGCCAGCGTGTAGCTAAAAATTGTATCACTACAATTTTCTCTTTTTATGTAACCGGCGTTCTTTCGTCAACTGAGGAAAACGAAATTTTCACGTGATTTGTAAATTTTGTGCAAATTTTTACGGTCGACTTACGAGCTGTGTAATTTTGTTGTGTTGGGGATCAGTGACGAAATAACGGTACCCAACGTTCCTCTTCAAGTTAATTATCTTAAAATTTTATTATCTCCTACGGTAAAATTGTTTTTGAATATTTTCCGAACTTTGTGCTTGGCGTGTACCTTGGACCAATGCATGGAATGTACCTTGATCCGGTCCAAATTGTAAAGTTTTTCTGTGTCGCGAAATTTTTTACGAATATAATTCAGAAATATTCTTCGGAGCAAAAATTACGTTAAAGATAAAGGTAAAGTACTTACTTACTTACTTGGGTGGCCATAACAACCCGTTACCGGGTTACGGCCGACCTCAAAAGCTCTCTCCAGGCGCCTCTGCTTCGCGCGCGCCTTCTCCAATCAGGCACACCAAGCGTGGATAGGGTTTCTTCGGCTTGGTCTTTCCATCGGAGGCATGGTCTTCCTAAAGGTAAAGTAGGCAATTTAAAATGGTTTAAGTGGTAGATCTGCTGCTAAAAAGAACAGCATCGGAAAATCAAATTTTATTCGCGATTTAACTAAACTTTGATTATCTGGAAGCACTATATTGATGTATCAGTCCATAATTGATCATAAAAAACTATTTAGTACAAAGGAAGGAAAAATTTTGGTGAAATTAGTCTCGTGGTCCAAGGTACAATGCCTGATTGTACCTTGGACTACTTTGGCATTCTAAAGAAAAACGTCTTTTACGTGGGTTTGAAAAAAAACAGCGGCGTTTTGTATTCATGCCATTATAGCCAAAACATCAGTTTAAAATATAGAGGCGTCAGAGAAAAAAAAGCAGCCGTAGTTTGGAGTCAGCAAACGATTTGCTCAAAATTGGTCCAAGGTACACGCACTTCCCCTACTGTCTCTAATAATATGGCCACCCATTGTAGAAGTTTGCACAAAAAACAGTTGGCCCAAAAAACGGGTTTCTCCCGCCTTGTTGCAACAGATCCAAGTTGAGTGGAATTGATTGTAGATTGTAGAGGATTGCGGTTGGTCATTAATCGAAGGTACTGTGAATTTGTGAAATTTTGTACTGTTCATTGGTGAACCGACGCCAATGACAGCAAAGACATTTTATCCGTGTCAAAAGAAGAAGACAAAGACAACACAGATGAAACCTCTGATCTATACGAAAGCTCTATTGACTCAGACCTGCTAAATACAAGTTCAGAAGAAGAAAATGAATAGAAGATAATTCAGATTTATTTGTAAAAAAATATGATTTTAATTTTTTCAATAAAAATAAAATAAATAAATAAAAAAATAAATAAAAATAAATTAATTCAAATCTTAGCAACCACTACTTGCGGCTATTTTTTTTATGGACAACCATATATTGTCGTGTACAGTAAAAATTTAACTTAAACTGACAACCATTATTTTTCATATCCTTCATCTCATTTTCTTCCAAATAACGTTTAATTCACGTTTAAAACATAGTACCTGGAGACCGACCACTGTTCGGTTTTTCGTTTTGAGGTTGAAAAAATCGAAAAAATATGGAATTTGTTGAAAAAAGTTGACTTTTCACTTTCACGCTTCAACTTCTCTTTACTTTTTTCTGTTCCATTTTTTTCAACAATTTTGCTTCGTTTTTAGTTTCGTCAAATTGTGGTCTGATGCAAAAGTGTTTATAAAAAGAGTGGATTGGGACAAAGAGTGAATAGAAATGAAAAGGATAATGCAAAATGGCTCGATTTCATTTAAATTGGACACTAAATCGACTGAGATATCGCAGCATTTATATAAAAGAGCGCAACCGATTGTACAGTTAGTACGAGGGATAAAACCTATAAGCCACTTTGGTACAAAAACTTATCGCACCTTATTACGTTTTGCGGTTGGTGCTATTTTTTAAATTTTATTGCTGTAAGGATATTTTCCTTGTTCTTCGGCTTATCCCGGAGGTAATCACTCCATAAGTGACAACTCATCGAGGCGGTTCACCCCGAGTAACGTTGGGTCACTTAAAGTCACTTTGGTTCACGAAATTCGTAAAATTCCAAAAAAAAAAAAAATTCCACGCACCGCAAAACGTTATTAGGTGCGCAAAGTTTTTACACCAACGTGGCCAATAGGTGTTATAGACCAATTCTACAAAAATCGCACGCAAACCACAAAATTGCAATTTTCACTCACCTCGGTGACTCCAAGTGACCCAAAGTGACTCGGAGTGAACCGCCTCGATAAGTAGTCACTTATGGAGTGACTACTTCCGGGATACTCCAAAGGACAAGGAAAATATCCTTACAGCAATAATATCCAAAAAATCGCACGCATCGCAAAACATAATTAGGTGCGATAAGAGTTTGCACCAACGTGGCCTATAGGTGTTATAGACCAATTCTACCAAAATCGCACGCAAACCACAAAATTGCGATTTTCACTCACCTCGGTGACTCCAAGTGACCCAAAGTGACTCGGAGTGAACCGCCTCGATAAGTAGTCACTTATGGAGTGACTACTTCCGGGATACTCCAAAGGACAAGGAAAATATCCTTACAGCAACAAATTCCGCAAATCGCTCAGGACGCACTAAGTGGTCAAATATTAAAAATGGCCACTACAATATTAACACTACACCACTGTAATTAAAAGTCTATTGGAACAAAAAATTTTTTTTATTTTTCGTGCTTTCTCTATCGATTGGAACAAAAAATTTAAAAAAATTACTCCCATAGTACACTAAATAACATTTAACGTTTTTCGTACGTATGGGAGGTGCCACGCCCACTTACGCAATCCCGTTGAAATCCATATAATTTCAAAGCTTATAGTAATCGACACCTCTACACCAAATTTAAAGAAAATACCTCCCATAGTGCACTAAATACAACATTCAACGATTTTCGTATATATGGGACGTGCCACGCCCACTAACGAAATCTCGTCGAAATCCATTCAACTTAAAAATTTTTGGTAACCGACATCTCTGTACCAAATTTTATTGAGATTACTCCCATAGTGCACTTAATATAACATTTAACGGTTTTTGTTTGTATGGGAGGTGCCACGCCCACTGAAATGCATTTAATTTCAAAGCTTATAGTAACCGACAACTCCTCACCAAATTTTAAGAAGATTACTCTCATAGTACAATAAATATAACATTTAACTTGTTTTGCTTGTATGGGAGGTGCCACGCCCACTGGTACTATTGCACCCATTTTTCGTCTTGAGGTACCTTATAGCAAGTATATCCACCATATGACATTTCAGAATGATTGTGTTGTTAATTCTCTTATTATAATGTTTATAAATATTGTGTGCTGTGCCACGCCCTTCAACGAATTTTGCCAGTATAGTGACATAGCATGTTATGATGACTGCTTTTAGTGGTATTATCTATAAAATTTTTATGAAAATCGTCAGTGCCGTTTTTGAGTAATATTGAATCAAAATTTTCAATTATTGAAAAGTGTCACGCCCACTTTTCCGATTCCGCCCACTTTTGGCGAAATTTAAGACATTTATGATCTGCATCTGTGTACCAAATTTCATCACAATATCTTGAATAGTTTTCGAGATATGACGTTATGAAAATAAAAGTTTAGGGCTGTGCCACGCCTCTCTAGGAGTCTTTGATAAGTTAAAACCCAGCCCAATCCTAATTTTGTTCACATATGTACCTAACCCCCAAGTTTCATCAAAATCGCTGCACCCGTTTTGGAAATAAAGTCTGAAAATATATATATAAATAAATAAATATATATATAAATAAATAAATATATATATAAATAAATAAATATATATATATAAATACATACAATTATTGCTCGTTTAATAATAGTAGATAATTGCATTTCATCAACATAAATTAATTACAATTTCTTTAAGTGAAGGTAGTTGCTTTTTTTTATGTAACCCTGCACTTATCTATTTCATACCCATTTTGAATAAAGTTTCATTAAATAAACAGATACCTGCTGAAATCAACTACCGTATCTTAGACTATTAATGAAGTGTAGCGTATTAAATATTTGGGGGGACCAAAGATAACAGCCCTACTAGTTTTTTTTCTTGTAAATTTATAGCGACTCACGTAGTTTGATATTACGGTTTGCGCGAATGTCAAAAATTTTCATATTACTGTTAGCGAGTCGCCTAACTTTCGTTCGCCAAATATGTCAAAATCGGGCGAATAAAATTTGTGCGTGACAAAAGTTTTTGAAAAATTTATTTATTATTATATATTTTAGAATTGATAACGTAGATAAAATTCTAATTGAGATATACTATCATTGCATTCAGGCTGTAAAATCACTTTCTGTTGAAATATTAATGTTTTAACTGATCTGGAGCAACAATACCAACATGAGTTCCGTCAACGCAAATAATGACTTCCGGTATTGCAGATTTTCTGTCATTTCCATTTTAGTCCACTCATGGCAAATTACTATCTCAAAAATGTCCGACATTTCTTTTAAGACAATTGAGACCGTTGATTGCGCCTAGCTCAACTCAAAGTCATTTCCAACGCTTTTTTGGTAGGAGCCGTCAGCAAAAAAGCGTAGTGCAAAAGCCAGTTTCAAAATTGGAAGGATTGATGCACTACGGTTTGATCTGAATTAGCTTTGAATTTTTTTTTTTCAATAAAAATACAGGATTCTTTATTAATCCTAAAGTAAAACACAAATCAAACAAACAAAACAATTTTTTCATATATTTTTTGTCAATATTTGAAAAATGAATTTGCTTACAGCCGGCTAGGCAGTTCGAGTGGGTTCGATCTGTCCCTAATGTTCCGCCGAAATCTGTTGCTCTCCATATCATCGTAATTATCTTCAAAATATAAGTCCACATTACTTATCATTTTAATTTTTTTCAATTATAAAAATTAGAAGTTGAATAATTTAACAATTTCAAATTTGCAGTTTTTCAGCCGTCGATTTGTGTTTTGCAATTTGGCAGCATTGTTTTGAAGGCGAACTTGTACTGTCGCCAACGATAATACAGGGCCATAGGCGAGTCGTCAAGGCGACTCGCGAACGAGCTATTAGACATTACTTAACATAACTTCACATAAGAAAACTTAATTAAAAGGAGGTCTCTTTGTTTTTTCTTTTTTCAGATAAACGGCACCGACGTATGTCATTTGCCACATGAAGATGCGGTACAAATGTTCCTAAATGCAAGTGATCCCATACTCATTGAAGTATGTCGCGAACGTCGTGATCAACCCCCTATTAAGCAAAGTGATATTAACGACAGCAATATTGACAACAGCGGTCGTGCAACAGCAACAACAAACAATGGGGAACAACAAAAACCATTACTAACACCAACAAATCGTAAAAAAGTTAATAGTGCCTCGAATGTGATCCTCATGGGCTCGATACAACAAAATACAGCAACTACTGCATTGAAAAATAACTTAACCCTATATTTTCCAACGCCGCCACCTCTACCCTTACAACTATCAATAGAAAATATCCACGTAAATGATGATGAAAATGAAACTTTAAAACCAACATATATGCGTCGTAATTACAACACTGGAACGCAGCCATCGCCATCAATACTAAGCCTTAATGAAATTGATATAAATGCGGCATCAGTGTCCGATAACGACCATATTCAAACTACTCAACCTAAATTTGTTTCCACTGCGATGCAAACAGACGTAAACGATTTTGTTTCCCTATTCCATGTCGCAAATGCAGCAACAACCGATGAAATTATTGAGCAAGAACATAATTTGTTTGAGGCTTGTTTGGCACCTGATATTGATATCGAAGTAAGGAAACTTTTTTTTACTTACATTAGTTAAGTTATTGTAAAAATGTTTTTTACTCTGTCGCAAAAACGCAGTTTACTGTATTATTATTATTAGAAACAGTAAAAAAAAACCCACTAAATTTGTCCACTTTTTTTTAAAATTGTGATTTTATGCAACATAATATATATATTTTTCAATGTTTTTCAACATATTCAACATTGTTCGGCTATTTCAACATTATCCGACTTTTTCAGCATACTATATCTTGACTTCTTCAATCAATATAGATTTCTGTAACAGTTTTCGGCTTTTCAACAAAATATAACTTTCTCAACATTTGCGACTTTTTCGGCATACTTCGTTAGCTGCAACGATTCATGTTTTTTTTTTCGTTTTTTTATGACCTTTTCTGCGCTTACATAACGAAACATCATGAAACTCACACATCAGGGATTTATTGAAGTTTATTTAACCCTTATCTATATTTCCTATTACACAGGCGAATATTTATAATACTTATTTTTTATAGCCGGGTTTGAAGTTAGCCACAGCTTTTGTTGTTTCCTGCATGTGTGTTAAAAGGCGTTGTTAACTTTAGACCCGGAATTAAATCCTACCATGAAGTTGCGAAAAAAATAATATGATATTTTGATTTTTAGGAAATAACTTTGCGCAAATCTGATAGCAATGAACAACTCGGTCTCACTGTTTGCTATAGTCAAACTGTCGGAAGTAATAGTGGCAACAGTAATACGAACAATTCGAATGCCAATACTGAAGACACTAACGATAGTTGTACTGAAGTTTATATAAGTGATATACAACCGGACAGTATTGCCGGCCGTGATGGACGTTTACGACAAGGTGATCAAATACTTCAAATTAATGGCAAGGATGTCACCAATAAAAAGGAAACAGAAACATTAATTGCGGAAAATAACAATGCGGTTACATTGCTAGTCAGTCGTTATTTATATGCGGTAAGTTGTGAAATTATCGTTCAACTTTTGCGATTTAAACTGTTGGAATAGTAAGCAAGCGCTGATTTGAACTTGACTTGTTGGCATAAATGAAATATTAGCGCTCTGTGGCACTGATAACATTACCTAGGTGCATGGTCTCTTCAGTGTTGGCTTTGATAACTTGCCACTGTATTATTGGCAAATATTCAGCCTTGCTAGGCGTTTTGTCATTGGACTTTAACACGAGCTATGGAGATCTTAAAAAGTAGAAAATAACTAAGCATTTCTTTTGGAATTGCCTGACACTATCCATAAGTAATATCAGCATAAACTACTTTTAGGCTTGCGTTATTCGATCTTAGCCGACTTTCACTCGTACCTATATGATATGTTTCTTGTTTTCTTCCCAAGAAACGGACGTAATGTCAATTTAATACCCTGCACCGAATGAACAGATATTTATGTTTTTCACCGTGCTACGTTTTCGTCTTGAATTTAACTACCAGAGCCCTCGGTATGATAATTTTAAACTTTTGCCACGCTCTGTTGTGAAAATTTACTCATTTTATGTTCAGTGCTTGTCCAAACCACTATATTTGTATGAAATTCGGTTGCTTTAAATAACTTTACCGGTATAATCAAAAGTTTATACTTTTGTGTGGAAAGTGCTACGCCCTTTAATCAAAAGCAGCACACTTTTTGTTTATTCCTTGTCCGAATCATTCCTAGATATGTAAAAAATTTGGCAACTCAACCTCAAATAACCTCTCAGAATAGCGTTATAAGGTTTTTGCTTTTCGCCTTTTACTGAGTCGATCCTTACGCAACATTTGCGTCAATTTAGTATAATGTTTTTGGTTATATGGGAGGTGCCACGCTCATATCCAACTTCAACAAATTTTTATCCAAAGCTTATCCAAATCAACCTTAGTAGTTCTGCGAAACTGGGTTGTATAACGTGGAATGACGCTTTACTGAGAAAGCCTTTTCAAGTTTTTGCTTGTGTGGAGAGAAAAATCTGCTTTTTGTGTCTGGTACTAGTCTCAATCAATTCAACTTATGCGTGAAGTTTAATTTTATTGCACTAAGTAACTTTCAGTATAAGATTTTATTTGTAAGGGTGATAGGCGCATTGTTAAACATTTAGCATGTGCACCGAATTTCATCAAATTTACTCGCTCGTTTTTCCATAATCGAGATTTCAATGAATAGACAGACGGACAAATGGAATTGCCTGAATTGACTCAATGGATGACGTCCATTTCTATGTGTTACAAGCGATATGACAAAATGAATATTTCGTGCTAGCGTATGACATGTACCATTAATGGTAAATTTTTGTTTGATCATCTTTATGGCTAATATATATAGTTTTTCTAAAATAGGATGAAGACGACTTTAATGACACTTGTGTTGCCGGCTTAGACATTGAAGATGAAGACGATGATGATGATGATGATGATGAATATTTCAATGAAAACAATTTGACGTATGAGAATTGCTTGATAACATCGAACGAATGTATAACACCCAGTAAGGTTATTCTGGATACAATAATTGTGACAACAACACCAACATCTACAACTGCATCGACGGCAACAACAACCGCAGTAAAAATTGAAGAATTATATAACAAAAATGTAACTAACTCTACAAGCACCTCCGCGACAGCTACAATGATAACAACTGTCTCACCGATAAAAACTCCAAAGGAACCTGGAAAAAGCAAGATTTCAAATCGAACACAAGTATTTCTTAAACATGACCCACTTAATCATCAAAACATAAAAGCTCATTTGAAGCAAGTTAATCATGAACTGGCAATGTTAGATTGTCGCATGGAAAATCTTATGACCAAATCATTACAGTCAGCTGCTGCTTCAAACGTCATTGAATATGATACGGAGCATATATATGAAACTATACCGGAGGATTCAGAATCTGAACCGTTTTATTGTTCACCATACGAAAGTTCGATCGCCAAAAGCGGATATCTAAGCGGAAACGTTTTGACCTACACGTCCCTCGAGTCAGGTCATCTACAACAACAGAAACAGCGTGTAGCTGCATGGCTGGGAATGCAGCCGTTGGCACAACGTCAGAACATTGTAAATGCTAATGGACGCGGTGGGTCTGTACTGCATCATATGCCACCTCATGTTAACTCCCTCCACGAAAATTTAACTGGCGCCGGCACTATGGTAACAACTTCTTCCCGCAGTAAAAGTGGCACAATGCGCAGCGCTGCTACTAATGCAACTACAGGTACTACAGGCTCTAACAGTAGTGGTGGTTGTGGCAGTGGTGGCGGCGGCCTTGTTGGCAATGGTGTAACGTGTCTCAATGAACATGAAAACTCTTCAAGCGCTTACAATACTGGCGGCTCTAATAATAGTGGGGCTGCACTTACATTGGTATTAAACCCCAACGTGCAACATGAAGGGGAGCAAATGGCTGCTCTGCGCTATAGCAAGGCTCAACGTTTACTTTCTCCAAAAGACAAGCTAACAAGTCCAAAGCATCAAAGCACACCCACAGCTGTCACACAAACTGTGACGAAAATGTCAACATGCGCGACAGGAATACAACGTGTCATCCCACCAACAATTAATTGCAGTAAGATTAAAGATCTGTCACTTTCGGCTTGCGCAGAGCTCAAACACGATTTTGGAACGTTATATCCCAACTCAGTTTCCGTTTTGCCCCATCATTTCAGTTTTTTTTTTTAAATTGAAGTTTCCTTTTAAATGGCTATGGGGCCTCCGTTCTTCTCTCAATGCTTTACTGTGTTAAGGGTCGGCTTCACAGTGTTGAAATTTATTTAAAAAAAAATGAGTGCAAGAACTCGCATAATGAAGAATTAGATATTAACGAACGAGATTCCCAGCTTTTATCGAGTGTAATCGTATTTTTCATTTGCGAATATTAATATATCTAAACAAAAATGATTAAATGATTTTTTATCTTATCTCCTATAGTTTTTGAGATATATCATTTCAAAAAATGCTCAAAAAGGTAAAAAATAAGCAAGTGTGTAGCCATTTAGAGAATGACCGGAGTATTTATATATTGACACAACTTTTACATGTTTTCACCCTTTTTTTTCTAAAAGTATTTTAATTACTGCATGTGATACAATAACTTAAACCAAACCGAAAGTAGCAATATCCATATATCGTCTTATATTAAATTACTTAAGTACTCATTTTTATACAGTTGACTTTCAAGGACCTTCACCAGCAGCACGATATATACAACAGCCTTCAACAATTGTAACAACTGCTAATGGTGCAGCGACAATAAACAGCAATCAGCAATTTTGCTCCAGTACGATGTATACGAACGTAGCCAATTTGCAGCAAACCATGCTGCTGCAGCAGCAACTCTTCAGACAAGCTTTAACGCAACAACAGCAACAAAGTCATTACCTCAGTTTACAAAAGCAGCAGCATCAACTTGAGCAGCAGCAACAACAAATTACATCATCTCAACAGAACCTACATGCAATGATGCATACTTGTCCACAATTTACTGCACCAAATCTAAGCCAGTATCACTTTGTGAGTAGCCAAGAGGTAAGTTTTACTTCGTTACCAGAAAATGTATTTATTTAAAAACTCTCAAAAACTTTCAGAAAAAATAGATTGATTTTAAATCTGAATATGTATCGATTTATTTGATTAACGACTTACTTACTTACTTGGGTGGCCATAACAACCCGTTACCGGGTTACGGCCGACCTCAAAAGCTCTCTCCAGGCGCCTCTGCTTCGCGCGCGCCTTCTCCAATCAGTCACACCAAGCGTGGATAGGGTTTCCTCGGCTTGGTCTCTCCATCGGAAGCATGGTCTTCCTCTCCGTCCTCGCCCAGCGGCTTCCGCATCAAACACCTTTTTCGCCGGAGCTTCTTCGTCCATACGCACATTTCCCAGCCAGCGCAGACGTTGAATAGTGATGCGCTTGACTATGTCGATGTCATCGTAGAGCTCGTACAGTTCATGGTTCATTCGAATACGGTAGTCGTCGCCGACGCGAACAGGACCGAAGATTTTGCGAAGAATTTTTCTCTCAAACACCCCAAGTGTGGCTGCATCGGTCTGCGACACAACTCATGCTTCTGCACCGTAGAGTAGCACGGGTAAGATGAGCGTCTTGTAGAGTGTCAGAGGTCTCTACTACTCAATTGCTTACTGAGACCGTAGTAACACCTATTAGCAAGAGTGAGTCTTCGCTTTATCTCCAAGCTGATTAACGAGCTTTAACAAAATCAACAAAATATTGAAGTTCAGGCATCCTTGAACTTATGTATATAAAGTTACCCTTTATACTGTTGCACGATGCCCAGGCCCGGATTTAGAAATTTGCCGCCCTTAGGCCACTCACAAATTGCCGCCCTTCTTCACTGGTGAAAATGGAAAAAAAAATTTTCTAATATCAAAAGTGATATTTTTTTTTTGCTTGTCAACATTTTTTAGATAATTTAGGGGGCAACATTCCCCCTTTTTCCCCCTGTCCAAAAAAATTTTCAAAGTTCCCAATATTTGCCGCCCTTAAAATCGTACCGCCCTAGGCACTGGCCTAGTGTACCTCTAAGGTAAATCCGGGCCTGACGATGCCGTTTTAAAATATTATTTTAAGTTTTTTTTTCAAATCGAAAAAATTAATTTGAAAACCCCTTCACACACTGAACTATATCATTTACTTTTCATATCACTAGGTAAGTGCTGAGCAAATAAGAGTTGCAGCAGCTGCCGCAGCAGCATCTAATGATGAACCAATGGTATGGAAAGTTAAACGAAGGCAAGACGGCACCCGCTATATAGTACGGCGCCCAGCTCGTGCACGAATGCTGCGTGATCGGGCACTGCGAATTAATTCCGAGCGGGAGAATCTCCGTGAGTTGACCACAACCGAAGACGACACTATATCCGAAATAAAAACCGGACGGTACTGGACGCGAGAGGAACGTAAGAAACACATCGAACGTGCACGTGAACGACGGCAGCAGCAGCAACAACAGCTAGCAACGACAATGCGGATAGCAGACAAGTCAGCAATCAATTCTATTGAACCTCTTTCCTCCACCGCAAATGCAGTCGCAACTTACACCAAAATATTAAAAGAAAAGCAGACGATACCAACCACACAGCAGCATCAACAACGTACAAACACCTCAAAACTGCAACATCATCAACTACAGTTTGGACCGACAATACAGCAACCAAAAGATGAAAGCACCACCGCCACCAAATTCGTGACGGGCAGTAATACAGGCAGCAGCATTAACTGTAACACCAAGCTACAAAAGCAATTTTTATTGAACAAAAACAAAGCAACATTAAATACAATGCAGGAGCTAACTACGGCAGCGGCAGTGTTGGTGTCGGCGGTAAGTACCGAGCCAGTTATTGGGATTAATGATGCTACTACGGTAACACCACTGTCGATTATTGCAACAACCGCAACAACGACAACAACAGCCGTAACAACAGCAGCAGCATTCGCGACGACATCAACAGTGAATAGTGCAGACATAATAAGTAGTGCAGTTGGTGTCGGCACACTACAAAAGCAACAGCAAGGCGTAGTACAAGGCGCTACAACCGGCAGCAATAGTAACAAATTGGTTGGTCTGTTGTCGGTGACTACAGTTTAGTTATTGCTAGTTTTTGCATTCAGGGTGATAAGTTAAAAATGTATGAAATATATTTTTTTTAAGTTTTTAGTCTTAATTACCTTCTAATACACAGCCTGGAGCGAAAATATTCGAATGAAAGTATACACTTGAGTTTTGTTTCTATAAAATAAATAATTTAAGAAAAAAATCTATTTTCATAAAAGGTGGGAACATACTCTAAAAAAGTCATTAAACGTATATCTGAAAACTAACAAATTCCCAACATATTAGAAACAATACTATGAAAAAGTTGAGTGAGAGCTTTCAAATCAATAGGGGTACCATTGTTTATAGTTCATTAAAGAAAACTCGAACATAACTAGAAACATACATAAAGTGTAAGTTAGAAATACTGAATTATTATTTTGTAACTAATGCAGACATTCTGACTATCAGTGAAAATGTCCACGCTGGCTAGATTATCTTCAGAAGTAATTTCAATTGCTAACAGCAGATAGCAGTTAATACAGTTGTTAGCGATGCAGGTTTAGGATTAATTTCACAAAGAAAATATTGATTTGATCAGATGTGGTATATGACCCATCCAATTTTTAATGTTTACTTTGAAATTTTTCAATTTTTAGTAAAATAAAATGTAGATTTTACTTATTAAAAATGATTTTAAATTATTCAAAAACAAGAGTAGCTAAATTTAACATTTTGTTTTGTAATAAGGACTATCCCAGAAAAAACTTACGTTTTGTTTTTCAGTTATAAAAAAATACCTAATAAATTTTTTAATCTTTTTTCTTTTTTTATTAATAATGACTAGTGTTCAGAATATAAATAACTAAAAAGTAATTAATATTTTTTTTTGTTTCTATAAAAATTTTTACTTTTTTCTAAGGTCCACTTAAATCTGAAGTCTGGTAATTTTTTTACAGTCATACCACTCTTTCAAAGATCTCTTTTCATTAGAGCCCAATATCTCTCAATTGGGCGAAGCTCTGAGTAGTTGAACGAATTTGCTATTTTGGTACAAAATTTATCTTTTTACTTTGATACCGTGCCAGTGTAGCTTTAGAGTAATGAGAGGTTGCTAAATCAGGCCAGAGTATCACTGTACCCTCATTTGTACGAATAAATCGTGAAAAACGTTTTTCGAGGCACTCGTCTTGATAAACTTTGGAATTGATTGTTCCTAGCGTAACAAGGAAGCTGCTTCAGAGGCCACAGGTACATATGGCCTGCCAAACTATATATTGCTTCGGAAATTTCGAAATTTTTTTCTCTTTGAATTTACTAGACACATGCCCCTTCTTCGGTGATGTATAATATTCGTGCCCAGGTAGCTGCTTAAAATCTGATTTAACGTAAGTTTCGTCGTCCATAACACAGTAATCAAATTTAGTCAGGTACCTTTCATACAATTTTCGGGCTCGCATCTGAGCCATCAACTGCTTTTCATCAGAACGGTCTGGTACTTTTTGAACTCTATATGACACGTTCACAGCAAAAACCAAAAAGATATTTTGTGCCAGCAAAAACCCAAAAGAAAAAGTGTGTGCGCAAAAACCTCTCTTGCTATTTGTTGCGGTGCGTTGAACAGAGTTGCAAGCGACCGATGGTTGTAAGCGAACGTAAAAGGAGTAGATGAAGTCATTGAAAGGGGTTGCATGTACAGCATGAATGCTTGTAAGTTGATGATGCTTTGTCAAGCACGAAGTATGAGGCAATGATGGTGGGTTAATAATTACCAGCAAATACATAATACCATTTTTTTTATAAATTTTATAAATGAGTTTTAATAACATTTTATTTATAAAAACAATACCACTTAAAAATATTTTACAGTGTTAATATCGCTGGCAATACCATAATCAAGATCTGTTGACCCTTCATATTTTAAGTTATCGTAAAACTCGTGGTTTTTAGCTGCGATATACGTTTTAAGCTGCGTCAGATCCATGCTTTAGTTATTGGTTTTCCAAGAGGATACAAACAGTCTAAATTCGTTATTATTATTTTCTCTCAAAGGAATAATTGGATTGTTTTTTGAGATTCTTAAAGACACATTAGTTTTTTTTATCGAGGAACGTAAAAGAAGAGTTTTTTGAGTCAAACTTCCTGAATAATAGGAGTCGAAAATCTCTTTCTGCCGGCCGACATCAATTTTATTGCAACAACTTTGGCTATACTTGCAAATAACTTGGGCCTCAAATAATTTAGTACTAATAATTTTTCCGGAAGCAGTTTTATGTTCCTTATCCCTTTCAACATTTTCCTTTGCAATGACCTTTTTATGTAAATGTGTTCGGTTTTGGCGGGGAAACATCAACTAAATAGATGCAATTTTAAATAAGTTTCAATTACTCTTAAAAGTTAACATGCATGTTAACAAAACTTACATTCTCCACTTGTATCCATTTTTTCCAGTATATTAAAAATCTAATCAAAAAATCTTAACGAGTTATCAAAATGCACATAACCACTGAAAATTATTTTCACGACTGAAATGTACACATGCAACCCAATTATGTGTGCAACAAGAGAATTTAGACACACGTTGGAAATCAAAGCTTACTTAGTTATCTAAATCAGAGATTCTTAAACTGTGGTCCGCGGACCCCTGGGGGTCCGCGAAGCCATTCCAGGGGTCCGCGACACAATTTTGACATCAAATAGTTTTACATCATCGAACTTTTCGCTTTATTCAAATAACTCATTTATTAAAAATTATTTTTAAAAAAACTCAGCACCTAACTCTTGCCACTCTTTTACAACATCATCAATTTTTGTAAATTTCAGTTTGAATCTACAAGGTGCAGCTTCATATAAATTTAAAGTTTTTATCTTCAACTTTAAATTTATTTAAAGTTTTTATCTTCAACTTTAAATTTATGTGAAGCTGAAGCGACTACAAAAAAAAAATCGAATTATGGTCAAAACGCATTCAAAAGTGTGTGTATGAGTCTTTTCCAATAATCAGCGATTTTATAGAATTTCCTTATAGAGAACTCAATAATGAAACTCGGCTGCTTTTTGTCGAACATTTAATGGCTCTAAAAATCAGCTTCCAAAAGTATTTTCCCTGTCCTGCTTCTGTTAACGATGGGATCCATTTAACACAGATGTTAGTAATGCTAAGCAATTATCGACATGAGAGCAAGATCTTTGAAACTAAAGTTCAATAAAATTGAGCTAACTAACTTTTGGTTACTCTTAAAATCCGATTACCCTGCAGTTGCAAATAAGGCCCTCCAAACCTTGATTCCGTTTTGTACAACGTATTTGTGTGAAAAGGCTTTTTTGGTACTATTATACATAAAATCATAGTATAGAAACAAGTTTAATGTAGAAGCAAACCTGAGGATAAAACTTAAGAATATCGAGCCCGACATTGTGGATTTGGTTTCAAGAAAACAACATCATCCATCTGATTAAGTAAAAACTTCCACAGAAGAAAATATAATAAATTTCGCTTATAAAATAACATAAAGTTACCAAAAAAATAATTTTTACTATAAGCTTTGTTATTATTATATTCTTTATTAAAAAAGATTTGAAAAAAAAAAATTTATTTTCTAAGCTTTATTTCGACCAAGAAATATTTGTCTGAGTTTAATTTACATACATACTTTGACTTGTAACTTTTTTAATTCCTTTACATTTCCACAATTTTTATTCATTATGTGTTTTAATTACATGAAAATCCTAATAAAAAATGTTTCCCCTTATAAACGAGTAAGTAGTGTCCGTAGGCTTGTCAACTTTAAGAAACCGGACATAGTGTTGAAAATACATTTAAAAACCGGAAAAATTAAAGCCAAAAAAAAATTACTTCGTTCCTTAACCTTTCAGATAACCGGACATGTTATGCTTGGTTGAGTTTGACAACCGGACCAAGCTCTCAAAAACCAGACTGTCCGGGTGAAAACCAAACGGTTGGCAATCCTGAGTGTCTTTGTCATTATTGAGCCCAAAATTAAGCTTAAGAACGACGTCAAATGTCTAGGGTTGGGGTGGGGTCCGCAAAAAAAATTTAGCTCGATAAGGGGTCCTCGGACTACATAAGTTTAAGAACCCCTGATCTAAATAATTCAAATATTGCGTTTCATATTCAAATTCTATATATGGGCAAATCCTGCGTGACGAACGCTTCATACATTCGTACGCGTTTTCGGAATAAAATATAAAAATTTTTTGGTGTTTCAAAAGAGATACCTTCAAATTATACATAGTGGGATTTAAGTGTACGTTCGAATGGCATAAAACATAGTTTTTTAACCGGTAATTGTTGCGAAATAATTGATAAAATAGTTATGTTTTCGAACGGGCAAGGTGGAAGTATGTCAGATTTTTTAGCATTTTTCACATTCGCATTAATGAATAAATACTTAAAATTGCGGCGATTTTCTGATATACCACTTTCACACATATTTCACATCATACTGAGTCCGTAAAAAATGATAACCACGAATATACCTCGAAGTTGATATTTTTTTTAATTCAAAGAAATACTAAAAAATCGTCTCGAAAATGCACAAAAATCATACAAATCGACCCACTGACACGCCTTCCCATGGCCGGCTTCGGTTGAAATTTGGGTACAATAGCTCCAAGGGCTAAAGATATATTTTCGGGCCTGAGCACCAGAAATTTGACAGCATATAATTTTTCCATACGATTTTGAACCAGCCTAGGGTACATACCTATCTTAATTCTTTTTGAAATAGAAGTCTTTGAAGCTTATTTTCCCTAATCAAAGAACGGCACTCGTGGTAGATTTAGGAAAAAGGTTTGTTAGTGCACACGATTTTCGGCTAACGTAATTAGATTATTTGTATCTTCTTGGAAAACAATAACTAAATCTAAATACATAGATATTAAACAGCTTAAAACTTATATCGCAGCTAAAAGTACCATTTTCACGATAAGTTGAAATATGAAGGGTCAATAGATATTGATTTTGATATTGCCAACTACGTTAGTGACGGTGAAAATTTCGGACTTAAGAAGTGGATTGAATTAGTTCAAACTCATAAAATGAGATTTTAATTGCAGACTAAAAATTAAATTATACATAAAAAACTAAAACTGTAAAAATTGCTTTTAATTCCAGTAAATTTTCCAGTTTTTTCCAATAATTGTCCGCTTCGTGCATGAAACTCAGTAAATTGTACTGAACCATCTGTAATTTTTACTGAATTTACAGTAATTTTTACACAGCTCTCAGTAATTTATATTGTGACACACATTAAAGTAAAATTCATGTGGATTACAGTATAATTTCATGATGACAAATTACTGAAAATTCGGTTAAAATTACTGAGATTTTCTTTTTATTTTGTTTTTAATGCAATGAATTCTAATTATCACTATAAAATATTTTTGTTTAGTATTGTTTTTATAAAAAAATATATAATTAAAACTCATTTATAAAAGTAATGAGAAAATTCGTATTATTTACTGGTAATTAATAACCCACCATCATTGCTCATAATTCCTGCATGACAAAGCATCATCACGATCAAACTTACAAGCATTCATGCTGTACATGCAACCCCTTTCAATGACTTCATCTACTCCTTTAACGTTCGCTTACAACCATCGGTCGCTTGCAACTATGTTCAACGCGTCGCAACAAATAGCAAGAGAGGTTTTTGCGCACACACTTTTTCTTTTGGGTTTTTGCTGGCACAAAATATTTTTTTGGTTTTTGCTGTAAACGTGTCATATGTCTTATGTTGTAAACAGAATTGGGTCGGAGTCGGAGTAGCGGAGTCAGAAATCCGCTGTCAAAAATTAGAACACACTTGATGCTATGAAATTGAACAGAACTGCGGCATACGACTGATAGCCTACCGACGGAGCTCCGTCGATTTAGATTTATTTCTATTTTCTCCGTCGGATCAGGGTTGTATTTCAGCTTGTGTCAATTTTTCTGTTTACGTTTTTACTTTTTTTGTCAACGCTGTTACTAAAATTTTGCAATTTAATTCACATTAATATTAATTTAAAGGTGAAAAAAGTTAAAGGAACAGGTTTACTTTAGCTGACATTGTCCAATTTTTTTTTTTTTTTTAGGGGTAAAAGGGGGTTAAAAATAAATAAAAATTATGAAAAAAAAAAGTGTCGCTCGGATCTAGTTTCGGAGATATCGCATTCGGAAGTTCCGGATATAGCTTTCGTAAAAACTATCATAAGTTGGGAGCGCCTGTCTCGATACCAAAAATATGGGTTTCATAGGAAAGATAATTTATTGGGCTTCAATAATGTTAAGTAAAGTTTTGAAATTCAACCTATAATTTTGGAGATATGACGATTTTTCTGAAATTTTGACCAATTTTTTTTTAAAAAAACATTTTTTTTTTTAAAAAATGTGTTAACGACCTATAATTTTTTTAGTATGATAAAAAAGCTTAGTTTATTCCCTTTAAAATGGTATATAGCTTGTTCTAAATTTTTAATTACTAACCCCTTTTTTACCGGAAAACAAAAAATTATATTCAATTTTTTTATATTTTAATTATTAACCCCTTTTTTACCGGAAAACAAAAAATTATATTGAATTCTTATGAAAAGTATGTATTTTGGACAAAACTAATAAAAACTCAGTAACAACAACAACAGCAAAAACAAAAACAACAGCAAAAACAAAAACAACAGCAACAACAACAACAACTGTTATTATAAGGCGATTATCATTATAAAATTGAAAAATTTTTATTAGTCACTTTAATTCACTCTTCACTTTAAGCTATTGTTAAAAACAATAACAATAAAGTTCAAAAGTACCGTTTTTTAGTTGAAAACAAAGGAAAAAACGTGGAATTATACTATGTATAAGACTTATCTTGGCATACCTTTTAAAATATTTAGCGCCGCAGACAAAAAATAATAAAAATTAAATTAACACGTTGACGGACAGTAGAAACAAGTGAAATTCGAAAATTGACACTATATGTTTTTGTAATTTTTAGAATATTAGAAGTATAGTTTTACTCTTTCTGCTTAAATACACTTAATTTTGATTAATTCAGCACCTTTAATTAGGTTGCGGCTACAACCGTCATGGCGCCAGCGGACTCTAGACACTATGTAATGGGACGATGGCGGCTATAACAGCAAAAATTTAAAAACGTAAATGACAGGTTTAATGACTGAAATAAGCAATTTTTTGTGAGCAACAAAGTATTTTTGGGAGTTTTACACGAAATGTTAGTTCATGATCAAACAAAAATAAATAAATTTTTTTTCGAAAACATGACACTAGGCTTCTACTTGTACGCTGGTAAATGCACATTTGTGCTGCTACAGCCGCAGTGTCTAAAAACGACCGTTTCGTATTGGACGGCTATTGCCGTCATGTCACATAGTGAACTTGAACTTGACGGCTATAGACGCAACTGTCCGTCAACGTGTTAATAAAAATTTTTTCCTTTTATAAAGATAATGTTATTTTATGAATAAATATAAATAAATATATATCTTAAAATTTAAGTTTATATTGAAGAAAAAGAGCGCCACAGGCGAAAAATTTTTATTATAAATCGCGCGCGCGATTTTTAATAAAAATTTTTAAATTTTATAATGATAATCGCCTTATAATAATAGTTGTTGTTGTTTTTGTTGTTGCTGTTGTTGTTGTAACTGAGTTTTTATTGATTTAGTCCATAAATACATACTTTTCATAAGGATTCATTGAATATAATTTTTTGTTTAAAAATTTAGAACAAGTTATATACCATTTTAAAGGGAATAAACTAAGCTTTCTTATCATACTAAAAAAACTATAGGTCGTTAACAGAATTTTTTTTAAAAAAAATGGATATTTAAAAAAAAATGGTCAAAATTTCAGAAAAATCGTCATATCTCCAAAAATATAGGTTGAATTTCAATACTTTACATACCATTATTGAAAGCCATTAAATTGTCTTTCTTATGGCACCCATTTTTTTGATATCCATACAGGGGTTCCCAACTTATGATTGTTTTTACAAAAGCTATATCCAGAACTTCCGATGGCTATATCTCCGAAACTAGATCCGAGCGACACTTTTTTTTTTCATAATTCTTATTTATTTTTAACCCTCTTTTACCCCTAAAAAAATAAATAAAATTGGACAATGTCAGCTAAAGTAAACTTAAGCCATAAACATTTCGGCAGCGAAAGGGTTGCAAGATGTAATGAAAACCAACTTAGGATCAAAGGGTACCATGCAAATGTTGGTCTCCGGTGCTGGTGACATCAAAATCACCAAAGACGACAATGTTCTTTTGCACGAAATGCAAATTCAACATCTAACTGCTCCTATGATTGCTAGAGCCAGCACTGCTCAAGATGACTCAACTGGTGATGGCACAACGTGCACTGTGAATTGCTAAAACAAACTGATATCTTTCTGGCTGAAGGCTTACATCCACGTATAGTTACCGAAGGTTTCGAGAAGGCAAAGGAAAAGGCTTTAGCAGTTTTAGATACTATGAAAATTCCAATTGAGATTAGTAAAAAGAATTTTTACTGACGTCGCTAACAAAAGTTTAAAAACAAAAGTTTTAAATACGTAAATAGATTATTATAACTAGAATTAAAAATTTTACTTATTACATGTTTTCACCAAGATGTACCGAAGAGAACCAATTCACCATTTACCCTTGGGTTCAGCAATATGAAAATAATTTACACCGTGATGTTCAAACGGCCTCTGTGCGCTTTCGCGACGTATGTCCGGTTAAACATCCACCAAAAGCAAACAATTAGATAATAGCTGGTGATTTCTTAGTGGTAATATCTAACAAATAGTTTATCAATTTCTGTAATTAATGTGTTTTTGTTAGGTTTATAAGAAACCCAATTCATTTGACTGTGTAGCTACTTGTTATTTTATAGATTGTGCGAATAATATCGCTGGATTTATTGAAACAATTTACCAGTATGTGAAGTGTTCTTTTTCTTCAACACAATTAATTTAACTTCACTTATTTATAGAATTTTGGTACCTGGTGGTATTTGGGTTAATCTTGGCCCATTACTATACCATTTTAGCGATATTCAGGGCGAAAACAGCATAGAGCCCACGCATGAAGATCTTAAAGATCTTATGGAAATTGTTAAAGCTGTTGGCTTTAAAATAATACGCAGCGAAGCTGGACGACGTACAAAATACGCACAGAATCCGCGGTCAATGGTGAAGAGTGAATACGAGAGTTTATTCTGGGTGTGCCAGAAACCAAAAAATGAAATCCAAAAAGAAATGTATGTGGACGATTGTAACGATAATGCAATTAGTGATTTCAATAATGTGTCATAAGCTACGAAGTATTTTTAAAGAGTGACGACTAAAGTTTAAAAAACAAAAAACTGAATTGAAAATTTTTAAGTTTTCTTTTACTTAGCATGTGCAGTTTTTATTTTTTTTTATTATTTTGCAGTGTAACGCAATATGATTTCTTCCAGTTTTTGTTATACTTTATTGAATAGTTTTTAAATGCTTTCAAGAGGTATGAATTTTTATTGACTTAACTGAAAAGTTTTTACATTACATAAATTTATTTTGTACAAATTCTCGGAAATAAAAGATGTAACATTTTGGTTAAAAAAAATACAATTGAGACTTAGTTTTAACCTAGATGTGCTGTTCACTAGCAAAAAAATAAACATATTTATATTTTTATAAAATATTTCTACTAGTATGTACATATAAAACATTTTGTTAAGTAATTTAAATAAAAATAATTTAAATTAAATTCTTATTTACTTCTTATTGACCGCAATTTGAGTTAAGAAATTGTACAAACAGTTGTGGTACTTTATCCAAACTGCTCGTTGTAGCATGATTCAATTTGCTGTAGTTTAAAAATTGTACCTTTTGCCGGTATTGGATCAAGAATGTCAATTTTTCGTGCTGCTAGAACATCAGCCACAATCTCTTGCGTAAGATGATCCAATTCGAAAAGGTAATTAGTTGAACTAAGTGGCTGCACGTCAAAAATAAAATTATATTGAGTTAAACATAAATTTTTAAATAATATCCTATAGCTAACTTACATTTTGAGGCAATGGTTTGGATTCAAAAAGCGCACTATGTATTGCTTCCAAGTCTAAATGGTCATCCGGAAAACATACAAACAGCGGACTATCCCAGCGGCAGTTACTGTTAGGTTCTTCGAAACGCAAGCAAAGTGCATCAAACATTTCACGTGTATACGGGACTGTGGAGTTGTCTAACACTGCTTGTTCGGGCTCGCTAGTTAAATCAGCTGATTCCAATGTAGAGCGTTGCTGATTCAACTCCCAAGCTCGTTCTTCTTGAATGCCACAAAAAAGTGTACATTGTGTGCAGGTATCATAAACAATTTCTTTAACCGTGGACACTGCCAACTTGTGTGACCACGCAAGATATTGTTGACTGCATCCTTGCGATAAGTACCTGAAATGAGACACATTTATATTTTGCCATATTATTGCATTTATGACAAAAATTACTTACATTAATGTCAGTGCTAAACGACTCTCTGGGCTTATTGGCGCTCTTCTCGAAAAGCGTTGAAGCCTTTCTTGAATCAAGGACAAAAGTGTGTAGAATTTGGGAACGCTCATCCTTAAAAAAGTGTTCCCCGTCCTTCATTTTGAGTTCAAGAAAGCACGTTTCGTAAAACCCCAACTCGTTCCTGGTTAAATTAACAGGACGCACCCACCACCTCGTTTTTATGCGCTTACATGCCTCAACATACGTTGTACATAGCGTCCATTACAGCTACAATTTTTATTACACGCACTATTATTTGCATATTGGTATTCATTTTTTTTTTTAAAACAATAATTCTAACTCAAAAAATCACCAAAAATGTTTCACTTTGCCACAGTAAAAATATTTCAATTCAAAAATTTTTTTCATGTAAACAAAATGTCAGCTGAATTTTCCGTTCCGCCGCAATTGTGTTTATTCAAATGACTTTCCGACGGACTTTCATTTTTGACAGCGGATTTCTGACTCCGCTACTCCGACTCCGACCCAATTCTGTTTACAACATTAAGCTTACTTTTCTCCTTTATCTTTTGTACAGTAGATTTTTATGTACCTGCTCTAGTCACCATATCTTGCACTGAGGTGTTGGAATTCTGCCTTAAAATGCGCTTCCCTTCGCCGCTATCTTTGAGTTAGAAAATTCTGGTTTTCAGCCTGAACCTTTTTTTGGGCAAACAGGTAGACCCTTCTTATATTTAGAAACAACCGTATATACAATTTTATCTGATGCACCAGCTATTTTTGCTATAGCTGAATATTTTAACTCTGGATTTTGCACTTATGTGGACAAAATCAGTTCACTGACTTTTTGATGCTTGCTCGACACCTTTCTCGTTAGAAGTGCTATCTTCAAGTGTTATACATCATATTAAACGTCACTTTATATGGAACAAATAAAGTGTATTTTTAGACCTATAAGATTATCAGGTAGAATATAATCTTAAAAAATAAAAACGTAAGTTTTTTCTGGGACAGTCCTTATGTATAAAGAAATTTAGATTTTAAATGGACTTTGTAGAAGGAAAAGCCTATTTTTGGAATAAGTCTTTTTTTAATTGACGCAAGCCCTTCCAGCGGATTTTTGAGAATCATTTATGGCACTTGGATAGTGTTCTTTGATACAAAAACTATCAGAGATAGTTACTCCAAGAAATTTATTAGAGGAAACCTGAATTATTTTTGCTGGTTGAAGGCTTATTTGATCTTTTCCCTGCTACCTTGTACAAAAAATAACGATTTTGTTTTTTCGACATTAAAGAAAGATTTAATAACGAACATAATCGTATTTTAAAAAATTGTAAGTTTATGATTGCCAAGTTACGAACTGAAAAGTCAAAGGTATCAGAAAATGAGAGAGTAATGAAGTTATCAGAAAATAAAATAAAATATGAATATATTCTTCTTGTGTCCTTTATCTCTTCATCGCATTGGGTCTCCATCTTCCCATGTGGGCGATCAGTAGTGACTGGCTTCAATTCTCTCCAACATTTCCCCGATTCCCGTATTTCCTGCTCTAGCGTACGTTTCCACGATTATCTAGGATGGCCGCTTTCTCTGCTACTTTGCTGGCAGATTTCAGTTTGTGATTTCCGCAACATGGGTCCAATTTATTTCCTCATTCGTTGTTTGATTTGAATAGAAATCCGATCTTGACGGCATCTAGTGAGCAGTTTGACATTGGAAATGATCCTAGGCCACCAAATTTCCAGAACTCCACAAAGCAGGTTGCTGTTTGTTTACCAAGTTTCACAACCGTACAAAATAATTGGTTTTACATTTGACTCCAAGATTTTGAGCTTCCTTGGCGTTGATAAAAACTAAAAATGCTAGATATTGCGATGCTGAGCGAAGGTACCTTTCGCTTTATTGATTCTGGCATGGATGTCCTCAATGTACGCCATCCGGTGTTATTTTGCTGACCCAGTAAGTAAAGCTGTCCACTTATTCTATGCTAGATTTGCCTATACTGAAGATATTGATGCCACTGGTGGGGCGCATCGACATGCTTTTGGCTTTATTAATGTTGATTTTCAGACTTACTCTATCGGAAAAACAATTGACGACATTGAGTTTTTCTTGCATTTCGGCATAAGCGAGGTATTCCAGATGCTCGCGGAAAGTCCATTGAATGCATGAAAAGCCAAAGTATGGTCGGTCTCCTGGTACTGCTCATATAATGTTAATTTAGCACCAAAATGTGTCTTTGACACACCAACTTTTGAAACATCTAATTCATTAAATCAATGTAAATTTACAAATATTCGATTGTATGGAACATGCTCTCCATACATATAGCATTTAAAAGCATTTGCTTTTATATTACCTTAAATGCCTACCTCATTACAGCATTTGAAAGCTTTTTTTTGTATAGAAGGTGCCACGCCTTACAATTATTAGTATTTGTGTGAAATTTCGTTGCATTACATGCCTTAAATAATTATCTCACCTCAACCACTAATTGATTTCAACCATTTTCAATTTCACGAGGTAAAATTAGAGAAGTACCTTATTAACTATATCTAACAATGTATACCGATTCGTTTTTCCGTAATCGCGATTTATACATACAGACAAACGGGTATAACTATATCGATTCAGGAGGTGACGCTGCCACGTCTTTTTCTATCGGTTACTAACGTAAGAATAGAGTGAATGTATCGCTCATTTACTTCAAGACTGGCATAGCTCAAAAAACGTGATTTTTGAGTTAATGATGCAGCCATTTTATGTTTTATTTTGTGCCAAAAAATCAGGAAGGTATCTTATAAACTCGCCTTGTGAGAAGAGTTTATGTAAACATACTTTTTTGAATTTTCATACTGAATGTAGCTTATTGAAAACTTTAAATGCGTTTTTCTCCCACTTTGTGCTTTTTGAGTTATGCCACTCTTGAAGTAAATGAGCGATATGTACCTTTTTCGTAGAGTATAAACAGTTTCTGGAACAAGCTTCCCTCTTTATTGCTCATACCCTGAAGCGGAAATTTTGTAGTTCAAACATAATGACACATCTTTTTTTAGTTACAGTTTTTGCGTTGGTTACGCCAAACTGCTCGTTTACGATTTCGAATACGAATACTAAAGTCGGACTGTGACGGGTGAGTCACAGGCTTACACCATTACCCACGTAGTGTTAGACAAACAAAAAAAATTTAAGTCAAGGTCATACGTTTTTATTTTACAATAATTAGTTTAGTTGTTATTGTGTTCGGTAATTTTATTGAGATTATTCATAGCATGTACACAGACAGGTGGGCTGTTAAATGCCCATCTAACGATGGTCTAAGCTACGCTTGGCTAGTTATTATTACCAAAACAATTTTAACAAACAGTTGTTCAGTTGAAAAATTGTTGTGCAGTCAATTGAAGCGACGATCACAAAGGGCTAGATGTGCATTAGAGGTCTGTGTGAGTGCACTTGAAGCGGCCATCAAACCACTCGCCATGATTGCGAGTCTACCGAGACCTTACGATCAAATCAAAACAAAAGACCAAGCTAGCAAGGTGATTGCTTCAATTGCAAAAAAATTTTGGCCAGGTAGTACGTTTACATGCTTCCTATCACCCCTAATTCGCACTTTTTCTGTTGAGGAGTAAACATCATGTGTACCGTGAAAATGGCTAAATTTACTTCAGCCAGTAACTCCAACGGTCTGACGCCACAGCGAGTGCATTCACGCAGACCTTTAATATGTATTCATATACATACAATTCTGTGGCACGACAGGCCATGTACTGCCAAGGCCTAATCTAACCACAATAATATTGTTTGCTGTGTGAACATCTCTGCACGGGCGCCTATGAAAGAAATTTACTGGCGGATATGTAAAGCTAACGTTAAAATGCAACGCTGTTTCGATTCCAATATTTTTAAATTTTGTAAAAATTTTTTTGCTCATCAAACGTTTTTTCACAAGATCATGAAAACGGCAAACTCCCGCAAGGAAGTGTTCTTGTGCAGTGAAACATTTTACATAGATATGGACTTATGTAAAATCTATATGTACATTAGGGCGGGTCGATTTTTTTTTCAAAAAGGGTATGGAAGGAAAATATTCTATGGGCAATCCTGAGCAACTTTGCCAAAGAAACTATGGGTCTAAAATCAATTTCGAGCCTCCGCATTTTCACAAATAGGTTTTGAACCTATTTTTTTGGGAACAACTACAATGTATTTCATATTTTAACCAAATATTGGTATTGTGCCTCCTTTGTATTTACCATGTTATTTTTTTTTTTTTTGTGAGAATAGTGAAGTGCTGAAGTACTTAGGTCGAAAGATAATGGAAAACAATTATTTATTCAAAAATAAAAATCGATCATTGAAAAATCTGTCATCAACGTGTAATTCGTGAAACTTTTGAACGTCAATTGTGATTTACGTTTTTTTCAACTATGTATCTACCGATAAGACCCATATCCTCCGGATGCAGCCTGTTGCATATGCCATCTCATAATGCCCCTACTTTTGGCTTGCCATTTGATTTAAATGGACTCAATTTACCAAATAATAGTGATCTATTAAAGTATTATAGTCTTTTGAGTGAAAGTGCTAAAGCTGAAAGCAGATTGTTTTCATACAAAAGTTTTACACCACAAGTAGTAAAAAAATTAATTGAGATTTGGAAAAAATTAAATATCGAAATAATTAATGTTAGAAGTGTTGCTAAAAAGCCTTGGTCGACTATTATCAAAAAGAAACCAGATTCAAAACTAGAAATAAATTTATAGCTTTTTAGATTGTTAGTTGTAGACCAACTTTTTGATCTAATGCTCCTTGACATCAAGTGCCCCGTTTTTGAACTTACCCACCATATCTCAGTTCCTACCCTCCTAATGTACCACTCTAATTTCAGAAAATTAAAGCTTGCAAAAAATCATTAAATTTTTCCAACCGAAGTATTTCGATTACTCTATTATAACTATTTTTAAAAATGTTTTTAAAGTTTTTTACCGAACGTAGGGGTCCCCTTATTAAATTTTTCGTCATATCTTCGGTATTTAGAAACGGATCTTAAACATGATGTTTTTGTCTCCAGGAGACCAATACTTGAACGGCCCTTTACCAGGTTAGTGCAAGAAAATAACTTTATTTCATAGCTTTCTTTGCTAAACTTAATTGTTTTCACAGTTTATCCATTCCTTTCTCAAAAAACAGAGCGTTTTGTTCAAGTAGTACATGAATCTGCAATGGCGGTCACCGATGAACATGATGTTTTGTATGGGCCATATTTTATCTAAGCTCGAGAGCCGCCAGAAATACAGCCAACTTTAATGACGTCGAAATATGGTCGATTAAAATTCTATGCTTTTTATAACGAATTCGATGCCACTGTAAAACTAGATAGAAAGACATCAGTAGAGCTTAGAGAAAAATAATTTGATAAATAAATTAAAGTTTTAACACACATAAATAAGTTTTCTCACTATAAAAGCTCCATGTTTCGTTTAAATGATAAGAAGAGCGAATGAAATTGTACCGTACGGTGAGCTTTTTCGAGATGCTGGGCAACGGCTCCAATACACTTTATTTAATTTTTTTAATTCATGTTGTAGATCTGGTGTGTTCTTAAAGTCAAAAACAACATGTTTAAGATCCGATTCTAAATGCCGGAAATATGACGAAAAATTTAATAAGGGGACCCCTACGTTCGTTAAAAAACTTTAAAAACATTTTTAAAAATAGTTCTAATGGAGTAATCGAAATACTTCGGTTGGAAAAATTTAATGATTTTTTGCAAGCTTTAATATTCTGATATTAGAGTGGTACATTAGGAGGGTAGGAACTGAGATTTGGTGGGTAAGTTCAAAAACGGGGCACTTGATGTCAAGGATCATTAGATCAAAAAGTTGGTTTACTCAAGACAAACACATTGATATATCATACTTTAAGGTCGGACTGTAAATGCCGAAGATATGATGTTTTTCTCAAATGCGCGACCTCTATTTTCGTCCAAAAAAAAAAAAAATTTTTTTTTCGAAATTACCTTCAAAAATGCTTCGGATTTGCTGGTATACCGAGAGGTATGGTCAACTGCACATGTGACTTAAAAGAAAATAAATGATCCTGTGGATTAATACCGGAACATTTACAACATTTCATGTTTGAAAAACTTAATGGCAGTGCACTTCTTTTCAAATTCATTCGATGTTACGAAAAACCGCGCATAAATTTCGACTGTACGGATTATATGACCTAGATCGACCTAGACGATAACAGTATTTTAACTGAGCCGCCTTTTACTAAAAGCATTCCATGTGACCATTTTATGGAATGTTTATCTTCTGACGATCCTACACAAACTATAAGAAACAGTACCTGGAGACCGACCACTGTTCGGTTTTTCGTTTTGAGGTTGAAAAAATCGAAAAAATATGGAATTTGTTAACTTTTCACTTTCACGCTTCAACTTCTCTTTACTTTTTTCTGTTCCATTTTTTTCAACAATTTAGCTTCGTTTTTAGTTTCGTCAAATTGTTGTCTGATGCAAAAGTGTTTATAAAAAGAGTGGATTGGGACCAAGAGTGAATAGAAATGAAAAGGATAATGCAAAATGGCTCGATTTCATTTAAATTGGACACTAAATCGACTGAGATATCGCAGCATTTATATAAAAGAGCGCAACCGATTGTACAGTACGAGGGGTAAAACCTATAAGCCACTATGGTACAAAAACTTATCGCACCTTATTACGTTTTGCGGTTGGTGCTATTTTTTAAATTTTATTGCTGTAAGGATATTTCCTTGTTCTTCGGCTTATCCCGGAGGTAATCACTCCATAAGTGACAACTCATCGAGGCGGTTCACCCCGAGTAACATTGGGTCACTTAAAGTCACTTTGGTTCACGAAATTCGTAAAAATCCAAAAAAAAAAAAAATCCACGCACCGCAAAACGTAATAAGGTGCGCAACGTTTTTGCAACAAGGTGGCCTAAAGGTGTTATAGTGCAATTCTACAAAAATCGCACGCAAACCACAAAATCGCGATTTACACTCACCTCGGTGACTCCAAGTGACCCAAAGTGACTCGGGGTGAACCGCCTCGATGAGTAGTTTGTTATGGAATAATTACCTCAGGGATAATCCGAAAACAAGGAAAATATCCTTACAGCAATAAAATCCAAAAAATCGCACGCACCGCAAAACGATATTAGGTGCGCAAAGTTTTTACACCAACGTGGCCTATAGGTGTTACAGAGCAATTCTACAAAAATCGCACGCAAACCACAGATCGCGATTTTCACTCACCTCGGTGACTCCAAGTCACCCAAAGTGACTCAGGGTGAACCGCCTCGATGAGTAGTTAGTTATGGAGTAATTACCTCCGGGATAGTCCGAAGAATAAGGAAAATATCCTTCAGCAATAAAATCCAAAAAATCGCACGCACCGCAAAACATAATTAGATGCGCTAAGAGTTTGTACCAACGTGGCCCATAGGTGTTATAGACCAATTCTACAAAAATCGCACGCAAACCACAAAATCGCGACTTTCACTCACCTCGGTGACTCCAAGTGACCCAAAGTGACTCGTGGTGAACCACCTCGATGAGTAGTCACTTATGGAGTGATTACCTCCGGGATAATCCGAAGTACAAGGAAAATATCCTTACAGTAATAAAATCAAAAAATCGCAGGCACCGCAAGACATAATTAGATGCGCTAAGAGTTTGTACCAACGTGGCCCATAGGTGTTATAGACCAATTCTACAAAAATCGCACGCAAACCACAAAATTGCGATTTCCACGCACCTCGGTGACTCCAAGTGACCCAAAGTGACTCGGAGTGAACCGCCTCGATAAGTAGTCACTTATGGAGTGACTACTTCCTGGATACTCCAAAGGACAAGGAAAATATCCTTACAGCAATAATATCCAAAAAATCGCACGCATCGCAAAACATAATTAGGTGCGATAAGAGTTTGCACCAACGTGGCCTATAGGTGTTATAGACCAATTCTACCAAAATCGCACGCAAACCACAAAATTGCGATTTTCACTCACCTCGGTGACTCCAAGTGACCCAAAGTGACTCGGAGTGAACCGCCTCGATAAGTAGTCACTTATGGAGTGACTACTTCCGGGATACTCTAAAGGACAAGGAAAATATCCTTACAGCAACAAATTCCGCAAATCGCTCAGGACGCACTAAGTGGTCAAATATTAAAAATGACCACTACAATATTAACACTACACCACTGTAATTAAAAGTCTATTGGAACAAACAATTTTTTTTTATTTTTCGTGCTTTCTCTATCGATTGGAACAAAAAATTTAAAAAAATTACTCCCATAGTACACTAAATAACATTTAACGTTTTTCGTACGTATGGGAGGTGCCACGCCCACTTACGCAATCCCGTTGAAATCCATATAATTTCAAAGCTTATAGTAATCGACACCTCTACACCAAATTTAAAGATTTAAAGAAAATACCTCCCATAGTGCACTAAATACAACATTCAACGATTTTCGTATATATGGGACGTGCCACGCCCACTAACGAAATCTCGTCGAAATCCATTTAACTTAAAAATTTTTGGTAACCGACATCTCTGTACCAAATTTTAATGAGATTACTCCCATAGTGCACTTAATATAACATTTAACGGTTTTTGTTTGTATGGGAGGTGCCACGCCCACTGAAACAATCCCGTCGAAATGCATTTAATTTCAAAGCTTATAGTAACCGACAACTCCTCACCAAATTTTAAGAAGATTACTCTCATAGTACAATAAATATAACATTTAACCTGTTTTGCTTGTATGGGAGGTGCCACGCCCACTGGTACTATTACACCCATTTTTCGTCTTGAGGTACCTTATAGCAAGTTTATCCACCATATGAAATTTCAGAACGATTGTGTTGTTAATTCTCTTATTATAATGTTTATAAATATTGTGGGCTGTGCCACGCCCTTAAACGAGTTTTGCCAGTATAGTGACATAGCGTGTTATGATCACTGCTCTTAGTGGTATTATCTATAAAATTTTTATGAAAATCCTCGGTGCCGTTTTTGAGTAATATTGAATCAAAATTTTCAATTATTGAAAAGTGCCACGCCCACTTTTCCGATTCCGCCCACTTTTGGCGAAATTTAAGACATTTATGATCTGCATCTGTGTACCAAATTTCATCACAATATCTTGAATAGTTTTCGAGATATGACGTTATGAAAATAAAAGTTTAGGGCTGTGCCACGTCCCTCCAGGAGCCTTTGATAAGTTAAAACCCAGCCCAATCCTAATTTTGTTCACATATGTACCTAACCCCCAAGTTTCATCAAAATCGCTGCACCCGTTTTGGAAATAAAGTCTGAAAATATATATATATATATACATACAATTATTGCTCGTTTAATAATAGTAGATATGTGCCAAATCTTATCCTACAGCGTTAACCAGTTGCTGAGATATAAAATATTTGACTTTTTTTGTCATATTAGGGGCGGTGTACCGCCCATTTTTATTATTGATTCTTACTTTTGGCTCTACCTTTTATATACATATATACCAAGTTTTGTTCATTTGCGTCAAAGAAATGATAAGATTTAATTTGCATTCACATGGGGTGGTGTTGCATCGATTAACAAAAATCTGATGTGCTGGAGAAAAACCACGAGACACGTATATTTTCTTTAAGTGTCTATTTTCAGAATATATTGAAATTTCTCATGTGTGCAACAAAAAATTAGATTTTGTCGGACCGTGTTATCTTTCGACTTTAGTTCTTCAGCAGTACACTATCCCTATAAAAAAAAAAAAATAACAACACGGTAAAGCCAGAAAGGAGAAAAAACCTTTCTAAAGACATCAAAATGACCGATTTACTCCAATTTTGAAGAAAATGTGAAAAAATTTGTAATTGTTCTCATAAAAATGCAAAATACATATGTACATATGTATGTAAGCACTGTTCAAAAAGTTCAAAACCTATTTGTAAAAATGCGGAGGCCCGAAATTGATTTAAGACCCATAGTTTCTTTGGCAAAGTTGCTCAGAATTGTCCGTAGAATATTTTCTTGCCATACCCTTTGATGACTTTTGCCCAAAGAAATCGACCCGCCCTAATGTACATTAGAGTGGTTCAAAATGCAATACATGTTCCGATTTTTGGTGCTCAGGCCCGAAAATATATCTTTAGCCCATGGAGCTATTGTACCAAAATTTCAACCGAATCGAACCGCGGGAAGGCGTGTCAGTGGGTCGATTTGTATGATTTTTGTGCATTTTCGAGACAATTTTTTGCTATTATTTCTTTTAATTAAAAAAAATATCTACTTTGAGGTATATTCGTGGTTATCATTTTTTACGGACTCAGTATGATGTGCAATATGTGTGAAAATTGTAAATTATAAAATCGCCACAAATTTGAGTATTGATTCATTGATACGAATGTGAAAAATGGTAAAAAATCTGACAAACTTCCACTTTGCCCGTTCGAAACCATACCTATTTTATACTTTTCGGCCACGACACAATGAGCAATCGATTTTTAATTTTTTTTTTACACAGAAAACGATGTGTCAAAGATTTTTTGTACCAACGATGTGATCGGGAGAAATATTTGATTAAGAAAAGCAAGCATTTTCGTCTTAAGAAAATAAAGATTTTTAGTTTATTTTCGGCGTTTCGGGTTTTCGGCGGCCACTTAAAATAATTTTTAAAACTGATCTTCGTCGTTCATTATCTGTTTGTTGAAATTTTGCAAAGACCAATTCGTTACCTTAATATAGAAAGGCCCTAACTAACATTTTTGTTTCTTTACAGGAGAACGAATAAACTTAATTAAAATTTATGTTTTGTGGTATTGAAGTGAGTTTGTTTTTTTTTTATATGCTTGTAAATGCTTTATTTTCAATCGTAGCACACACATTTTTATCAATAGTATATTAGTGGGTGGCCTACCGAAATCTACAAAAAAAACTCGATTTTGAAAAAAATGTTAGTTAGGGCCTTTCTATATTAAGGTAATGAATTGCTCTTTCCGCGGTGTCATTCACAACATGGATTTTCTGGAAAAAGGCTCCATTTGCTGGCCAAATGACGAATCGCACAAGTGTTCGAAGATTGTGGCCCAAAAATTACATATTGTGACCGACACCGCAAAAAGAACGATTCCTCTTGTGCAAAATTTAAGCAAACAGATAAGGGACCACGAAAATCAGATTCACAAAATACTTCACGGCGCGTTTGAAATGTTTTAAATGAAAATCATTTGTCACCGAAAATTTTCTTTTGGATATTGTTTGTTATTCCAAAAGAAACATTTTCGCGTGAAAATGAAAATCATTTAACGTAGAGATTTTTTTTTATCTCAATTTTAAAAAAAAATTAACTTTTTTTTACGTTTTTAAGTACTTTTTTGATAAAAAAGGTAGGTAAATAATCATATATATATATATATATATATAAGAAAGTTAAAATATATTTTACATTAAATTAAAAAGAAACACCTTAAAATTGAGGTCGCAAATTTAAAAAACAAAAAACAAAACTTTTACTTAATTTTGTCAATCGTGTTGCTGAAGATGACTAGCAAGCTAGTCGAAATGCATTTTGCTTAGAAAAATAAAAAATTAAATAAAAGTTTTGTTTTTTGTTTTTTAAAGTTGCGACCTCAATTTTAAGGTGTTTCTTTTTAATTTAATTGAAAAAGAGATCGCGGTATTGTTCAATTTTTAATATTATGTATTTTACATATTTAATAATGAGTAGGTGAACCTTTTTGTTTCATAAATGATGAGAATCGGTTTGGCATGCTGCCTACCAGGCGTGCACATTGGTCCGGAGTAATTTTATGCCAATTCTCTTGATTAACTTGTCACAAGCTGCTTTTCTCGCGGGTTTTCGTGCGGCTACGACCCGTTTGATTATGCCTCATAAGTTCTCTATAGAATTTAAGTCGGAACTTTGAGGTGGCCAGTTCAGAATCTTGGTGGATTGTGTGTCGAGCCAAGATTTGACAAGTGGAGATTAATGTTTTGGACCATTATCAAGCTGGAAAATCCATCTAAGCGGAAAATTTTTGGTGTAATCGGTGGCCAAATGTTTCCTTAGTATATTCCTATATATATACATATACATATATATATTCCTATATCGTATATTCCTCCATACGATTTTGAACCAGCCTAATGTACATATATACAAATATATAAATAGATCTATCGAAAGCACTTGGACTAAGATTTCTATTGTCCACCCACTAGAACAACACTTTGACGAAGTTTGAGGTCAATCGGTTATGTTCAATTTTTGGATTAGGACATTTGACTCGAAATGCGTCATGTGTTAGTCAAAAAATGTTGAAAAATGTTGAAGGAATCCAAATATTTTCAAAAGAATCAAAAACTTTGCTAAAGTGGAAAAAGTCGAAAAAAATATTAATAAAGTAAAGTGTTGAAGGATTCGAAAAATTTGAAATAATTCAAAAATTTTTAAAAATGTAAAAGTAGAGAAATGCTGAAGAAGTCGAACAAAGGCGAAAAAGCCGATGAAAAGTCAAAATGTAACACTGGCGGCTCTTTCATAAAACATTAAAAATATTTAAGAAAAACTCTAAAACTCATCATTGAAAAGTAAAAAAAGTACTTGACAACATATGGGGCATTTTAATCGAAGCGGACAATGAAAATAAAGTGAGATCGTGAAATTTGTTTATACACCTAATTCTGATTTTACGCGATAGATACGCTCCTGAAAAATCCGCATAAAAAAAGATACAGTATCCATATAAGAGTAGGGCATTGGTTCTACATTTGAAAAATCAACAAAAATAATAACATAAAAGTATAAGAAATAACCGATTTTACAGGCGCTGTGACCTATTTTATTTAAGTAGTTTATAAAATTACATATGTTTATTAATAAATTACAAAGAAAACAGACAAAATGCAATAAAAATCTACTATTATTAAACGAGCAATAATTGTATTTATCTATATATATATATATATATATACAGACTTTATTTCGAAAACGGGTGCAGCGATTTTGATGAAACTTGGAAGTTAGGTACATATGTGAACAAAATTAGGATTGGGCTTCGTTTTAAGTTTTCAAAGGCTCTTGCAGGGGCGTGGCACAGCCCTAAACTTTAATTTTGAAAACGTCATATCTCAAAAACCATTCAAGATATTATAATAAAATTTGGTACACAGATGCAGATCATAAATGTCTTAATTTCTGCCAATAGTGCGCGGAATCGCAAAAGTGGGCGTGGCACTTTACAATAATTGAAAATTTTGATTCAATATTACTCAAAAACGGCACTGACGATTTTCATAAAAATTTTATAGATAATACCACTAAAAGCAGTCATCATAACATGCTATGTCACTATACTGGCAAAACTCGTTGAAGGGCGTGGCACAGCCCACAATATTTATAAACGTTATAATAGGAGAACTAACAACGCAGTTGATATGAAATTTAGCATGGTAGGTATACTTGCTATAACGTATTTTTTAACCAAAAGTGGGCGCAATAGTACATGTGGGCGTGGCACCTCCCATACAAGAAAAAAGCGTTAAATGTTATATTTAGGGTGCTATGAGAGTAATCTTCTTAAAATTTGGTAAGGAGGTGTCGGATACTATAAGCTTTGAAATTAAATGTATTTCGACGGGATTACTTCAGTGGGCGTGGCACCTCCCATACAAGAAAAAAGCGTTAAATGTTATATTTAGGGTGCTATGAGAGTAAGCTTCTTAAAATTTGGTGAGGAGGCGTCGGTTACTATAAGCTTTGAAATTATATGGAGTTCGACACGATTTTTTTAGTGGGCGTGGCACCTCCCATGCAGGCAAAAAACTTTTTTGCAATATTTGGTGAACTATGAGAGTAATTACTATAAGTTTTGAAATTAATTGGATTTCGACGGGATTTCATCAGTGGGCGTGGCACCTCCCATAGATGCAAAAAACGTTTTGTGCTATATTTGGTGAACTGTACAAGTAATCCTAATGAAATTTGGTATAGAGATGTCGGTTACTAAACGCTTTAAAATTAATTGGATTTCGACGGGATTGAATCAGTGGGCGTGGCACCTCCCATACAAGCAAAACACGTTTTGTGTTATATTTAGTGTGCTATGAGAGTTATCTTTCTAAAATTCGGTATAGATATGTCGGTAAGTAAAAACTCTGAAATTAAATGGACTTCGACTGGATTGCATCAGTGGGCGTGGTACTTTCAACTTTTTTTAACCTCTTTCAACATTTTCCATATTTTTCCGACTTTGTCAAACTCATTCAACTTTTTTCGACCTTAAATTTTTTTAGAGATATTCAACTTTTTTCGAGATTTTCAACCTCTTTCAACTTTATTCAACCTCATTCAATTTATTCGACTTTTTCAACCATATTCAACTTTCTTCAACTTTTTGAACGTCATTCAACTTTTTTAGATTTATTCAACTTCTTTCATTTGTTTCAACATTTTTCAACCTTCTTCAACTTTTTTCAGCATTTTCCGACTTTATCAACCTTATTCACCTTTTTTCGACTTTTTTAACCTCATTCAACTTTTTTCGAATTATTCAACTTCTTTCAACTGTTTCAATATTTTTCAACCTCTTTCAACTTTTTTCAACATTTTCCATATTTTTCCGACTTTTTGAACGTCATTCAACTTTTTTAGAGTTATTCAACTTCTTTCATTTGTTTCAACATTTTTCAACCTCTTCAACTTTTTTCAACATTTTCCATATTTTTCCGACTTTTTGAACGTCATTCAACTTTTTTAGAGTTATTCAACTTCTTTCATTTGTTTCAACATTTTTCAACCTCTTTCAACTTTTTCAACATTTTCCATATTTTTCCGACTTTTTGAACGTCATTCAACTTTTTTAGAGTTATTCAACATCTATCATTTGTTTCAACATTTTTCAACCTCTTTCAACTTTTTTCAACATTTTCCACCTTTGTCAACCTTATTTACCTTTTTTCAACTTTTTTAACCTCATTCAACTTTTTTCGAATTATTTAAGTTCTTTCAACTTGTTTCAACATTTTTCAACCTTATTCAACATTTTTGACTTTTTGAACCTCATTCAACTTTTTTCAACCGTTTCAACATTTTTCAACCTCTTTCAACTGTTTTCAATATTTTCCATATTTTTCCGGCTTTGTCAGACTCATTCAACTTTTTCAACCTCATCAAATTTTTTTTGAGATATTTCAACTTTTTTCGAGTTTTCAAACTCTTTCAACTTTTTTCAACCTCATTTAATTTTTTCGGCTGTTTCAACATTTTTCAACCTTATTCAACTTTCTTCGACTTTTTGAACCTCATTCAACTTTTTTCGAATTATTCAACTGTATCAACATTTTTCAACCTCTTTCAACTTTTTTCAACATTTTCCGCCTTTGCCAACCTTATTCACCTTTTTTCGACTTATTTAACCTTATTCAACTTTTTTCGAATTATTCAACTTCTTTTAAATGTTTCAACATTTTTCAACTTTTTTCAACATTTTCCATATTTTTCCGACTTTTTGAACGTCATTCAACTTTTTTAGAGTTATTCAACTTCTTTCATTTGTTTCAACATTTTTCAACCACTTTCAACTTTTTTCAACATTTTCCGACTTTGTCAACCTTATTCAACTTTTTGAACCTCGTTCAACTTTTTTAGAGTTATTCAACTTTTTTCAACCGATTCAACATTTTTCAACCTCTTTCAACTGTTTTCAACATTTTCCATTTCCGACTTTGTCAGACTCATTCAACTTTTTTCGAACTCATTAAATTTTTTAGAGGTATTCAACTTTTTTCGAGTTTTCAACCACTTTCAACTTTATTCAACCTCATTCAATTTTTTCGACTTTTTCAACCATATTCAACTTTTTCAACCACATCAAATCTTTTTGAAATATTTCAACTTTTTTCGAGTTTTTCAAACTATTTAAATTTTTTTCAATCTCATTTAATTTTTTCGACTGTTTCAACATTTTTCAACCTTATTGAACTTTCTTCGACTTTTTGAACCTCATTCAACTTTTTTTTCGAATTATTCAACTGCTTTCAACTGTTTCAACATTTTTCAACCTCTTTCAACTTTTTTCAACATTTTCCGAGTTTTTCAACGTTATTCAACTTTTTTGACTTTTTTAACCTCATTCAACTTTTTTCAACCGTTTCAACATTTTTCTACCTCTTTCAACTTTTTTGAACATTTTCCGCCTTTGTCAACCTTATTCACCCTTTTTTCGACTTTTTTAATCTCATTCAACTTTTTTCGAATTATTCAACTTCTTTTAACTGTTTCAACATTTTTCAACTTCTTTCAACTTTTTTCAACATTTTCCATCTTTTTCCGACTTTTTGAACGTCATTCAGCTTCTTTCGACTTTTTCGACCTCTTTCAACTTTTTTTGAAGTTATCTTTCTTCTTTCAACTTTTTCAACATTTTACAACCTCTTTTAATTTTTGTCAACATTTTCCATATTTTTCCGACTTTGTCAACTTCATTTAACTTTTCTTGACTTTTTCAACATCGTTCAACTTTTTTCGGGATTTTCAACTTTTTGGAGATTTTCAACCTCTTTCAACTTTTTCACTTTCACGTTTCAACTTCTCTCAACTTTTTTCTGTTCCATTTTTTTCCGACTTTTCCAACATTTTTCGCCTTTTCAACCTATTTCAACATTGCCCAACATTACAACTTTCCTAATTTTTATTTTTGGCTTTTCAACTCTTTTTAATGTTTTTTAAATATTTCAACTTATTCAATATTAGTCAACTTTTTTCAACAAATTCCATATTTTTTCTATTTTTTCAACCTCGAAACGAGAAACCGAACAGGGGTCGGTCTCCTGGTACTATTAATTAATCAAAAAAAAAATTCATATAACATATAAAAAAACAAAAAAAGAGCAATTCATTTTAATAAGATAAAAACAGGTAAAAAATATTGTAAACCATTATTTAATCGGTATTATGTTCTGATAAATCGCGCATTCTTTTTTGATAAACTTAAATGTCATTGTCATTACTCAGAATTTCAACTTAATTTTCAAGCTCATGTATTGTTAAATCGCGTTAAATCAAATCGATTCGCGCAAAAAACAGAACGCAACATTTTTTTTGAATCGCGTTAAATCAAATTCGCGTAGAAACAGAATTAGGTGTATTCCGGTTAGTTATACATAGGGTTGTCATACGTACTGATTTCATCAGTACATGTACTGATTTTTACTAATTTTCTTTAAAAATACTGAATTTTCGAATCATCTTAAATGGATATTGACATAATTTAAAATGAGTTTTGAAAAACAAAAGCATTACTTTCAGATGCCGTAACTAGTTTTGGAAAAAAAAATTTATTCGCGATGTAAATTAACCTCAAATATTGCTTAGAACCGTGTTTTTGCACATTTAGGTTAGGATATCTCGAAAGCTTGACGTATAGGAGCAATTTTGAGCTTGGATTCGGACTCAGCGCATCAAAAACCATCGGGTATGCTAGGTCTGGTCTCTGGTTCTGGACTTTCATTTAATTTTGTCGTTTTGTGCATTACAGTGAGTATGGCTGAGCGCTATGGGCTCTCTGCCCTCTATCTCAAAAACGGTTGGGCGTATAAAAAATTTTTCAAAACAGAATTTGTTGCAAATTTTATGCTCTACAGTTGTTGTTTTATATGTAAACATGATTGGAGCTATAATCGCGAAAAACTGATTTTTGTGACCTTTGACCTTGAATAACTTACGACGCAGACACGAGATTTTATGAGACTTTTGAGACTACTTATAGAACATGAAAATGAAGGTATATACGAGTTTCCAGCTTATTATCTTTCATTCCTGGATTTACCCCTTTTTTGTGCTAATTTGACTGGCCTATTAACCATCTACAAAAATTAAAAATTTTGTGTTTTTGACGTTCAGTATACAAATTTTAGTTACTAACGTAATAATATGCTCTTATAACACACCATATCAGATGTATACATTTTTTTTTAATAACCGAAAATAATATGTCACAAAGTTATGAGGATGTAAACATAATTATGTAAAGAATTAATTAGCGTCACCCACTAATTATTTTTTTTACACATACTCAATTGTGCTTGTAAGCAGACGATATACATATATTTTTGGATAGTTCAGAAAACCATAAAAGATCAAAAAAAACTTAATTTTAATTATACACATAAAAAAATCAACAAAATATTCAGTATTTTCTCTATTGGTAAACTCACAAACGTATACGTTATTTTCTTATAACTTTGAAAAATAATTGTAGCAAATAAGAGAAGCACGAAACAAAAGAAAATCCAAAATCTTCCATCTCAAAAATAACGGTTAATGCAGTTGTGCTTTATCGTACGTATACTTATGTGAGTTGACGAAAACAGAAAAAGTGAAGTACTTTTTTTTTATCCCAGTATACATTTTTAAATTTGGTTTTTTCTTTATCATTTTGAGTATTTGTAGCATAGGCCTTTTGTTTTTTTTTTTTTTAAGAAAATAAGAAATTATTGAAAAATGTAAGAAATTTTAAAATGTTTCTTATACATAACTTGCAGTTTGTTCGGAAATGCAAATGCGCATCTGATATGACCTTATATTATTTTTTGTAGTCACAAAAATAAAGTTTTATGATCATAATCAATTGCTTCATGTTTTTCTCTGAAAAAAAAAAACAAAACTAGAACACTAAAAAATAAATAAAAATTTGGTTTGTCCTGGGATCGATACCATGCATATTATGTCGACGCACTGCTTAGCCCATTGAGCTAACGGCCCTATGATGGAAATTCGAACCAATGATGCACTGCTTAGCTAGAGATTAGGATGCAATGCAAGAATGCAAGGGCTTTATGATAACATAGAAGATCGAAATCAAAACAAAGAGTAAGCAAGAAAATTCAATAACATGCAAATGAGATAAACAAGTAGCTGATCTTATTTTTATGAAAGCCTGGTAGTGAAAGATGAGGTTTTTTCGAATCCTCATGGTTTTTGGACCATTTTCGACCTGTATTTTTGTAGATTATTTTTTTTGCCTTGGATGTTTCTAGATCAAGCTTAAGGTGACCGTGACTGTGAAATTCCCTGCAGGACATTAACCTAAGGTCCCGTAAAGATTAGAAGAAAACATATTTCCAAAAAACCGGTTTGACCGCAAAGTCACCAGACTGCGAAAGTTCGAAATTCGGTAATTGGGCGGATAAAGTGGGACCACAGAAGATTAGAAGGTTTCTTGCTATTATAGCAAAGCTTCAAAAATCATTCCACGAAAGATTTTTGAACACGACAGTTAGCGGCGGTAATTCCAAGCAAAAATAAAAGAAAAAACTAAGTGGTTTATAAACAAATTAAGTGTCAATTTGGTCCAAAGTGCAATTTTGCAAGAAAAGTTTAAATTAATTACATGCCGAAAACCAGCGAAAATAATTAAGTTCTTAAAAAAGAAAAAAAGGACCTTTAAATTTTGAAAAAAAAAAATAAATCTAAAGTGGACTAAAAACTAAAATTTCAAAAAAAGAAAAGTTACATTGCTATACGTGAAAAGTGCAATTATTGAAAAAAATTTAAGAAAATACAAGTTATGTATAAATAACTAAAAATATATACATATAGGACATTTAAAAAGAACTAGAAGTGATATTTGAAACAAACAAATAAAACCGCAAAATAAGCGGCAGAAAAGGACGATATATGTATACACCCAGCGAAGGAATTATATGTGCAAAGCTTTAAGTTAAATTTTTTCAGCAATTATTTTAATTTTTTTAAAATTTTTTTTTTTATTGTAAAAAGATTATGATATAGGTACAAAATATTTAGTATTTGTTCTCATACTTTTAGTTCTTATTAATAAAATAATGCAGTTTCTAAGAATACTGAAGGAAATATTTGTATGTGCAAAAGTAAATTTAATTCATTTTTTTATACAAATGCAAAATAAAAGGTAAAAAAGAACATTTTAGTATTTAGTGTGTCCACCACCGTGAAAAATAACTTGACTTAACCTAAATGGCATAGAATTAACCAATGACTTTAGTATGGAATCATCAACTTTTCCCCATTCTTGTTTTATAGTGGTTTTAAGGTCCTTGAGTGTTTCATACTGACGTCCATTTATATATACCTGTGAGGAAAGGATGCTCCACAGATTCTCCATGGGATTCAAGTCCGGACTAACTGCTGGCCACTGCAATAGTGGTATATTTTTGGACGCAAAGAACTCCCTAGTAACCTTTGCAGAGTGTATGGGAGCATTGTCCTGCTGAAAAGTCCAGGACTCCCCATAGGTATCCTCTGCAAAGTTGATCAGCGCATCGTCCAACAAGTCTATATACATCTGTGCATTAAGTTTGTGAGATACAAAGCACATCTCTGTCTTGCCCCTGTACCCAAATCCAGCCCATACCATAAGCGATCCTCCTTGAAAATTGCAAACATAACGTGTCTGCCGTGGATGCCTCAAGTCTCGCCAATATTTCTGGAGACCATCAGGGCCATCTAAATTGAACTTTTTTTCATCGCTGAAGATAACAGATCGCCACTCCTCGTCCCAAAATTTATATTTTTCAGCAAATTGAAGCCGTGCTACTTTATGACGAGGTAGAAGTTTAGGTTTCGCACTCCGATATTCATATCTAATGTTTGCACTTTCGTGTAAAATTTGCTGTATCCTTCGCTTTGTAACCTGAAGGCCCAACTGACCTTTAATTTCCGTGGGACTTAAGCCTTTTAACACAGCAAGACGCCTAACTTCTCTTTTACCTCTTTCGCCAATCGACGATTTTCTTCCACTTCGTTTGATTGAAGCATAAGATTGTGGGATTTTTAAGAAATTAGTGATTGTATTTCTATGCCGATTAGTTCTAGCAGCTATTTCTGCTATTGCGACTCTTGATTCTTTAAGGGCTACAATTATTCCCCGCTCTTTCTCAGACAAGGTGCTTCCGCGCGGCATTGTGATCTAAAAATCGTTCTAATGAAAAAAAAACTTCATTTTCAGCATGAAAATAGTTTTACCTTTTTCTTAAATGCTTTAACTTTTTCAGTAATCCACAAAAAAGTTAAATTTTCTCTCTCAAATGCAGCTAGAACACAGCCTCGATCACTTTGCACTTATAATTACTTCCTACTGCAGTCTGCAGTCGCGACAAATAATTGGAAATAACGGTATGTAGAATGGTGAACAACACGAAAAATCAATTACTCTGATAAGCAGTATACACCAACAAATATTTTGTCGTAGTTAAAAATATTTAAGACTATAATTTTGAAAATTTATTGAACAAAATATTTTTGCACATATAATTCTTTCACTAGGTGTAGAAGGAATGACGGGAAAGTCGATAAAGGATCAGGGAATATACAATTATTACAAAGGATCTGAAGGTAAAATTTGCACATATCCTTTTGTAAATAATTCGTTGAAAAAAAAAAAAACAAAACGATGTAAACAAATTCAAAAAAAGTGAGTCCGTTTGAAGTATCACACCCGATGAAGATATTTCATTTCAAGTTTCATTTACTTATTTTGCACAATAAAAAATTAGAATAATAAAATTTATTACGATCAAATTAAACTAGTATCGTATTGTGGTCGAGACTCGACCGTACCCACCAAGTTTTAACTTTGGAAGAATATTGTCTTTGTCCATGAACCATGATCTTATTTTATTTCACTTTTCACCTTACCTCATTTCACCTCACCTCATCTCACCACGCCTTGCCTGTACTAATGCTGCCATGAATGCGTTGTTTAAAGCGTTTTGTATGGGGGAATCATGCGCGTATGTTTTCTTTATTTTACCTGCCTTAACGGCACATATTGCAAATTATTTTTGTTTGTGCACATCTACAAAACAGTACCTTTCAAATGATATACAGTAGGTAACGGATATAAGAAAGTCAAAAAATTCCGGAAATTTCTTTCTTATATCAGTTTTTTCTTATAGAAGTACCACGTTTATAAGAAAAAAATTTCTTATATACGTACTACTGATATAAGAAACTTTATTTCTTATATCCGTGTCGCCAAAAATCAGCTGTGAGTAATAAGTGCGTTGAGCAACTGCAATCGTTTCACTTGTTCGTTCAATTTTGATCGAAGAATGATGACATAAAGAAAGCGTGTATTTTCCATTTCGACCAAAGAACGAAAATTACGATTTGAAAAATTTTCTTATAAGCGTTATTTTTTTCTTAAGATTTTTCATATTGGTGCGTTGAAAAAGCTTTCTTTTATGCGTTTTTTTCTTATAAGAAGTTTCTTATATAGATTGTTTTTTACCTCAAAACATTTGGAAAAAACGCGGTGCTTTCGAAAATGTTTCTTATAAGCGTTCCTTTCTTATATGAATTGTGCTTATATCCGTTACCTACTGTAAGTCTCATTCCACTCTCTTTATAATAAATACTAAAAAAGTGTACCATAAGTTTCGATGTTCACGTATTAATATATAGATACCCATCTCGTAAACTAATGTAGCAATGTTTTTGGCTTATTATCGGTATTTTGGCATATTATCGGTATATTTTATGCTTTATTTTAAAGTTAAGTTAAGATAATAAAATATATCGAAATTATTTAAATTCTGAGATGAAAAATGTACATTTCCGGTTTTTCACAAAAAAAAAAAACAAATTTCAAATCTGATTTCATAATTGAAAGAGCAGTAAATTTCCTATAGTAGTCACAACGTTTAATATTCTATTGAAAATTTGTTAAGGTCGAGAAACTGCTTCCGAAAAATTCATTCTTCATATTACGTCAATTTTCAGAAGTCCACAACTTGACAACTAAGCCTCATATAAAAAAAAAATAAGTTCTTACAACTTCCAAAAGTACAATTAAGCCGAATATGAACAAAATTTAAAATCTCAGTTTTTTTACATTGTCCCTTTCGCCTGAAATGCCTCATATGTAAGCCGTTAGATAAAATTAAGGTGCCCACTTTCTGTAGAATTGCCTCAAAAATTTTGATATTTATTATTAAGTAGCTTCAGTGTTCTCAGCACCTTTTGTAGTATGCGATAAATTTGCCCCTATTTTTGATTCATGGTATTTACGTTGCATAAAAAATAAAAACCTCTCATCTAACATTAAAGCTTCTGCATTAAAGCTTTTTGATGTCTGTATCTGTCCAGACCTTTCTTTTGGCTGGCTTTGTACTTTATAATTCTGTCTCTAGCATCAAACAATAACAGCTAACAGATCCAAGCTTTCTAAGCTAATATGGTTGGCTGCATATAAATAATCGCTTGCTACAGATTTCTGAATTTAATTAAGTATTTGGCTTCTATAAAGACAGATCGTCGCGACCGTCCGCTCACTCGCTGGCTCGTATTCGTTGTCGTTGTTTGCCGCTCAAGTTGAACTGAAACTCCGAAAATCGTATCTTATTTTGCCCTCGAATTGTTATTATTGTTTAAATATAAAAATTTTGTACGATACATATGTATATGAAACTCATTTTGTGATACTCAACTCTTTACATTTCAAGATTATATACTTAATTTAAAAAAAAACAACATGAAATCGCCAGTTTTATTTGCTTATTTTGTCGCTTTTGTCCTGGTTTGCACCAAAAGCGAGGAAGTGGATAAGGAAAAATCAACCGATGGGGAAATTAAAGTTTATAAACGCCTGATTCCAGCAGACGTGCTTAGAGGTAAGTCTCGAATTCTTCAGTACGGTGGATACAACTTTTTTTCTGTGCGACTTTTTACCCCCAGAGACTAATTCATCTAAATGGATTTTAAAGTAGTGAGACCCCAATTATCGAAAAGCTGGACAGAATGTTAAAGCGATTTTTGAGGTCGTGATAACCAATCTGAAGTTGAATTTAAAAAAAAAAAATAACAACTGAACTGGTAAATGGTTGAGTTTTTATGAAATCCATTAACAACGTGTTTTTGAGGTTTTCGATTACAACTCTGTAGTCAAAGTAAAGAATACAAATCTGTGTTCAAATGAAAAATTTCTCAATCGTTGCTAAATTTTATATAATATAATAATATGTTTTCGATAGCGATTAATTATGAATCTTGGTCAGATTAAAAAAAAAATAATAATAGGTACAATAGAACCGCCTTCAACCAACCTGTGAAAAAATTATTTATATCCTTTTAAATAGATTATCACAGGTTTATATTTAGCTTCATACAAAAAACTACACAGACACAAACATTCATATGAACATATGTTTATGTTTATATAGGGTGATTCATTTAGAGGTACTTTTTTCAAAAAATTCAACTTTATCGGGTAATTTTTACTACCATAGAAAAGAGCCAACAAGCATCGACTAGTTCTTCACCGATTCCTTTGTTTATTTTTGGAACGGCATGCAGATTTATCACTCCATCAATGCAATAATATATTTTCCGCACATAGTATTTTACCCTGTAAATTTATACACTCGACTTTTCTACAGCGGGCTCTCCGCCTAATATTAACAGAGAAAAATGGAAAAATCGAAATAAACAAAAATCATCTTTTCGGGACTTAAAAGTTTTTTTTTAAACTGTAGGCTACAATGAACATTGGGCACTTTCTTTTTATTGACATTCATGTCGCACTTAAACTTTCTACCAGCCCGCCGCACATTGATTCGTTGCCATACAAACGATGGACAAAAATAGAAGGAGTTTTCAGAATTTAATAAAATTGCATTCCTTAGTGATTAATACATACTGAATTCAAAACCATCAAAAAATTTCGAATATTTTCCGTCGTTTTTGAGTACATGAGGTTTTTTACCAATTTTTTTGCAAATAAGTAATGTCATATAAATTATAATTAATTTATTGCATCAGGAAAAGTTTTTCAGAAAATTGATCAGAAACTGATCTTTTGAAAAACTTTTGATATACAAAACACAAAGTTCAAAAATTTTTGTTTCACATGTGCAGTTTGAAAATCATTAGTCTTATTTATGTTCATAAATTATAAGTTAACTCAATTTAATATTGCATTACCTTTTTTACTTCCTAAGCCTTCGCCTATTAATATTTTTATATAAAAAAAATCAATACTATTAAAAGCTTACTTATTTCAATACATTTTTAAGTTGAAAATGTTTGTTTAAATATATGATATTTAGATAAAAAGAGGTTTCATAAAAAACTGTACTTAGTAAGTTTTAGCGATGATACTTTCATCTGACGAGCTTTTTTCTAAATCACATAACATTTCTACAAAATTATCTACTTCCCTGTCTTTTCATTATTAATTTGAATTAAATATTTTAAAATACATATGAAGAGCTGAGATGAAAAACCCGCTAAGTCCATATTTTGCGTTTAGAGAAAATCGCAAGAAATGTATTTTACTAAATTTAACTAGTAAAAACTGATTGATTGATCCATTGAAATAGTTGTCAAAAGTTATCAAAATCCTGATTTTTTATTGCATTTTATGACCTAATCTATAAGAACTATTATAAAAATACGTTTGGACTTGGCGGGTTTTGAAACAAAAAATGTGGACTTGGCGGGTTTTGAAAGTGAAACCTCGGGACTTGACTGATTTTGAAAAATAATAATAGTAATTTGTATTTATGAAAGCCGAATCTTTTTAATGAAAAATTGGACTCGGCGGGTTTTGATAAAAAGAATTTATCAGAAATTATTGCAAACAAAAGTTTGTAAAAGGACACACAACAACAAATTTACGGTGGGAACGATTATTACGGTGGGAAGGAATCACACTGTTGTGTTAGATTATTACAGTGTGAAGGAATCACACTGCTGTGTTATATCTGCGTTACTTGTAGACAAAAATTTTTTCCGACCCCTCCTACAATATTACATATTTTTGGACTTGGCGGTTTTGCATCTCAGGTCTTCATTTATCTTGTTGCTTTTGCATATTTGACATAAAATTGCTTTTTGATGCAATTCCTGGGTCAGATGACAAAATTAAAAACCGCATGAGATATTCATATTTGAAAGTTACAAGAAATTATTAAATTTTGTTCAATGTGGATTATTTAAGAAGCATAAATTTAGCCAATTTATTATCTACATAAAAAATTATTCATTTTTGTACAGAAATTGTATTCTTGGCATTTTTTTTCTCTTACAAGAGAAGTCAAAGTTCAAAGTCATACAAAAAGAGTCAAATTTGGAAACCTCTAGCGGTCGCAAATTTAAGTTTCTTAAAATTTTTTTTATTCAATTTTAGTGGATATTTCACCTTTAAAACGGTACCAATTTTTCCTTATATCAGATCAAAATTTTTTTTTGATTTATGTCTATGGGACGAATCATTGTGCGCGTTGAGATTAGCTTGACTTGACTCAGCTTAAAGTGCTAAAAAAATGTTTAGTGACTAGACATTTAACAATAAGTTGGCTCAGCGCCCATGCAATCCTGTAATGCTTTAAAGCCAATTTATTGCTCTACTTAGAGTAGTGGAAAACTATAGTTATTACACAATTACAGGTTTATGTTGAATGGGGTTTTCTGTTGTATTTTCGTTGAATTTGTGTATTCTTTAGAAATTGAGGCTTGCTAAATGATTACGTAAATAATTGTTCATACATAAATACTTTTTTAATATACAGCTATGGATATATAAATGGCACATTTTTTTATATTTTCTTTCTAATGCTACAGTATCGTAAATATTATTAACAAACAACAAGTGTTTGGTTTTTTGCAAAGATATATCCTTCATATTTAATAATAATACGAACTTCAGCTATAATCCATTAACCAAAAAAAAAAAAATTATCAAAATGTAAAAAAACTGATGAAATGAGCGGGACACATAAATGGCACAATCTGGAGAAAAAGAGAAAATATCGTGTTCAAATTGCATTTGTTGACTTTTTGGTGTGCAAAAACAATTAGATCATTGAGATCTTGTGCTGTAGACTTTGTTTTTGATGATAGCTTTACACGTGCGACCCACACTCTCCACAAATTTTCGCGTTTTGTTTTGGATATGACATACTAATCTTTCTGTGCGGCAGACCAAATATCGGCCGTATTGTATAATTTTTTTTTACGATTTCAACCTTGACTTCGTTCTACAGGTTCTCTATTGAAATTAAGTTAGGGCTCCGTGCTGGCCAACCCAAAACGTCGATCTTTTCCGCACAAAACCAATTATTCCCTACTTTGGAGGAGTATTTAGTGTCATTATATGGCAAAAATGTCCACTTAATTGGCATGGAATGAATTGCATGTGGTTTCATATGGTTTGTCAATGTGTCCAAATATTGAAACTTATCCATTTTGTTATTTATTTTTATAAGCGGACCTACACCTACCTTATTCAGCTTTATTTTGCCAATTTTAGAAGAAAAAATTTATCAACCATATTTCGCTGAAATTCGCATATTTGAGAATGCGCCTCAAAAGCACTTCCATTATGTGTCACGTCCGTATCGCTTTAAATTGGCTAATATCCTGGAACAGCATGCTCGATCGACCCTGTTATTTTTCCTAAATATAGTCCTCCCCCAGTACTACACAATGAGCCAAGTCTGTAGAAATACCCATATGTGTATCTACGGATATGTATTTATGCATTTGTGTTTGTATATCTTGTAATTGATTACTTGAAAAATAGGAAATTACAGCTAAAAGTAATCCATTTCAAATTTCGTTCAATAATTTCAATTGAAAATATTTCAATTACAATTATAAGTAATTGTAATTGAAATATTTTCGAAATTTTCAATTACTATAAATGTAATTGTAATTGAAAAACTTCAATTACAAATTACAAGTAATTGTAATTGCATGAATAATTAATTACCAAATGTAATTGATTACGCACAAGTCTGTGCAGACCATACTGTTTTCACACCCGTGTTTTACCGTCTAGAAAAATAAAAATTTTTGGAAAAACGTGTTGTGGAGTGACAAAACGAATATCAATAGCATGATCAGATAGGAAAACCTTTAGGACAATTCCTAAATGGCAAGAGTACAATGCTTGTTCCACCCAAAAGATGGCAAGACACTGGTGTGAAAGCATTATGGTCTGTAATGAATTTTGTTGCCATGGTGTAGGCCCGCTTATAAAAATAAATGACAAAATGGACAAGTTTCAATATTTGGACACATTGACAAACCATATGGAACCACATGCAATTCATTCCATGCCAATTAAGTGGACATTTTTGCCATATAATGACACTAAATACTCCTCCAAAGAACAAAGTAATGGGCTTTGTGCGGAAAAGATCGATGTTTTGGATTTTCCAGCACGGAGCCCTGACTTAATTTCAATAGAGAACCTGTAGAACGAAGTCAAGGTTGAAATCGTAAAAAAAAATTTATACAAATATGGCCGATATTTGGTCTGCCGCACAGAAAATTGTGGAGAGTGTGGGTCGCACGTATAAAGCTATCATCAAAAACAAAGTCTACAGCACAAGATCTCAATGATCTAAATGTTTTTGCATACCAAAAAGTCAACAAATGCAATTGGAACACGATATTTTCTCTTTTTCTCCAGATTGTGCCATTTATGTGTCCCGCTCATTTCATCAGTTTTTTTACATTTTGATAATTTTTTATTTTTTTTGGTTAATGGATTATAGCTGAAGTTCGTATTATTATTAAATATGAAGGATATATCTTTGCAAAAAACCAAACACTTGTTGTTTGTTAATAATATTTACGATACTGTAGCATTAGAAAGAAAATATAAAAAACTGTGCCATTTATATATCCACAGCTGTATATGATTGATTATTTTCTTCTTTTTTTTGATTAAAGTGCAAAAATTAAAATATTTATTACAATTAAAAAAAATAAATAAATAAATCTGAGGAAAAACTTATTTTAGAAGCATGACAAATTTAAATTTTCCTGAAAGTAATTTTATGCCGGACTACGCAGATGTATGTTTATCTACACTGTAAGAAATTTAATTTTGGTAATTTCAAGAACAACAACAATAAAATTTTTAGCTTTAAAACTGTTTTTTTTTCGCCCTAAAGTCAATTAGTTCAAAGTTTCATATATTTTTTTCTTTTGTATTATATCCTCATTATGTTGAATTTGCACTAAGGATGCATGAAGTTAAAAGCAACAATAGCAAAAACAATATGTTGTAGTCTTGTGCAAAACCGTACGTGTATACTGCGTTATGTTTCGGACCAAAATTAGCCAAATTTAAAATAATGTTTAGGCTAAAAACATAAAGCAAGCAATAAAAAAACTTTTTGAGACTGTTCATTAGTTGTGAAGTTTCGCTTGTTTCTTTTGCAATTTTTATGAATCAAATAATCAAATCAAATAATGTAACATCAGTCTTCACATACTGATAAAAATGAGAAGCAAAGTAGGAAAAACAAATAAATGCATCATCATGCAGCATTAAGCCCAAGATACAATACTTCGAGATGCGTGCGAGCGAGACGTTGCGAGATTGGCCTGAGAGATCGCATTGCGATGCATGATACAATAATGCGATACATCGCTGCGTTGAGACTGTCAAAATCCAAGTAGAATTTTAAAATATATTTTTTGACACTTGACAAACAGCCGTTTTGTTGCTCTCGCAACCAAATATTAAATTTTTTGAAAAGGCTTGCGTGCGTCGAACGAGACGCACGCCGCACTCGCAGTATTGTACATTGCTACATTCAAACTACGTATAATGAATATTTTTTTGACAGCTAGTGCGTGTCGCACGCACGCATCTCGCAGTATTGTATCCCGAGCTTTAGTCAAAAATGTCAATATCAGGGAAAGAAAGCACAGGTTAAAATTCAGATTTTGCCATATTCCTATAGCAAACAGTGTACGCTAGTGTTGGCCATTTGCCCTCCCGCGGTCACAATCAATGAAACGAGCCATCATTCGTCCCGCCATGCAGTTGCTGATTTCTATGCACTGGTTCGCTTGAAAATTGATATGCGCGAAACCCAGTCGGAATCAAACGTGCAAAAACAAAACAAATAAAAACATTATTTATGCGAAAGGCAATTTTTTAAGCATGTATTATTGACTTGTATTATTTAATTCTTGTAAAAAAATCATTTTCATGAAAAAATAGTTTTAGTTAATCGAAAAATAGTTTAGTTTTATAGGTCTGTTTGAGCCGGAAAAAATAGGTAAATATTTATATATATTTATAAAGTTTTACCACAAAAAGAGTTCGAGCCGGAAAAAATGTGGTGGTTGAGAGAGAAAAAATGAGAGTAAGAAAACCGCTGATCACTTCCCCTCCAAGAAAGAGTTTCATTTTTCACCAAGACAAATTTCTTGTGGCTAAAAATTGAAGACTGTCAAAATCGTAGGCAACGAGACTAGAAACTCACTCTTGACAAGCGAGAGAAAGAAAATTTCATGTCTCAATTGTATCTGTCCAATACTTGCCTTATAAAATATTTTTCAGTACTTAATTTTTTTTTTCACTTGTTGAAAGGTTGTGTTAAGAAGGAGCAACATAACAAAAAGCTTGAAATCACAATTTTTGGTAAATGCTCATTTATTCAATTAAATAGATGAGCGATTTTTAATTGAAAAGGAATCGTAAAGTTAAATGATTGTATGACCAGATAATTGAGGCGTTCAGGTGCAAAACCGGCCAAGTGCCTTTTTCATACTTTTGAAAAAAAACCGAAAAACGTTTATCTTCATCTATGTTCATTGAAAAATTAAAAAGTATTTCCCACATAATAGCTTATAAAATGTCTTACTCAAAACACTTGGCCGGTTTTGATACAGTATTCAACAAGATTTGTTTGAAAAAAAGTGCACTTGGCCGGTTTTGATACCAAAGTACTGCACTTGGCCGGATTTGATACCAAAGTACTGTACTTGGCCGGTTTTAATTTCAAGGCCTTGAACTTGACTGGTTTTGAATACAATTCAATTGAAATAATATGTAAGTGTGAGAAATATTGTAGGCGTCACCTACAAGATTTTTAACGAATTCCACTATAACACCTATAGGTCATGTTGGTACAAGAGCTTATCGCACATAACTACGTTTTGCGGTGCGTGCGATTTTATTTTTAATTTCGAAAGAATTCCAATTGTGACAAAATTTCAGCTCATTTCAACAAAAAAAATAGGATTTGGCCGGTTTTGAATCCAAGTTCATGTACTTGGCCGGTTTTGAAACCAAGTTCTTGCACTTGGCCGTTTTTGAAACCTAACCATCAAAATAAATTTAAAAAATTTTATATATCTGTCAAAAAATATTTATTTAATTTAAAACATAGTAGAACGATATAGCATGATCCAGATTTTGATCTCAAAATTTTATTTTTTTTGCATTTGGCCGGTTTTGCAACTGGACGCTGCAATTATTTCTAAAATGTTTTTCGATGCGCACAGTTTTAAAATAAGAAATTGAAAATGTAGCTAGATCAAAATTACCCCATTTTTCATTATTTTGTACAATTCCATCGAAAAAAAATTTTTGTTTCAACAAAAAAATTTTTCTTCACTAATTGTTAAATTTAACGTAAATTCCTTAAAAAACCCATGCGAAATGAAAAATTTATGCGGTTCACAAGATTTTAACCCTTTTTAAAGCAGCGGGAATATTAGTTTATACTAAGCAATAGTTTTAAAATGCACTTTACATACTTTAAAAAAATGTTCAAGCAAAAATTGTGGCTCTAATCTACTTTCGAATATACAGTGATCGTCCTATTTATTATTAATATTCTCAAAAAGATTTCACTTGGCTTGCATTCAGAAAGTATTAACCAAACGGTTATGAAATTATGACGCAGGTTTTACTTCCTGAACCCTGCCATTATTTGCTTACAAAAATATGCACAAATTTTTGACAGTCTTCATTTTTTACCAATTTTTCCGTTCGAGCCGAAAATTGTGGTGGTGAGACTAGTCAGAGAAATTTCAGCTTTTACTCTCTCCAAATCGCGATTTGACACTTTTCATTTTTACCATAAAATCCGGTTCGAACAGACCTAATATGTATGTATAAGATTTATAAAATTTATGAAATGTTTTCTTTTTGTTATGAAATAAAAATACAATTATTTTATATGCCAATATTTGTCTTAATTTATTAACATCAGTGATGCACGAATTTTTACTGGGTAATTTTTTCTTTACGTGGAAAAGACAAAACAGCGCGCTGTCGACTATTGGGCACCGCAGCTGGTCATCCCTAGTGTACGCAATAAAACAACACAAAAAAACTTATTTTGAGAAAATCAAACATTTCAAACATTCGAAATTTGCTTTTACCTACGGCAACAATCAAATGCTCTGTAAGCAGAAATTGGTGATATGGAAGAAGATATGGAAGTAGAAATTCGTGCATCACTGATGTAAATAAATAAATAAACTGCGAAAACATCGCATGGCTGCACAAAAAATTATTAAACTCAAAATTCATCAATAAAAACAAAAAGTACTTTTCCGAGAATTAAAGCTATTTTTCCATGAATATGAGTTTTTTTTTACAACAATGATGCACACAAGAGCAGTTTTTTAGTCTCGTTTTTTTTATAAGTCAATAATACTTGTGTAAAAAAATGCTTTTCGCAGAAATAATGTCTTTGACCTGAAATTTTCACAACTGGCATTGCGCAACTCATTTGCGCACATTTGATTCCGAATGGGTCTATTGCATATTCATTTTTCAAACGAACCAGCGCATAGAAATCAGCAACTGCACGGTGGGACGAATGATGGCACGTTTCATAGATTGTGACCGCGGGAGGGTAAATGGCGAACCCTATGGTAGAGCAATATTTTGATGATATGTAAGGCGAAATAAGTGAGTGACTGATAATGACACACAACAAGAGCCGTTTGAAACTTCTAATTAAGGAATTATTCCGACTTTTATATTCATCTGAATTTAAATTGAGATTTACTCTTTAAAGACATAGGCAGGCGAAGATTAGTCACACACTTGTTCCGCCTTACATAATACACGTGGGTATGAGTATGCAGACTTGTCATCATTGTAGAGGTAGAGGATCCCCTGAAGCAGTATCAACTTGGGGAAATGAGTAATGTGTCCCAATAAATGCAAATGCTGCAGGCTATGAAACAGAAAAATCAGCAGCTTTGAATCTGAAGGCGGAACGGTTAAAAATAGCCCAGAAGAAGAGGTTGACAGAAATAAGCAGGAACCGAAAACGAGCCATGGTGTAAAAGAAGTCAGCGCAGTCGAGCTCAAGGCAATCCTTTACGGTGGAATCTCACTTTTTAGTGTTTTCAACTGCACATAAACTTTAGAAAAACGATAGCTCTGTGGGCATTAGGCATTAATTGCGATTTTAGTGACAGAGCAAGCAAATTATGTTGCATTTATGGGTGCGGCCTTACAACGCAAGTACGGCAGCAAACACGTAAAACAACTCCATAGTTAATAGTTTGGAAGAAATTTTTCAAGAGTTTTAAAATGTCTTGGAATTTGGTGTGAATAATTAATACACTATTTCGATTAAAATCGGCGCAGTGTATGTAATGAAATAAGAATTTTGTGCGAAACAGAGTGGCGTTTCCACGCAAATCCGCTACAACTTTGAAGTTTTTAAATTACATATTTACGGGTAGGACCTAACCTATGGGTAGGATATTCTCGAATAGAATGGCATACTAAAAACAAAAATGCTTAAGAAGACACTTACCGATTGAGTCCATAAGTTCGTTCATTCAATTGAAGAACACTGCCTTAAATTCCGTTCAAATGCACTTTTGAAAGACCATCCGGGGCTGCTGCACTTGAGCAGCATTTGCAATATTAAACACTTTTCAATGATTTATTTTCAATAAATTAATCAATAGTTTACAAAATTTTCGACAAAGAAAACTAATTTTTAGCATTTTTTTGCTATTTTAATTAGGTAAATAGCATTTAAATTTACAATAAAAAAACAACAGAACACTGCACTTGCACTGATGGCGCTGCCAACGGCGCCGCTTTACGAGCATTCACTTTAATTTTATCTTAAATATTTTATTGAATTTATCATAAAAAAAACTCGCGAAGAATTAGGGAACAGGTTTACTTTAGCTCACATTCTCCAATTTTTTTAGGGGTAAAAGGGGGTTAAAAATAAATAAAAAGTATGAAAATAAAGTGTCGCTCGGATCTGGTTTCGGAGATATAGCCATCGGAAGTTGCGGATATAGCTTTTGGAAAAATTATTATAAGTTCGGAACCGCTGTTTTTGTTTTTCGGTCAAAAAGGGGGTAGATATGCAAAAATTTGGAACAAACGATACACCATTTTAAGGGGAATAAATTAAGCTTTCTTAAGAAGCTAAAAAAGTTATATTGGAAAAAATAACGGTTTTTTAAAAAAAAATTGGTCAACATTTTCGAAAAATTGTAATATCTCCAAAACTATGGGTTAAATTTCTTAGGCTTGCTCTCCACTATTATAGGCCATTAAATTATCTTTCTTTGGACACCCATATTTTTAATATCCATGCAGCGGTTCCGAACTTATAATGATTTTTCCAAAAGCTATATCCGCAACTTCCAATGGCTATATCTCCGAAGCCAGATCCGAGCGACTTTTTTTGATTACATATTTCTTCTTAGAATTAAAAAGCAGATAAGATAAGTTTGGTTTTAAAAAGGTTTGCGAATGTGAGCTAAAGTAAACTTAAGCCAGAATTAGATTTCACAAATTCTCTAGATTTGTAATTAATTTTATTACAAAATATGAAAAATTTTACTTGTGAAATTAAACCACACTTCGAAATTGAAAAGTAACAATACAAAAGCGCTACCGGCAACTTTTTTAACAGTTGAATAAACGTTCTGCGCCAGTGATGGCATTTGGTTTTGTGAAAATGTACTGAATTGAGATTTGAAATCTACTTTTAGATGCCGAATGTACTTTTTTGTCTTGAGCACCCAATTTTACTAAAATGTAAGAAATTTTTCTAAAAATTACTAAAAAAAATATTATTCAGTCACCACACGCAAAAGTTCGAATACTTTTTTTTAAATATTTTCGACTGTTTTACCTTTTTCAAAATTTATCATTTCAACTTATTTAAATTTTTACGTCAATTTTATTTCGACTTCCTTAACATTTTTCGACATCGATTTTTCAACATTTCTCAAATTTTCTACTTTCCAACGTTGTTCGACTTTTCAATTGATAATATTCGACTTACTTAACTGTTGGAAAAGGTGAATAATATCGAGAAGTATCGAAATCGTGTCGCATAATGCGTTGAACAGAATTGGGACGGGGTCGGGAAAGCGGCAACGATTGCTCGCTGTCAAAAATTAGAATTAAATTTAAATAGACGAGTAGCCGTCGGCAGGTTACCAGTCGTACGCCGCAATTCTGTTCAATTTCATACGATCAAGTGTGTTATAATTTTTGACAGCGAGTAATCGTTGCCGCTTTCCCGACCCCGAACCAATGCTGTTCAACGCATAATGTGTATCAATTAGAAAATTGTCGAAAAAAGTAACGTAAAAACTAAGGATGCAACAATATGCGTTTTGGCCGATACGATATCGATATTCAGAAAAATTTGTCGCCGATACCGATATTCATAAAAATTTGTCGCCGATACCGATATTTATAAAAAGTTGTCGCAGAGGCTGACACGGATGTTGCATTAAAAAGAAGGATTTTCTATGACGCAAAGTTGTGAAATTATTATAAAGTACCTGGAGACCGACCACTGTTCGGTTTTTCGTTTTGAGGTTGAAAAAATCGAAAAAATTTGGAATTTGTTAAAAAAAGTTGACTTTTCACTTTCACGCTTCAACTTCTCTTTACTTTTTTCTGTTCCATTTTTTTCAACAATTTTGCTTCGTTTTTAGTTTCGTCAAATTGTTGTCTGATGCAAAAGTGTTTATAAAAAGAGTGGATTGGGACCAAGAGTGAATAGAAATGAAAAGGATAATGCAAAATGGCTCGATTTCATTTAAATTGGACACTAAATCGACTGAGATATCGCAGCATTTATATAAAAGAGCGCAACCGATTGTACAGTTAGTACGAGGGATAAAACCTATAAGCCACTTTGGTACAAAAACTTATCGCACCTTATTACGTTTTGCGGTTGGTGCTATTTTTTAAATTTTATTGCTGTAAGGATATTTTCCTTGTTCTTCGGCTTATCCCGGAGGTAATCACTCCATAAGTGACAACTCATCGAGGCGGTTCACCCCGAGTAACGTTGGGTCACTTAAAGTCACTTTGGTTCACGAAATTCGTAAAAATCAAAAAAAAAAAAAAAAATTCCACGCACCGCAAAACGTAATAAGGTGCGCAACGTTTTCGCAACAAGGTGGCCTAAATGTGTTATAGTGCAATTCTACAAAAATCGCTCGCAAACCACAAAATCGCGATTAACACTCACCTCGGTGACTCCAAGTGACCCAAAGTGACTCGGGGTGTACCGCCTCGATGAGTAGTTAGTTATGGAGTAATTACCTCCGGGATAGTCCGAAGAACAAGGAAAACATCCTTCAGCAATAAAATCCAAAAAATCGCACGCACCGCAAAACGTTATTAGAAGCGCAAAGTTTTAACACCAACGTGGCCAATAGGTGTTATAGAGTAATTCTACAAAAATCGCACGCAAACCGCAATATCGCGATTTTCACTCATCTCGGTGACTTCAAGTGAGTAGTCACTTATGGAGTGATTACCTCTGGGATAATCCGAAGAACAAGGAAAATATCCTTACAGTAATAAAATCAAAAAATCGCACGCACCGCAAAACATAATTAGATGCGCTAAGAGTTTGTACCAACGTGGCCCAATTCTACAAAAATCGCACGCAAACCACAAAATCGCGACTTTCACTCACCTCGGTGACTCCAAGTGACCCAAAGTGACTCGGAGTGAACCGCCTCGATAAGTAGTCACTTATGGAGTGACTATCTCCGGGATACTCCAAAGAACAAGGAAAATATACTTGCAGCAATAATTATCAAAAAATCACACGCATCGCAAAACATAATTAGGTGCGATAAGAGTTTGCACCAACGTGGCCTATAGGTGTTATAGACCAATTCTACCAAAATCGCACGCAAACCACAAAATTGCGATTTTCACTCACCTCGGTGACTCCATGTGACCCAAAGTGACTCGGAGTGAACCGCCTCGATAAGTAGTCACTTATGGAGTGACTACTTCCTGGATACTCCAAAGGACAAGGAAAATATCCTTACAGCAATAATATCCAAAAAATCGCACGCATCGCAAAACATAATTAGGTGCGTTAAGAGTTTGCTCCAACGTGGCCTATAGGTGTCATAGACCAATTCTACCAAAATCGCACGCAAACCACAAAATTGCAATTTCCATTCACCTCGGTGACTCCAAGTGACCCAAAGTGACTCAAAGTGAACCGCCTCGATAAGTAGTCACTTATGGAGTGACTACTTCCGGGATACTCCAAAGGACAAGGAAAATATCCCTACAGCAATAATATCCAAAAAATCGCACGCATCGCAAGACATAATTAGGTGCGATAAGAGTTTGCACCAACGTGGCCTATAGGTGTTATAGACCAATTCTACAAAAATTGCACGCAAACCACAAAATTGCGATTTTCTCTCATCTAGGTGACTCCAAGTGACCCAAAGTGACTCGGAGTGAACCGCCTCGATAAGTAGTCACTTATGGAGTGACTACTTCCGGGATACTCCAAAGAACAAGGAAAATATCCCTACAGCAATAATATCCAAAAAATCGCACGCATCGCAAAACATAATTAGGTGCGATAAGAGTTTGCACCAACGTGGCCTATAGGTGTTATAGACCAATTCTACAAAAATTGCACGCAAACCACAAAATTGCGATTTTCTCTCATCTCGGTGACTCCAAGTGACCCAAAGTGACTCGGAGTGAACCGCCTCGATGAGTAGTCACTTATGGAGTGACTACTTCCGGGATACTCCAAAGAACAAGGAAAATATCCTTACAGCAACAAATTCCGCAAATCGCTCAGGACGCACTAAATGGTCAAATATTAAAAATGACCACTACAATATTAACACTACACCACTGTAATTAAAAGTCTATTGGAACAAAAAATTTATTTTATTTTTCGTGCTTTCTCTATCGATTGCAACAAAAAATTTAAAAAAATTACTCCCATAGTACACTAAATAACATTTAACGTTTTTCGTACGTATGGGAGGTGCCATGCCCACTTACGCAATCCCGTTAAAATCCATATAATTTCAAAGCTTATAGTAATCGACACCTCTACACCAAATTTAAAGAAAATACCTCCCATAGTGCACTAAATACAACATTCAACGATTTTCGTGTATATGGGACGTGCCACGCCCACTAACGAAATCTCGTCGAAATCCATTTAACTTAAAAATTTTTGGTAACCGACATCTCTGTACCAAATTTTAATGAGATTACTCCCATAGTGCACTTAATATAACATTTAACGGTTTTTGTTTGTATGAGAGGTGCCACGCCCACTGAAGCAATCCCGTCGAAATGCATTTAATTTCAAAGCTTATAGTAACCGACAACTCCTCACCAAATTTTAAGAAGATTACTATCATAGTACAATAAATATAACATTTAACCTGTTTTGCTTGTATGGGAGGTGCTACGCCCACTGGTACTATTACACCCATTTTTCGTCTTGAGGTACCTTATAGCAAGTATATCCACCATATGAAATTTCAGAACGATTGCGTTGTTAATTCTCTTATTATAATGTTTATAAATATTGTGGGCTGTGCCACGCCCTTAAACGAATTTTGCCAGTATAGTGACATAGCATAATATGATGACTGCTTTTAGTGGTATTATCTATAAAATTTTTATGAAAATCCTCAGTGCCGTTTTTGAGTAATATTGAATCAAAATTTTCAATTATTGAAAAGTGCCACGCCCACTTTTCCGATTCCGCCCACTTTTGGCAAAATTTAAGACATTTATGATCTGCATCTGTGTACCAAATTGCATCACAATATCTTGAATAGTTTTCGAGAGTACCTGGAGACCGACCATTGTTCGGTTTTTCGTTTTGAGGTTGAAAAAATCGAAAAAATATGGAATTTGTTGACTTTTCACTTTCACTTTCACGCTTCAACTTCTCTTTACTTTTTTCTGTTCCATTTTTTTCAACAATTTTGCTTCGTTTTTAGTTTCGTCAAATTGTTGTCTGATGCAAAAGTGTTTATAAAAAGAGTGGATTGGGACCAAGAGTGAATAGAAATGAAAAGGATAATGCAAAATGGCTCGATTTCATTTAAATTGGACACTAAATCGACTGAGATATCGCAGCAATTATATAGAAGAACGCAACCGATTGTACAGTTAGTACGAGGGGTAAAACCTATTAGCCACTTTGGTACAAAAACTTATCGCACCTTATTACGTTTTGCGGTTGGTGCTATTTTTTAAATTTTATTGCTGTAAGGATATTTTCCTTGTTCTTCGGCTTATCCCGGAGGTAATCACTCCATAAGTGACAACTCATCGAGGCGGTTCACCCCGAGTGACGTTGGGTCACTTAAAGTCACTTTGGTTCACGAAATTCGTAAGAATCCAAAAAAAAAAAAAATTCCACTCACCGCAAAACGTTATTAGGTGCGCAAAGTTTTTACACCAACGTGGCCAATAGGTGTTATAGAGCAATTCTACAAAAATCGCACGCAAACCGCAATATCGCGATTTTCACTCATCTCGGTGATTCCAAGTAACCCAAAGTGACTCGTGGTGAACCACCTCGATAAGTAGACACTTATGGAGTGACTATCTACGGGATACTCCAAAGAACAAGGAAAATATACTTGCAGTAATAAAATCAAAAAATCGCACGCACCGCAAGACATAATTAGATGCGCTAAGAGTTTGTACCAACGTGGCCCATAGGTGTTATAGACCAATTCTACAAAAATCTCACGCAAACCACAAAATCGCGACTTTCACTCACCTCGGTGACTCCAAGTGACACATAGTGACTCGGAGTGAACCGCCTCGATAAGTAGACACTTATGGAGTGACTATCTCCGGGATACTCCAAAGAACAAGGAAAATATACTTGCAGCAATAATTATCAAAAAATCGCACGCATCGCAAAACATAATTAGGTGCGATAGGAGTTTGCACCAACGTGGCTTATAGGTGTTACAGACCAATTCTACCAAAATCGCACGCAAACCACAAAATTGCAATTTTCACTCACCTCGGTGACTCCAAGTGACCCAAAGTGACTCGGAGTGAACCGCCTCGATAAGTAGTCACTTATGGAGTGACTACTTCCGGGATACTCCAAAGGACAAGGAAAATATCCTTACAGCAATAATATCCAAAAAATCGCACGCATCGCAAAACATAATTAGGTGCGATAAGAGTTTGCACCAACGTGGCTTATAGGTGTTATAGACCAATTCTACCAAAATCGCACGCAAACCACAAAATTGCGATTTTCACTCACCTCGGTGACTCCAAGTGACCCAAAGTGACTCGGAGTGAACCGCCTCGATAAGTAGTCACTTATGGAGTGACTACTTCCGGGATACTCCAAAGGACAAGGAAAATATCCTTACAGCAATAATATCTATAAAATCGCACGCATCGCAAAACTTATTAGGTGCGATAAGAGTTTGCACCAACGTGGCCTATAGGTGTTATAGACCAATTCTACCAAAATCGCACGCAAACCACAAAATTGCGATTTCCACGCACCTCGGTGACTCCAAGTGACCCAAAGTGACTCGGAGTGAACCGCCTCGATAAGTAGTCACTTATGGAGTGACTACTTCCTGGATACTCCAAAGGACAAGGAAAATATCCTTACAGCAATAATATCCAAAAAATCGCACGCATCGCAAAACATAATTAGGTGCGATAAGAGTTTGCACCAACGTGGCCTATAGGTGTAATAGACCAATTCTAAAAAAATCGCACGCAAACCACAAAATTGCGATTTTCACTCACATCGGTGACTCCAAGTGACCCAAAGTGACTCGGAGTGAACCGCCTCGATAAGTAGTCACTTATGGAGTGACTACTTCCGGGATACTCCAAAGGACAAGGAAAATATCCTTACAGCAACAAATTCCGCAAATCGCTCAGGACGCACTAAGTGGTCAAATATTAAAAATGACCACTACAATATTAACACTACACCACTGTAATTAAAAGTCTATTGGAACAAAAAATTTTTTTTTATTTTTCGTGCTTTCTCTATCGATTGGAACAAAAAATTTAAAAAAATTACTCCCATAGTACACTAAATAACATTTAACGTTTTTCGTACGTATGGGAGGTGCCACGCCCACTTACGCAATCCCGTTGAAATCCATATAATTTCAAAGCTTATAGTAATCGACACCTCTACACCAAATTTAAAGAAAATACGTCCCATAGTGCACTAAATACAACATTCAACGATTTTCGTATATATGGGACGTGCCACGCCCACTAACGAAATCTCGTCGAAATCCATTTAACTTAAAAATTTTTGGTAACCGACATCTCTGTACCAAATTTTAATGAGATTACTCCCATTGTACACTTAATATAACATTTAACGGTTTTTGTTTGTATGGGAGGTGCCACGCCCACTGAAGCAATCCCGTCGAAATGCATTTAATTTCAAAGCTTATAGTAACCGACAACTCCTCACCAAATTTTAAGAAGATTACTCTCATAGTACAATAAATATAACATTTAACTTGTTTTGCTTGTATGGGAAGTGCCACGCCCACTGGTACTATTGCACCCATTTTTCGTCTTGAGGTACCTTATAGCAAGTATATCCACCATATGAAATTTCAGAACGATTGTGTTGTTAATTCTCTTATTATAATGTTTATAAATACTGTGGGCTGTGCCACGCCCTTAAACGAATTTTGCCAGTATAGTGATATAGCATGTTATGATGACTGCTCTTAGTGGTATTATCTATAAAATTTTTATGAAAATCCTCAGTGCCGTTTTTGAGTAATATTGAATCAAAATTTTCAATTATTGAAAAGTGCCACGCCCACTTTTCCGATTCCGCCCACTTTTGGCAAAATTTAAGACATTTATGATCTGCATCTGTGTACCAAATTTCATCACAATATCTTGAATAGTTTTCGAGATATGACGTTATGAAAATAAAAGTTTAGGGCTGTGCCACGCCCCTCCAGGAACCTTTGATAATTTAAAACCCAGCCCAATCCTAATTTTGTTCACATATGTACCTAACCCCCAAGTTTCATCAAAATCGCTGCACCCGTTTTGGAAATAAAGTCTGAAAATATATATATATATAGACATACAATTATTGCTCGTTTAATAATAGTAGATATGACGTTATGAAAATAAAAGTTTAGGGCTGTGCCACGCCCCTCCAGAAGCCTTTGATAAGTTAAAACCCAGCCCAATCCTAATTTTGTTCACATATGTACCTAACCCCCCAAGTTTCATCAAAATCGCTGCACCCGTTTTGGAAATAAAGTCTGAAAATATATATATATATATACATACAATTATTGCTCGTTTAATAATAGTAGATATATAAACAACCATATGTAATAGAAGATATCAAGTTTTTATTTATTTTTTAATTTTTTTACGTATAAAAGTTAATAGTTAAAATAACCACTAACTAGGTTTTTATTTATGTAGCACAACATCTTCAAGTTATGCGAGGAACAGAATCGGGACGGGGTCGGGAAAGCGGCAACGATTACTCGCTGTCAAAAATTATAACACACTTGATCGTATGAAATTGAACAGAATTGCGGCGTATAACTGGTAACCTGCCGACGGGTACCCATCCATTTAGAATCTAAATTTTATATTTAGTTCTAATTTTTTTGACAGCGAGTAGTCGTTGCCGCTTTCCCGATCCCGTCCCAATTCTGTTTAACGCATTATACAGGGAAATGCGATTTCGCAACTCGGTTTGGATTAGTCCTGCCGTTGAAAACAGTCGCTCGGATGCGACAGAACATTTTTTTTATGTATATATCGTTATATCGGCAAATAAATATCACCGATATCGATATATTGGAACATACCGATACATCGGTTGCATTCCTAGTAAAAACACAATAAATGTCCAATAATATCGAAAAATCCGATGATTTCGAAAAATGTTGAAGAAAAGTGAATGTTAACTACATTTGTCTGAAGAAGTTCAAAAAGTCACAAAATGTTGTCGAGGAAGGCAAATCGGAAAACGGTACATGACGTTGATTTGTAATATATAATAAAGGGCACGATTACGATTTCCGTGGCGCCTCGAGTTTTTTTATTTTTTCGATAAAACACGTCAAAATAAATCGAAAATGTTAAATAAAAAAAATGAATATCTCGTTTAGTTTTCGAGTAATCGATACTTAAAAATTTATTTTTGATAATATCGTTAGTGCCAAAATGTCAATCCAGCCGAAATTCAAGGATGGTTTTCAATAGAACAGCTCAAAATAAATCGAAAATATTAAATAAAAAAAATCGATAACTCGTTTGGTTTTCGAAATATCGATACTCAAAAATGTAATTTTTATTATACCCCTACAAGACTCCTGCGGCACCAGAGTAATTTTACATAAAAGTAAGGGTAAGTGGGCGGCCTACGGCCGCTGCTCTGGATTTAAAACTCCCAAAAATCCGACACCGGCTTCGCGGCGGCTTCGGTTCTATTGAAAATCGTCCTTAAATTGCATTCAAAAACCATCAAAATCAAATGTTTAAGTATCGATATTTCGAAAACCAAACTAGGTATCGATTTTTTTTATTTAACATTTTCGATTTATTTCGAGCTGTTCTATTGAAAATCATCCATAAATGGCGGCGGCATTGAAATTTTGGCACTAACGATATTATCAAAAAAAAAATTTTAAGTATCGATAACTCGAAAACTAAACGAGATATGCATTTTTTTTATTTAACATTTTCGATTTATTTTGACGTGTTTTATCGAAAAAATAAAAAAAATCGAGGCGCCACGGAAATCGTAATCTCCCCTAATAAAGTTATATCATAATTGCAGTACGGTAGTTTTTTTCTGGGCACTTTCTCAGTCTTCCAGACAATTCCATACGATAACAATGACGTATGTATTATATTCATATCGCTAAAAACAGTAAATACTTTTGTTTGCAAAACTTTTTAAGGTCACCAAATACTGCAACAACAAATTTGGTATTATATGTAAATACATGAACCTAAGCCAAAGCCAGTTGGCAATATGTCTCGAGATTTCTCTGACATGGCTATTGATTTATATTTTTTTTTTCTTCTGTATTGAATGGCAAATTTACTTGCTCTCATATTTGTAAGACAAATATTTTTGGTTTTATTTTGAGCATGTGTATGTTATATAATTTTTATGCGCGTATACATCTATTTCTTTGCTATACTTTGTTGAAATATATTAATATGCAAACTGGTATTTCTTTTACTGCAGAGCCAGGTTTCCTTTTTACCAACAACTGCTTTTTTTTCTTTTTTGCCCACTCACAAATGATCTCATGCAATAAATTTTAATTTCGAAATTTTCGGCTTACGTTAGTACTTTTGCAGCAAAAGTTGTGCGAAAACTATGTAAAAAAAATTTAGTTTGAGGTCGTACAAATATGGTAGTTAAGTTGCTATAGCTTTACAAGCTGTTTTTTATTTTTTGTTATAGAAAGACATGAAAATAATTTTAAGATACTTGAATAGGTACACCTAATACACCGAAAAAAAAACTTACTCCGTTTAAGGAAAAATGCCTAAATGTAAGGAAAAAATGTCCTTCAATACGAGCTAAAGCCATGGGTTCCTCAAAATAAGTAAGTTGGATTCCTTAGTACAAGTAAATGTTGCTGCTTTGAAATAAGGAAAAGTTTACTCAATGTGAGGACAAGGTTATAAAACTTAAAGGATATATTTACTTCATTTGAGGAAAATTTTACTTTTTCCAAGGAAGAAGGTTCCCTTAAATAAAAGAAATTTGCTTTATTTTGAGGTAGAAATTTATTGGTACCTTGGATAATTTTTCTTTGTGTTTAGTATAAAATAAACTCCCTTCAAAGATATTTTTACTCAGTGTTAGTATGTACCTGTTTTAAGGCGAAAATTTCCAAAAAATAAATCAAAAAAATCGTTTCGTTTGCGTTTTATTTGTTCATTTAAAAATAGTAGATACCATATTATTTTCATAAAATAATTTTGTATTTAAGCAGTAGCTCAATAGAAAAATAAATATTCATATGTATGTATATATTCAAAAATATACTAAAAGTTTAATTAAATTAAAGTATGTATGTACATACATATACCTATTAAATAGTGTGTTTAGGCTTTTATAAGTCAATTATTATTTCATATATTGGACGAAAAAATATGAGGTTTTTTGTTAGTTGTTACAAACAAATGTTTTCAAACCTAAAAATAAAATGTAAATGTTTAATTCATACAATGTTTTCAAAAATATTTTTGTCAATAAGTTATTAACTAAAACTAGCGTCTTCATTCGTCAATATAAAATCATGCAATAAAATGTATTTATTTGTTAAAGTTTGCAACCTATAAATAGGCATTTTGCCTCAAGCACTTGCATTTTTTTTAAATTTCAAGTCGCTTACAAAAGCACAAATTGAACTATTTTTTTTTTGATTTTTAGCTTCAATTTCATAAAAAAAAATTCCCAAAAATTGCTAAACTAGTTTACAATCATCCGGATATTGCAAGTCTAGCACTTGAAAAACTTTAAAGCATACGTCAATGCTTTTAATCAAATTTGAAAAATAAACATAGAATTCATTGAGTATAAACTCGTCACCAATGGCACATACCATTGGCTCTATTGTTGCTTTTTGCTTAAAGCAATTATCAGCAATTGTCTTTATTTGGGATTGAAGCTCTCCAACTGTTGAAGCCAAAATAAAAAACGAGCGCCTGGAATCTGAAACAGTGGTTTTTTTCCCCAACCTTCTATTTTTTGGCTTTATTATTGCGTGAATTAAATGCAATATGGATGCATCTCGTTCATCTGTAAATACAAAATTGTTATGTACTATACTACTTAGATAAATGTTCACAATGCCAACTTAAACTTAACCGAAACTTTAATGGACAGATTTTTAATAACATTTTATGTCAAACTGACGGCAGAGTTCCGGTTATTGTTAAGCCTATCTTTTTAAAAACGGCCCTTAGCATTTTTCTTATTGATTTACCAGTATTTAAACACTCCTTTTTCAATTTCTTTAAAATATCAAGCCTAGTGGGTCTTTAATTTGCTCATTAAAAATAGGCTGGACTGCTTTGCAAAAATGCTCCCACTTATTAAATAAGTTCTCGTTTTTATTGGGAAATAGTACCATAAAATCGCTTTCAATCTAAAAATAAAAGTTATTTTCATTTTTTCTTTTATATAATAATCAGTAACAATATTAACTTTATTAACATTATTTATTTATTTAAATTAAAATATTATAAATATCATCTGCCTACTTACTAAGATATGACCAAAATTTTGCTTAAGAATAGGCCAATCTTCAAGGAACTCGTTCAAAGATTGCGTATTTTTTAAAACTTGTTGTCTGTACCCAAAAGTTGTCTGCCATTTACTAAGGACTTCAGGAAATGGCTCAATGTTGTACTTTAGCCATTTTTGTGTAACAATATCATCTCCGTTTAGAGCCAGTTCTATATTACTTATTTGGGAGCCAGTCTCTTTGCTGCTGGTCTCATTCTTCTTAACTAAACCGTCTTTTCTCAGTTTGTAAAGACAGTTGTGAAATTTTACATACAAGCAACCTCCAGGCTTCTTTCCCTTATTAAAAATGTAATAAATTTCCTTGAAGAAATTAAATCATTATTATGATTGATTTGAAACCTAAATGTTCTCAGTCTAGAGCTCGTACCTTTGTTTCAGTGGGAAAAAAGCCAACAATTTTTTCGGCAATATTCCGAAACATCTGTGGGGATGGATGAACTTTATGTTCATGTAAAAACGCTGCAATAGTACCAGCTAGCAACTTTCGATATTTATGGTTGAGCTTTTTTTGTGTCTTGTAGAACTCTAATATTATTTTACCATTAGATGAGGAGTTTAGAATGTCCGGAATTGAAATCTAAGCCATTTATAACAAAAAAGGTTCAAAACTGATAAAAATGTCGTTTGCTTTCAATCTATATTGATGTGTAGAACTTTTTCAATTTTACCGAGATTTTTGAATTATTGAATCTTTTATAAGTTTTTTTTACTTACAATTGGATTCTAACTTTTTAAAGTTTTTTTTTAACAACTTCGACCAACTTAACAATGAAATATGAATAAGCTCACACATCACGTCGCGAGTGCTAGCACTCATCTGCTTTGTTTTTATAAAAAAGTATAAAGCAAGTATTCACTTCCTTCAACCACGAAAACAAAATAAATACCTTACTTAATTCCTCCACAACATTGTTAAAATCGGAATTAGCTGTCGCGGCTAAGCCACATAAATTTGTAATTTCCACGCCCTTGAAATAAATAAAATAATAGCGTCTTCGTTTGAAACAATTTCTACTCAGACACAACCAGACAGAATAAAAAGGCTTAGTTTACTTTGGCACCCATTCGTCAATTTATGTTACACCAATAATTTTTTATTTGGTTTGGTGCTTAAGTAAACTAGTTCCTGCTTGGCACCGTCGGTAGCAGCGCCATCAACTCCTTCGTCGCACTCGCTGTTGACTGCGCTGCCGACGGTGCATAGTAATTCAATAAGAAAATGCCACGGAGGCCAGAAAGAATATCAAAAATAGCATTTTTTACCTGTTCTCTTTGCCACTTTCCTAAATGGTATTCAAATAGAATACGAGCTCCAAATAAGGATTTTGGAACAATTTCCGATAGCTGACTTTGTGTTAAGTATTTGATGTTTCCTTCTGTGATTCCGTGTTCTACAAAATGCATATATTTTTATTTGCACTATTTAAGTGTATTAAAATAAAAAAATACCTATAAAAAGCTCCAAAAATTCTTCTCCTTCCAATTTTGAGAGGATCGCGGCTAAAATATTTTCCATAATTTGCAATTTTCTCATTGTAATTTAATTTAATTTAATTCACTCTAAAAAAGAATTGGTTTCTTTTGGTGGTTTACAACGATTGAAGAACTCGTCAGGACTGTCATTTTGCAATGCATAAACTCTGAGTGAGGCAGAGAGGGACAACATGAATTTGCGAGTATAGTTATAATTTAATTATTGTGTAGCAAAGGGATAGACAAAAACAAATACAGAATACTTTCAAGAAGAATACATGCTAATTTCAGGGAGTAATGCAGCGAGCGTTGCCACTCATTTATTAAGGAAAATTTTCCTGCGTTATAGTAAATTTTTTGAAGAAATTAACTAATACTGAGTACGATTTTCTTTAAACAAAACATTCCATTAGATTGAGGAAGTTTTTACTCAAATGAGGAACAAATTGTCCTCAAAAATTCTTCCCAAAGAAAAATTTCAAAGGAAAGTTTTATTAAAACCACAAACTCTATATTTGAGGAAGAGCATTGACTTGATTTAATGAAATGTGAACTCATTTCAAAGGACTCAATTACTAAATGAGACGATATTTTCATCAATATGAGGAAAAATAACTTAGATTAAGGAAAATTTTTACACTAAATCGGAGGAAGGCAGTTCTTCAAATTTAGTACAGTCTTTTTTTTCGGTGTACATTTGGATTGACAAAATTTCTTTAGACTTATAGATTGTTCTTGTGAAGTTTTTAAAAAAAGGCAATATATTGGCAAACTTCGAACAATGACGGACCAAAAATATTACAGTATAATCTCGATAATCCGGACAATTAAAACCTAGTAGTGTCCGAATTTCCAAAATGTTCGGATTACCAAGATAAAAAAAATCGAAAAAGATACTACTAAGCTTCTAAATTAAACTAATTTTTAATAAATCCAAAATATTTATGCTTTAAAAATTTATTTTTATTGTGAAATCAACATTTTTAGTGAGTTTGAAAAAAATTTGAAATTTTCATTTGTCGAAGTTTTGCTTCATTTTTCTTTTTGTATGCAACATCTTTCAGACCAACAAGTTTTAAAATGTTCCGGCGGCAAAATTCTGCTCTTCTGAATATTTAATACACGTATTAAATGCGGATATACATACATACTACAGCTCCGTGCAACTAATTAAAGACAGTAGTTTTTGATTTATATAAAGACATACCTACATATGCAATTTAGAATACGCAACAAAGTCCGTACTATCAATACTTTTTTAAAAGTGCATCTTTGGTATTATAAAAATACAACATTGCCACTAATTTTTTTTACCGTTATTCTTATGAAGTGAAGACATTCGTTATTTCGTTAAGGAGTAGATCGTGCAACAAATTAGGGACAGTGACAAAATTTAACTTTTGTTAATTCAAAAAATTAAAAGAGGTTTGTTATATATTGTTTATGGTCACTTGTGATTATAAAAATTGTTTTTGGTAATTTAAAATGAGTAGAAAAAAACCTTGTGACATCAGCACACGAAAAATCATAACACAGATGCATCAAAACGGAAGCTCGTTTGGACAAATCGCAGCTATCTTAAAAGTTTCCATAACAAACTTCAATAAAATACAACATTAAATATAAAAACATTGTGTGTCCCTAATTATATGCACGACTCCTTTGATTATGTATTTAAGTATTTAACAAAATTTTAGTAAATAATAGAAATATAATGGTTTTTTAAGAAAGGCAATGAGACATTCAAGCTAATTCTAAACAAATTTCAGTGTTTCAATGCTTATTTAGTGTTCCTAATTAGTTGCACGGAGCTGTAGCTTGAGAGTGTCGAATTATTGGATCTTGATTTTCATTTTCATCGTGATCGCTGTTCTCGATATCGTCTCCTTCAATCGCATCGTCAATAAATTCTGTCACGTCATTCAACTACTCATTAATTTCCTTATCATTATAGACATCTGGAGATATTTCGTCAAATAGGTCAACTATTTCAGTTGAGTTACTGGGACGTAAAATTGCAAGGGGCTGATCATCATCTGAATCCCATTCACAGTCAAATAATGATTTTGGATGGCAAGTTTCATTGTCTAGCAGTAGAAGTGCTTTGGTTGACATATTTTTTTCTTTCAAGTAGCGTCTTACTTGTTTCACAAATGATTTTTCAAACCAATTTTTAAATAAAAGTTCAGTCACCTAAGCATTTTTAGTGTTAATCAAATGGAAAATGGGAAATACCGGGAAAAATAGCAAACAAAAATTATTAAAAAAAAACATGTGCAGTTCACACGCGGTAGAAGTGAAACTACGAAATGAGATGAAAATGTTTCATTATAATGATAAAAGTTGACGGGATCTAGAATAGGTACAACAAAGCTTTGGTAAATAATCAGTGAATTATTTGAAAAAATTTAAGAAATAGCAAATCTTTCCACGCGATGAGTACTTTAATTTGATATATCATTTACTGCAGGGATCGGCAAGGATTTAATTTCAAGAGTGCATCAGCAATTACAACAAAAAACCAACAACAACAACATATCGTTGGATACGGTACAATAAGGAATTATTAACATAAAAAGAAACACATAAAAGCAACAACGCGTATGCCGGTAGCGCACCAGTTCATGTGTACACTGTTAAAATGTTACTTGTAATGAATAATGTAATTTTATATGTGCACAGCTTTTTTCTAGTCAGAATATATTATGATTTACCCAGATCACACGCATGGAGGTAGCTGTTTTCGAGTCCTTTTTTTAAATATTTTGTGATCGCACAAGCGACTGGTGCTTGGAACGCGGACAACATGACCAGCGGCAGCACGAGCTAGTTTGCCGATGCCAGCAGTTCGGGATGTTGGGGTGGGTAGCTGCTGCTCATGGTGTGCCTGCACCTTACAAATATAATTTTCTCGTGCTTAAGTTGCTGGGCTCTGAAACTTCAAAAAATTTTCCAAAATTACTACAAACAAAAAAAAGTCATCAAAAAAAATGTGCCTCCCTAATAATTTTTCCTCGGGCTGAACCCTCGAGCTTGGTGTTATGCTCGGCCCCGTCTATCACCCACCCTACCTTGTGGACCTATGGGGAAATTTTTCGGTCCACCCTAGACCGTTTGATGGTTCTACATAGGACCTAACTGTGAAACTATTTAAGCTGTCATGCTATTTATCTTTTTTCTTTCTTTTCTTTTAAATAAAAAGAAATTGGTTTTTCTTTTTAAGGTTTCAGTTCATTTTTTTTTTCTTTGGTTTTATTTCCAACATACTTTATTATACGAAGGTATAAAAATAATACTAAATTCTAAGTTTAAACATAGGTAAGTAGTAATTTTAATACGTAATAGGTAGTAATTAATTTTATAAGGAAAAAGTTATATCGATAATTACAAAAAAAAATTAAGTATTTAATACTTGAGAAACACATATTTAAATCTGATTGTAATACTAATTAATAATTAAATAAAAAAAATGAAAATTCGTGAGCTCACGCTTTCCGTAGTTGGTGTCGCATACTGTTGCTGTTGTGTAGTTTTAAAGATGTTGTTACTATTGTTGTTAAAGTTGTGTGATGTTGTGCATGTTTTGTTTATTGTTGGTTATTTCACGTAATTTAATTACCTTTCTGTGCACTTTTTGTATCATTTTGTGTAGGCTTATGTAGTTTATGTTTTAGGTAACTTTAGATAGTGTGTTTTTGTACTTATTGATTAATTATTATGATGAAATTCATTTCTTTAGTATTTTAAATATTTTTGTTTGTTTTTGCAGTTCAATATTGGTAATGTGTTTGTAGTTGGTATGTTTAATGCTTTATTTCTGACAGCTCGTAAGATACACGAAGTTCACTTATGCGGCCATTTTCTTTTTTTTTCTTTCAATGACAAAACTTTTCTTATGGGTGAAGTGTGGAGCGCTAGCCCTTCCGCGAATGCGCCTACGCCAAATTTTTGTTTGAACAGCAACCAGGTTGTTTTGCCCGTGTTTTCCTTAAACGGAATTACGCTGACGAACTTCTTTGTATGTTAACCAAATAAAATAATATAAAGAACAATTATAATTTATTGTTCATGAGCCAATGATTAACTAATAGCTCGAAATTTGAAAACTTTAGAATTTAGCACGTTTTTAATAAAATCTTATAGTTGATATTATGTATATTTCAGCGTATCCTTGGGTTATTTAATTTTTCATATTTTTTTTTTTTTAAAAAAATACTACAATGACGACGTTAATTATTACATGCGGCCAATTCACAATACCGTACATTAATTTCTTCACCCATCCACAAAATCGCACGACCGATACGTTTGACTGCCAAAAACCAACTCACGCGTTCTCTCGAATCATCGAAAAATGGCTACCGAAATTGCGAAATGACGCGGTGTTCAGCCATTTTTCATTGAATCGAACGCACGTACGCAAATTTCGCATGACAGACCAGAAATGTCATTCGGACATTCTGACATCTCTGGCATGACTCTCGAAATTCCAATGCCAGTGTACATTAGATTACACTCTGCCGTTACAAAACAGTTTTTCGAAATCTGCTGTGGTTGGTTACAAAAACTGAAGGCACTACTTTCTAATATATATATTTGTTTTTGTTTTGCCAAAATGCAGACATTTCTTTTAGGATTTTAAAACTTTTTCCATAATGCTTGCGTTAGTTTTATTTATTTTTTTAGAATTTTATTTTTTTTTTTTTTTTTTTTTTTTTTTTTTAATCATATCTCATTTTATTATTTTTATATTTTTTTGAATATTGAATTTGCCAAAAAATTTATTTAAGCCAAAATTTCATATATGTATTCTGCATATATTGTTGTAAATATGTTTTGGGTTTCATGTTTTATTTAAAATTTAATGTGTAATACATTTAATATTTTTGAGAGTATGTATTTTTTTTTTTTTTGTAATTTTGTATTTTAGTAGAGTGCTTATTTTCTAACATTTTAAATTTTTAAATTTTTAGCATAGCTACGTTATGCCAAAAAATTTTATCGATATTTTATCAAAAAAAAATCTTTATCAAAAATTTATATTTTCGTTATAAATTTTTAGCATTTCAAAAAAAAATTTTTTTTTACTAGCAACAATTTCTCAAATTTTTCAAAAAAAATTTATTTTATATTTTTGCTTTCTATTTTCTGAAGCAAAATTTCTTCGTTTTCGTAATAATAATTTCCAATAAAAATTACAAATCTTCTTTACGAAATTTTAATCATTAATGACAGCTTGGTCCTATGTAGAACTTTTCAACTTATTATTAAATTGTTTAGTCAGCCACGAAGAAAAACTTAGGGAGGAAGAATCTGAATCTACAAAATTTAAATCTCATTTCAACCATGAAATTGAATTACAACCCATCCAAGTCTCAGTAAAGCGGTCGAAAAGCGCAGTGAATTGCAACTTAATCGCAAAATCCAGCAGTTTACCTTGACTTGCAGCCGCAATTCGCATTCACGCTAAAAGAGTGAATCAAAATATCAAAAATGTAAGAAATTACTGAAATTTACTTTATTCAAAAAAAATTATGCAAAAAATTTAGTCTTCTATTACAGGGTAATTTTCACAAATAGGAATAAATAGAGTCAAAAGCGTCTGAGCGGATCAGAACGGAATCCTCCCGGACTGATAAATCCAGCTACAGGCTTTGATTATTAAATTCTTGAATTTAAAATTCAAATGAAGACAAAAACAATAATTTTCCTGTAACAGGTTTGGTTAAATAAAAAATTTTCAAAAATCCAGAGCACAGCACGGGTAAATCGGATGGAACCGAGTGAAATCGAAGGCAAAATACTAAAAAGATTATTAAGTGACATAAATGTCCACTGACGGAGAGTTTTCTTTTAGCCTCCAACCTCAAACTGCAGAGGCCCCACGTTGGGCGCCAAAATTTGTAATCGCGCAAGCGACTGGTTCAAACTTCAAACGGCCCCACGTTGGGCGCCAAAATTTGTAATCGCGCAAACGACTGGTGCTTGGAACGCGGACAACATGACCAGCGGCAGCACGAGCTAGTTTGCCGATGCCAGCAGTTCGGGATGTTGGGGTGGGTAGCTGCTGCTCATGGTGTGCCTGCACCTTACAAATATAATTTTCTCGTGCTTAAGTTGCTGGGCTCTGAAACTTCAAAAAATTTTCCAAAATTACTACAAACAAAAAAAAGTCATCAAAAAAAATGTGCCTCCCTAATAATTTTTCCTCGGGCTGAACCCTCGAGCTTGGTGTTATGCTCGGCCCCGTCTATCACCCACCCTACCTTGTGGACCTATGGGGAAATTTTTCGGTCCACCCTAGACCGTTTGATGGTTCTACATAGGACCTAACTGTGAAACTATTTAAGCTGTCATGCTATTTATCTTTTTTCTTTCTTTTCTTTTAAATAAAAAGAAATTGGTTTTTCTTTTTAAGGTTTCAGTTCATTTTTTTTTTCTTTGGTTTTATTTCCAACATACTTTATTATACGAAGGTATAAAAATAATACTAAATTCTAAGTTTAAACATAGGTAAGTAGTAATTTTAATACGTAATAGGTAGTAATTAATTTTATAAGGAAAAAGTTATATCGATAATTACAAAAAAAAATTAAGTATTTAATACTTGAGAAACACATATTTAAATCTGATTGTAATACTAATTAATAATTAAATAAAAAAAATGAAAATTCGTGAGCTCACGCTTTCCGTAGTTGGTGTCGCATACTGTTGCTGTTGTGTAGTTTTAAAGATGTTGTTACTATTGTTGTTAAAGTTGTGTGATGTTGTGCATGTTTTGTTTATTGTTGGTTATTTCACGTAATTTAATTACCTTTCTGTGCACTTTTTGTATCATTTTGGGTAGGCTTATGTAGTTTATGTTTTAGGTAACTTTAGATAGTGTGTTTTTGTACTTATTGATTAATTATTATGATGAAATTCATTTCTTTAGTATTTTAAATATTTTTGTTTGTTTTTGCAGTTCAATATTGGTAATGTGTTTGTAGTTGGTATGTTTAATGCTTTATTTCTGACAGCTCGTAAGATACACGAAGTTCACTTATGCGGCCATTTTCTTTTTTTTTCTTTCAATGACAAAACTTTTCTTATGGGTGAAGTGTGGAGCGCTAGCCCTTCCGCGAATGCGCCTACGCCAAATTTTTGTTTGAACAGCAACCAGGTTGTTTTGCCCGTGTTTTCCTTAAACGGAATTACGCTGACGAACTTCTTTGTATGTTAACCAAATAAAATAATATAAAGAACAATTATAATTTATTGTTCATGAGCCAATGATTAACTAATAGCTCGAAATTTGAAAACTTTAGAATTTAGCACGTTTTTAATAAAATCTTATAGTTGATATTATGTATATTTCAGCGTATCCTTGGGTTATTTAATTTTTCATATTTTTTTTTTTTTAAAAAAATACTACAATGACGACGTTAATTATTACATGCGGCCAATTCACAATACCGTACATTAATTTCTTCACCCATCCACAAAATCGCACGACCGATACGTTTGACTGCCAAAAACCAACTCACGCGTTCTCTCGAATCATCGAAAAATGGCTACCGAAATTGCGAAATGACGCGGTGTTCAGCCATTTTTCATTGAATCGAACGCACGTACGCAAATTTCGCATGACAGACCAGAAATGTCATTCGGACATTCTGACATCTCTGGCATGACTCTCGAAATTCCAATGCCAGTGTACATTAGATTACACTCTGCCGTTACAATTTTTTCATTCACTGATTTCTTTCAATGCATCCACACAAGTGAATTTATATTTACAAATAGCTGGTAACGAAACACATCGCAAAAATACCAACAAACAAAACATCAAGAATTATGCGCAGTTGCAAGCGCTACGTATTTACCAACAATGACAAGCAAAGCAACAACACGCAAGGGTAGAATTGTTTTGGTGCAGTTGCGCTTGTCAACGATTCGGCGAATTACAACAATACGAAATTGTTGTAAAGAGTGTAAAGAGTGGAAAGAGTTAGGCGCTGCCGACCCCTGATTTACTGCTGTAGATATTCTAGATGCCGTCAATTTTATCATTTCAATAAACATTTTCGTCGCATTCTACCGCAGTTTAGTTTTCTAAAGATTTTTTTTTGTTATATTTAATTTCGTTTATTTGTTTTTGTTTTTTCATTGCATTTACGTCCACGTAATAAACATAAAATAAGCTTATGCGACAGCATTTGATTGAGTAGGCCATGCCATTATTCAGAACACCTGCATAAAACCAAAATTCAAAGCTCTTTGAACGCACGAAGTGTGTCGACTCTTGCACGATTTCCGATCGGTACTCGGTAAAACGAACTAAGCTGTCGCATAAACATAGTAATAGAAAGCAATCAACGTAATTCTCCTCGCTATAGCAAGGCTTTAGTAAATGAACAGTGCATTACTTGACAAAATTGCAAAAATAGAAAATCTTTCCACGCTTATATCTCAGCTTTTGGTTACCTGATGTCAAAGCTGATTTCAGCACACTCTGCTTGTTGAGTACTTTAATTTGATATATAATTTATTGCTGTAGCTATTCTAGATCCTAATTAAAAATAAAATCGTTTCATGTTTTGCGTTACAAATTTTTCAAATGAGCCCCACTAAAGAAGTTTCACTTCAAAAAGTGTCCGGATTTAACAGGTAAATAAAAAGCGTGGTGTCCGGAGTACAGAGTCTACAATAGAAAGCAACCGGGTGTCCGGATTAGGGCTGTCCATAAATTACGTAACACTAATTTCGAGCTTTTTTGACCCCCTCCCCCCTTTGTCACATCTGCCTCCACCGGGGGGGCCCCCCGGTTCATGTAACGTCACAATAAAAAAAAGCACATATACGTTTTAGAGTGTTTTTGCATACTTTATAGCAGATTTTACGATGAAAAAGCAACAATGAAATCAAGCATTTTCCCATGGGCAGTGTAAAGACATTTCAACACCACTGATAGGTGTTTCTATCAAAGTCTCGTCCTCTTCATCATCTCTAATCAAAGATATATTAGTCAGATCCAAATTATCTTCATCCAACCAGCCATTAATTCTCTCTGTCGTTTTGCTGCGATACGGACTGGTCGGTTTTTTTTTTCGGTAAGTATGACGTTCTTATTCTTCTTGTGCATAATTTGATGCTTTTTTAGCATAACTTTCATGGCGAAATAGAGGTGGAGGAAGAAATCGTTCTGGCATTATACTCAATAATGAACTTCGTGGTTTCGAACAACAATCTAAATCGTTACATTTCACAATCTGCGTAAAATACTGACTCGTCCTCACATGCTGCGATATCCAAACTTCATCTTTCGATAAAATGCTGTTTCTAGAAACTATTTCTAAACGCCAGAAAAAATTTCTTACTTTTTTTTCACGGCCTAGTATTATTTTGGATTCTAGGAAAAACTTCTGCCAGAAGTTCTAACAATTATAGTTTGATTTAACCCTCTAATGCATAGATTGTTTTGGTTTTTTTTTGATGAATTTCACTTTGAGCTGACGTAACTGTCAAACGAAGCATGAGAAGATGAAAATTCCTGCACCAACACATAAGTTGAAACCTTACCCTTGAAACCAGGGGCCGTACTAAGCGAACACTAGAAAATAGAAAGTAGGTGTGGTAGTTTTACCGATTCACCTATAGTCCGCCTAAGGTGGTATGCATTAGAGGGCTAAGATGTATTTCGTAAGTTTATTTGGTTTAAGTGATTTTTGGATCAAGAAAAACAAATGCATGAATCAAATAAAAATCTGTTTGGACGAGAACCGTTCTACGATTTCTTGATTCAATTAAATTCTACTTCCATTTTAGAAATTAATTCCCTCCGTGTAAAATACATGAAAATTTACCTGTGATCGAACTTATCTTTTTGGACAGCACTAAGGAAGGCTCGCGGCCCTGAAAAGAACCGTTTTTGAGCTATCTTTCGTTTGAAAAAACATTTTTTTTTCTCGTAAATGTGTCAAAAACGGGTACCATGGCTCAGGGACACATTTTCGGGTCAAAAACGGTTCTTCCCAGGGTCCCGTACCTTCCTTAGTGCTATCCAAAAATATTTTTGAGCTATCTTTCGTTTGAAAAAACAAATTTTTATTTTTCCATAACTGGGTAAAAACCGGTTCTTTCCAGGGTCCGGAGGAACTCTAAGTGATGTTCAAAATCCATTTTCGACGTTTCCCTTCGATTGGAGCAAAAAAAAATTCCGAAAATGGGTCAAAACGGTCTTTTCCAGGGTCCGGAGGTACTCCAAGTGATGTTCAAAATCCATTTTCGACCTTTCCCCATCGATTGGAGCAAAAAAAATTTTTCCGAAAATGGATTAAAAACGGTCTTTTCAGGGTCCGGAGGTACTCCAAGTGATGTTCAAAATCCATTTTCAAAAAAAAAAATTTCCGAAAATGGGTCAAATTTTGACATTTCCCTATCGATTGAAGCAAAAAAAAATTTCCAAAAATAGGTCGAGGAGGGTCCTTCCAGAGTCCGGAGCCACCCTAAGTGATGTCCAAAATTCATTTCGACATTTCCCAATATTTTAAAAAAACATCCACAAATTTTTTTATACAATCGCGTTTGATGAGTAGCTCACCCAACACTCATATATTCCTACGAAAGGAAACGAAATGAAACGGCATTCACTAGAAGTGATTGTGAATCACACTCGCATTCACAGACCTCGCCATGAGACTGAATACCATTCAGTTTCACAATACCATTCAGTTTTCTGTGAGCGTGAATCTGTGTGAATCAGCTGAAAGTTTCAACAGATTCATGAATGCCAAAATGATGAGTGGCTCACTGCAGTTCTCTGGTCCGAACGAAAATTCATGCTATATTACACTATCAACATACGAATCGTTACAGTTCATTGCGAACGATTACGCACGATCGTAGAGATTTTTAGCTGCTTTCTGAGCCTGCGGCCAGGCCTCTGCCTCCATCTTGTTTTCTTTGAGATACGTCGAGGTCCCTTCTCTTTATCCGTAGTACACTTTCGACGTATCTCGTTATTAGCGTCCAGTACTCCTCACTTCTAAGCATCCTCGGCACGATGTTTTCTGCTGTTAGCGGGCCGACTTGTCCTTCCAGTATGCTCCTTCTTTCAGCCCAGGTGCTGCAGTTAAAGAACATGTGTTCCGCATCATCAGCATCTGCGTCACCATATATGCAGTTTGGCGTCTCGGTTTTTTTTATCCTGTGCAGGTATTTTTGGAAATACCCGTGGCCAGACAGGAGCTGCGTGATGTAGTAGCCTACCTCTCCAAGACTTCTATTCAGCCATATGTTTAGCTGTGGTATTAAACGTGCTGTCCATCGCCCATAGGTTTCTTTTTCCCACCTTTCTTGAAACCTTTGTAATATGTGGCTTCTAGCCTCTTGTTTTGTCAGTCGATTTTCAGCTTGGTTTTTCTGCTCCCATATCCTTTGTGCGGTATGCTGAGGCTACCCTTAAAGCTGCCGTTCTTTGTACTGAACTCAGTGCTTTCCGGTGTTGCTGCTTTTAAACTGCATACGCCCATACTCGCAACCATACAGCAAGGCCGCCTGAGTGGTTGCCATAAGGAGTTTACGTTTGCTTGCTATTGGTCCACCTGTGTTTGCCATTAATCTTGACAGTGATGTTGTGGCTTGTGCTTCTTTTGTAATCGCGTGCTGTATTTGCGCCCAATAAGTCAGCCTGGAGTCCAGCCGAACCCTTAGGTATTTAACCGCTTTTTTAGTTAAGGTGCGTTTATGTAAATGAAGATGTCTACACAGTAAGTGAATTGTAGTAGCGATTTTATCGACAGTTGGATATAGATGATCTGTCGTTAATATTTCGAATCCCCCCTTTGTCACAAATTGTCACGTACACTCAGATCCTCTCCCCCCCAAGAGCGTTACGTAATTTATGGACAGCCCCTTACCGCGTTTTCCGAATTAGCAAGTGTCCGAATTACCAAGATTGCACTGTAATTGGATTTTAAGAATAAAAAATGACATTCTTCGGTTTTCTCAAAATTCTAATCCTTCGATGAATTTTTTCTTTAAAGTATTTGGTGTCAATATTTGATGACAATGCTAAACAGTATAAGTCATAAGAATATACACGTAACTTATGTTGTTTCGCCTTGTCATCAAATATCGAGTTTAGCTGGTATTCCTTGTGGCCACAGAATTAATGTCTGCATTTTGTTAGATCAGGGGTTCTTAAACTTACATATGTAGTCCGAGGACCCCTTATCGAGCTAAATTTTTTTTGCGGACCCCACCCCAACCCTAGACATTTGACGTCGTTCTAAAGCTTAATTTTGGGCTCAATAATGACAAAGACACTCAGGATTGCCAACCGTTTGGTTTTCACCCGGACAGTCTGGTTTTTGAGAGCTTGGTCCGGTTGTCAAACTCAACCAAGCATAAAATGTCCGGTTATCTGACGAGGTTAAGGAACGAATTAATTTTTTTTGGCTTTAATTTTTCCGGTTTTTAAAGGTATTTTGAACACTATGTCCGGTTTCCTAAGGTCTTAAAGTTGACAAGCCTACAGACACTACTTACTCGTTTATAAGGGCAAAAATTTTTTATTAGGATTTTCATGTAATTAAAACACAAAATGAATAAAAATTGTGGAAATGTAAAGGAATTAAAAAAGTTACAAGTCAAAGTATCTATGTAAATTAAACTCAGACAAATATTTTTTGGTCAAAATAAAGCTAAAAAAATAAATTGTTTTTTTTTTCAAATCTTTTTTAATAAAGAATATAATATTAACAAAGCTTATAATAAAAATTATTTTTTTGGTAACTTTATGTTATTTTATAAGCGAAATTTGTTATATTTTCTTCTGTGGAAGTTTTTACTTAATCAGATGGATGATGTTGTTTTCTTGAAACCAAATCCACAATGTCGGGCTCTATATTCTTAAGTTTTATCCTCAGGTTTGCTTCTACATTAAACTTGTTTCTATACTATGATTTTATGTATAATAGTACCAAAAAAGCCTTTTCACACAAATACGTTGTACAAAACGGAATCAAGGTTTGGAGGGCCTTATTTGCAACTGCAGGGTAATCGGATTTTAAGAGTAACCAAAAGTTAGTTAGCTCAATTTTATTGAACTTTAGTTTCAAAGATCTTGCTCTCATGTCGATAATTGCTTAGCATTACTAACATCTGTGTTAAATGGATCCCATCGTTAACAGAAGCAGGACAGGGAAAATACTTTTGGAAGCTGATTTTTAGAGCCATTAAATGTTCGACAAAAAGCAGCCGAGTTTCATTATTGAGTTCTCTATAAGGAAATTCTATAAAATCGCTGATTATTGGAAAAGACTCATACACACACTTTTGAATGCGTTTTGACCATAATTCGATTCGACCGCGGATTCTGTGCGTATTTTGTACGTCGTCCAGCTTCGCTGCGTATTATTTTAAAGCCAACAGCTTTAACAATTTCCATAAGATCTTCATGCGTGGGCTCTATGCTGTTTTCGCCCTGAATATCGCTAAAATGGTATAGTAATGGGCCAAGATTAACCCAAATACCACCAGGTACCAAAATTCTATAAATAAGTGAAGTTAAATTAATTGTGTTGAAGAAAAAGAACACTTCACATACTGGTAAATTGTTTCAATAAATCCAGCGATATTATTCGCACAATCTATAAAATAACAAGTAGCTACACAGTCAAATGAATTGGGTTTCTTATAAACCTAACAAAAACACATTAATTACAGAAATTGATAAACTATTTGTTAGATATTACCTCTAAGAAATCGCCAGTTATTATCTAATTGTTTGCTTTTGGTGGATGTTTAACCGGACATACGTCGCGAAAGCGCACAGAGGCCGTTTGAACATCACGGTGTAAATTATTTTCATATTGCTGAACCCAAGGGTAAATGGTGAATTGGTTCTCTTCGGTACATCTTGGTGAAAACATGTAATAAGTAAAATTTTTAATTCTAGTTATAATAATCTATTTACGTATTTAAAACTTTTGTTTTTAAACTTTTGTTAGCGACGTCAGTAAAAATTCTTTTTACTAATCTCAATTGGAATTTTCATAGTATCTAAAACTGCTAAAGCCTTTTCCTTTGCCTTCTCGAAACCTTCGGTAACTATACGTGGATGTAAGCCTTCAGCCAGAAAGATATCAGTTTGTTTTAGCAATTCACAGTGCACGTTGTGCCATCACCAGTTGAGTCATCTTGAGCAGTGCTGGCTCTAGCAATCATAGGAGCAGTTAGGATTTTCATGTAATTAAAACACATAATGAATAAAAATTGTGGAAATGTAAAGGAATTAAAAAAGTTACAAGTCAAAGTATGTATGTAAATTAAACTCAGACAAATATTTCTTGGTCGAAATAAAGCTTAGAAAATAAATTTTTTTTTTTCAAATCTTTTTTAATAAAGAATATAATAATAACAAAGCTTATAGTAAAAATTATTTTTTTGGTAACTTTATGTTATTTTATAAGCGAAATTTATTATATTTTCTTCTGTGGAAGTTTTTACTTAATCAGATGGATGATGTTGTTTTCTTGAAACCAAATCCACAATGTCGGGCTCGATATTCTTAAGTTTTATCCTCAGGTTTGCTTCTACATTAAACTTGTTTCTATACTATGATTTTATGTATAATAGTACCAAAAAAGCCTTTTCACACAAATACGTTGTACAAAACGGAATCAAGGTTTGGAGGGCCTTATTTGCAACTGCAGGGTAATCGGATTTTAAGAGTAACCAAAAGTTAGTTAGCTCAATTTTATTGAACTTTAGTTTCAAAGACGTACCGCAAGAGATATCCACGCGCATATCTTGCTCTAATGTCGATAATTGCTTAGCAATACTAACATCTGTGTTAAATGGATCCCTGATTCCATCGTTAACAGAACAGGACAGGGAAAATACTTTTGGAAGCTGATTTTTAGAGCCATTAAATGTTCGACAAAAAGCAGCCGAGTTTCAGTATTGAGTTCTCTATAAGGAAATTCTATAAAATCGCTGAGTGTTGGAAAAGACTCATACACACACTTTTGAATGCGTTTTGACCATAATTCCATTTTTTTTTTCTAGTCGCTTCAGCTTCACATAAATTTAAAGTTGAAGATAAAAACTTTAAATTCATAGATTTAAAGTTGAAGATAAAAACTTTAAATTTATATGAAGCTGCACCTTGTAGATTCAAACTGAAATTTACAAAAATTGATGATGTTGTAAAAGAGTGGCAAGAGTTAGGTGCTGGGCATCCCGGGTCTGAACAAAAGTAAATGCACACTTTGATTTTTTAAAAATAATTTTTGATAAAGGAATTATTTGAATAAAGCGAAAAGTTCGATGATGTAAAATTATTTGATGTCAAAATTGTGTCGCGGACCCCTGGAATGGCTTCGCGGACCCCCAGGGGTCCGCGGACCACAGTTTAAGAATCTCTGTGTTAGATCATTCAAACAGGGGACATTGTATCTGCTGTGGATGTATGGGTAGTAGCGCCGTGTTGTTGAAACCACATACGGGTTACATGATAGGTAACTCAGCTGCGATGTAAAATATTTGCAAACATTGCTCTACACTACATTTACCGTAAATGGATCCGTTTCTGCGTCTTCAAAGGAAGACCAGGAGCCGCTCCTGAAATATTAGAGTGTTTTCTGCACCTCAGAAATACAAATTTTGTTTATTGACAAAGCCACTGAAATAAAATCCAATGAAATTTCAGTTGAAGCCTATTTCATTCAATCCCTTTTGGAGGTTATTTCATTATATTTGGCTTTTATGCATTGACTATAAACGCAATTTTTGAAATATTTTTTTTTTATGTAGCTGCTTTCTTAACGGTGTAATTATTTCTAAATTTGTGGGACTTACCAACATAAAAGTTAGGATAAATGGGCAGCTCAGAGTTTGCATCCTCCATTATGTCCAACACCGGCGTCGTGGAGGCCTTCGGCCGTGGTTCAGGCTTTAGTATATCCAACACCAGCTGAGCTCGTCACACTATTTCTTTATAAAGACTAGGATACAGCTCAGGGTTTAAGGGTTTTTTTTTTTTTTGAAAATACTATTATATTTATCGAATTGATTCCTTTTGGGTATTTTTATAAAACATATAAGGAATATAAAAAAATGTTTGCACTTTTATTGCATCTTGATCACTGCAGAGGACGTCTTCCAAAAAGATAGTTTTTAAACGGCTCCACAGTTTTTGGGCTTCCTGTTACAGATAGAGTAAAAATTCTAACGCTGAAACTGTTAAAACTGAGAAAAAATAAAAAAAATCTTATTCATATTTTAATGTACCACACTAACTACCAATTTGCAATACAAGATTTTGACCTGTATCGTATACTTTCCCAGAAATAAATTTATCTTAATTATCCCATATTAAAAATTTGTTATTAAAAAAGAAAAGTTCATTGAGTGGAGTAGGTAGCTACAAAGTCACATTTGGTATAATACCATATTAAAAATTTGTTATTAAAAAAGAAAAGTTCATTGAGTGGAGTAGGTAGCGACAAAGTCACATTGGGTATAATACCCAATTAGGTCCCAATGTGACTTTGTAGCTATCTACTCCACTCAATGAACTTTTCTTTTTTAATAACAAGTTTTTAATATGGGACAGAGCTGGAAATTTTTACATTAAAAAGGTTTACTTAAAAACATTATTTAATTTGTTTCAGATTTTCCAGGCATGTGTTTTGCTTCAACACGTTGCGCTACTGTTGAACCAGGTAAAACATGGGACTTAACCCCATTCTGTGGGCGCTCAACTTGTGTACAAAACGAAGAAAATCCCGCTAAGTAATTTGACTACAAATTAAATATATGATAATGAGTACGAGTATGTTAACTCTAACAAATTGTTATTTTTTATTTATAGGTTACTAGAGTTGGTTGAAGACTGTGGACCATTACCTTTGGCCAACGACAAGTGCAAATTAGACACAGAAAAAACAAACAAAACTGCACCTTTCCCCTACTGCTGTCCAACTTTCACTTGCGAACCAGGTGTTAAACTTGAGTACCCCGAAGTTACAAAAGAAGATCCAAAAAAGGATAAAATTTGATGGATTAAAACGCAGTGAAATCAAAAAATTGAAGCTTATACTAATTTCAAAACATTAAAAATTTTTTTTTTATATGTGTCTATACATGTCTATATTTTTTTCTTTTTGTAATAAAAATATATTTTTATATTTACATGTTTTTCTTTTAAATTTTTTTAACCTAAAATAGTAATTTTTGAAATGGGTCAAAAAACACAACAAATATTTTTTTTGTCAGAATACTAGACATGACAATGGTGAATGCATGGCTAGCTTACAGTTTTGTGAACTTTGGTAACTACCAACACCTTGGTGTAGCTATTCTAGATCCTGTGAACTTTTATTATTTTATTAAAACATTTTCGTCTATTCTATTGCAGTTTACTTTTTTAAAGGTTTTACTTCTATCACGTGTGAATTACACAGATGCTTTTTTTTATTGTGTTATTTAAGTTCAAATGAACACGAAGGAGTTAAGAGTTTAAAATTAGCCGTTATTACAGACACACTTTTTTCGCCATCATAGCACGGAGGAAGCTTTCAGCTAAAAGTTTCTTATAATAATAGAGTTTAGCTACTACAGCTATTAGCTTTCTTAGAAATTTAGCTTGAAGCTTTAAAACCAAGTAAAAAGCTTATATATTAATGGAAATGAAAAAATTATACATGCAATTAATTTGTTATATTTTTATAATTTTTTCTTAGCTTTATCGCACTTCCTCAACATACCCACCCAGATCATATAAACATACAATTGTATTGAATTTTGTTATTTCAATTAAAAGTGTGTAAGATGAAAGCTTGAAATGTAACCCACACGATAGAACTCGAAGAGCCTAAATAGAATGTAAAAGCTTGCATTGTTGAATCCTGTCCTAAACATTGGTTGTCACCAGTTTTTTGCTAATAAAGATTACAGCTTCAAATGTGTGCCAAACAGTAGAACTCCAAGAGCCTAAATAGAATATAGAGGGTTGCCTTGTCGAATACTGTCCCAAACATGGGTTTTGGGCCAATTTTTCTGAAATGGGTGGCAACTAGGCATGGCAATCCCGGACCATTTTTGAGTTTCGGGATTTTCGGGATCGAAATTTCTAATCCCGGGATTGATAATTTTAATAAATGCATAAAAAACTACAAAAAAAAGAGAAGCTTTTATATACTTACAAAATTAAACATTATTTAATCGAACTTACAGTCTTCAGCAAAGACCAATATTGTAAATTTTTACTTATTGATGAATGCTATTTTTTATTCAACAAACATGACAAAGATAACAAATGGAACAATTTTAACCTGGTAATTGGTGACATGTTTCGGCTATTACCACATAGCCTTATCAGACCAGTTTTTGGTTAATGCTATACATGGACTCGAATCCCTGACCGTTCATGCGTTGCAAATGCATATTTTGTGACGGCCGCTCTAACACTTGAGCTAATGAGGAACTGACCCTGAGGTGTACAAAGTGCGTATATTACATTTGTTATCTTTTGTCACTTTCTCGCTTGTTGCCATAGCCGTTAGACCGACGGCCTAAAGTCATGCTATGTGATATTTTTCGAAATTGTGGTGTTGCCGGCCACATATTTTTTGTAATTGGCGTGTTCTCCATATGATTAAGAAAGTTGATTTTTTCGATTGGTAATAGCTGAAACATGTCACCAATTACCAGGTTAAAATTGTTCCATTTGTTATCTTTGTCATGTTTGTTGAATAAAAAATAGCATTGATCAATAAGTAAAAATTTTCGTTGGTCAATAATGAAAATTTTCAAGACAGAAAAAAACTTGTTCGGTTTGTACCTCACACAATCTTTTAAATTTATATGCTGAATTTAAAAACACAATTTTTATATCACTTAATAATAAATTTAAGGACAAACACATTTTACTGATACGTATATACATATGTAAATAAATATGTAATTAATTAACGTATAGGAACACTGTGTCGCCAATCATTCTCTGTCCTTACATATACGTGAAGTCATTTGATGCAATGGTTCTAATTCCTTGGCAGTTATTAAGTCGAACTCCTGAACAAAATAATAAAAGTGTTTATAGCATGTATTTACATGAGCTTCCTGAAAAAGTAATGTTGATTATTTATATTTTTTTAAATATTTATTTTAATAAAGAATATCATCAGATTTTTTTAAATTTTATGGTTGAGTTCAATCGATCGTACCCAACGTTATAATAGTACAGTAAAAAACTTTGGCATTTTTTCTTTAAATAATATTTAAACCAAATCAAAACTAATAAAAGTGTTATCTTCGGCCAGGCCATAACTCACATACCCTACACTAGGGATGGCCAACGGAGGTGCCCAAAAGTCGACAGCGCGCTGACGTTTACAACAAAAATTTCGCGCTTGCATGTGTATAAATGTGTGTAGGAATTCCAACGAAAAAAAAATATGAGTATAAATTTGTTGTCTTTTCCACGTAAAGAAAAAATTACCCAGTAGAAATTCGTGCATCACTGATGTAAACAAATAAATAAACTGCGAAAGCATCGCATGGCTACACAAAAACTAATTAAATTCAAAATTCATCAATAAAAGCAAAAAGTACTTTTCCGGGAATTAAAACTATTTTTCTATGAATATGGGTTTTTTTATAACAATGATGCACACAAGAGCAGTTTTTTTAGTCTCTCATTTTTTTTACAAGTCAATAATACATGCGTAAGAAATTGCCTTTCGCAGAAATAATGTCTTTGACCTGAAATTTTCACAACTGGCATTGCGCAACTCATTTGCGCACATTTGTTTGGTTTTTGCACGTTTGATTCCGACCGGGTCTCTTGCATATTCATTTTTCAAACGAACCAGCGCACAGTCTTGCGTCTGGTGTATGCTAGCTGAACAAAATTTAATCTCTCGTATAAAGAAAATAACGGTATAGCTTTACAACAAATACTCTCAAAGCTAGGAAACCAACAAATATCTTTGTTTTCTGTAAGTAAATTTACAGTTTCAGACGGTTGAAGTGAGAGAAGTTGTTTTTTTCAACTTTAAATTTCTGAAAAAATGTGATTGAGTAGTCGTGAAAAAATATTAATTTTGTTATTTGTCAATATTAAGGAAAAGTTTTTTTTTAATGGATTTCAAAGTTGAAGGTAAGCACTAATGAAATTAACATAAAAAGTGAAAAATAATTTTATAGTTTTTTATTGAAAACAACAACAAAAAGATGTCTTAATAAAGTTAAATAATAAATTTAGTTTTCTAACTTTGGGAGAGTAGAAAATATTTGTATTCACGTGTATTCAGCCATTTTATTTTTTTAATGAAAGTTATTCTTTCACTACGTCTTCTGAAATCAATATTTTTTTGCACACTTTTGCACATATATATTTTTTTGTTTGTTTTTAGAGTACATATTTTCTATCAAGTTATACCAAGAATGGGAAAAATCCGCGAAACACGATAAAAACTTGAACCTATTTAAGCTATGCCTTTTAATATAAAAGCTAAGTGGTGTAAATTCGGTGTGAATCGATTAACCGGTCTTCGTGAAAATGTTATTTTAAAAATATATTTGTATGAGAGCCACCCTAAATAAAAGTCTTATAGCCTAAACTATGCCTTTTAATATGAAAGGCACATGGTGTAAATTCCATGTGAATCGATTAAGTGGTCTTTGGGAAAATTATATTTTAAAAATATTTTCGTATGAGGGCCGCCCTAAATATGCATCCTAAATAAAAGTTTTATAAGCTATGATACGCGTATGATCGATACTAACATACTGTAAAAAGTATATTAAAATTGGCCGGATAGTTTTCGCGTCCATTAATTGACCCGTACCGGCCCAGGGGGTCGTTTGCGACCAGGCCTCCCTTACAATATTTTATTTGTTTCGATCCAAATACAAAAACGTAAAAAAATTATTTTTTCCAGCTAGCTTGTTCTAGTCGCAACACTGTACAGCGCATAGAAAACAGCAAATGCACGGCGGGACGAATGATGACACGTTTCATAGCTCGTGACCGCGTGTGTAAGATGAAAGCTTGAAATGTAACCCACACGATAGAACTCGAAGAGCCTAAATAGAATGTAAAAGCTTGCATTGTTGAATCCTGTCCTAAACATTGGTTGTCACCAGTTTTTTGCTAATAAAGATTACAGCTTCAAATGTGTGCCAAACAGTAGAACTCCAAGAGCCTAAATAGAATATAGAGGGTTGCCTTGTCGAATACTGTCCCAAACATGGGTTTTGGGCCAATTTTTCTGAAATGGGTGGCAACTAGGCATGGCAATCCCGGACCATTTTTGAGTTTCGGGATTTTCGGGATCGAAATTTCTAATCCCGGGATTGATAATTTTAATAAATGCATAAAAAACTACAAAAAAAAGAGAAGCTTTTATATACTTACAAAATTAAACATTATGTAATCGAACTTACAGTCTTCAGCAAAGACCAATATTGTAAATTTTTACTTATTGATCTATTGCTATTTTTTATTCAACAAACATGACAAAGATAACAAATGGAACAATTTTAACCTGGTAATTGGTGACATGTTTCGGCTATTACCACATAGCCTTATCAGACCAGTTTTTGGTTAATGCTATACATGGACTCGAATCCCTGACCGTTCATGCGTTGCAAATGCATATTTTGCGACGGCCGCTCTAACACTTGAGCTACTGAGGAACTGACCTTGAGGTGTACAAAGTGCGTATAATACATTTGTTATCTTTTGTTACTTTCTCTCTTGTTGCCATAGCCGTTAGACCGTCGGCCTAGTCATGCTATGTGATAATTTTCGAATTTGTGGTGTTGCCAGCCACATATTTTTTGAAATTGGCGTGTTCTCCATATGATTAAAAAAGTTGATTTTTTCGATTGGTAATAGCTGAAACATGTCACCAATTACCAGGTTAAAATTGTTCCATTTGTTATTTTTGTCATGTTTGTTGAATAAAAAATAGCATTGATCAATAAGTAAAAATTTACAATATTGGTCTTTGCTGAATGACTGTAAGTTCGATTAAATAATGTTTAATTATAATAAAAATCAGTCGATAAAATCAACTTTCTTACTTACAAAATTAAAATTGCTTTATTTCACAGCAGACCAAATCCATTTCAGACCATGCAGTCGGACTAACTTCAAATCTCGGAATCGGTTGCCGATTATGTATGTTGTTATTCAGAGGATATAAGGGGACACATATTCCCCCGATTTAATTAAAAACGTCCCAACGGGAAATCTGGAAGCAGCTTCCAAGGGGCGCACGTCCGATGTGCTTCTCCGGAAGTATTTAATTCAAAATTCTATTTAATTTTAAAAAAAATCTTTTATTGAGCATCCACTGGGGTTTGAACATAGGCATTCCGTGCTGTTACGTGCGCAGTTTAACGACATCAGCCACTTATCTTGTTATATTTAATCTTGCTAAAAGTATATTAAATGAATTATCAAGTGGCAACAATAGAAATCAAAAAATCAAAATTTCATTTTGACAGAAAACTAAAATAGTTTTTGTCACAATAATATTACTAACAAGAGTAGCTCAGTCGGTTAATATGTGCGCACCTCAGAACACTGGCATTAAGCAGGAGGCCTAGGTCGGACCGATCGGAGACAAAAATTTAAGTGAATTTTTTTTCAATTTAAGGTAAATATGCTTCTCAACATCCAAGGAAGAGCATTTCATGTGCCTCCTATGATATGTTTCTACTCAGCATCCAAGGAAGCGCATTTCATATGCTTCCGAAGATGTGCTTCTATTCAGTATCCAATATGCTTCCAAAGATGTGCATCCCCGCAATGACATCGTGTGTTAAAAAAGATAAGCAGTGAGAAGAGCATTGAGAGCAGCTTCTGCTTTCCTTGATGCACATCAGAAGCGCTTTGAACCCGTTGCGATTTTTTACGAAGTTATGCCCATTTAAAGTATTAGCGTCAAAACTTGAAAAACAGCTAAAAATTTTTTCAAAATAGTGGCATTTTCATCCAAATCAAAATAATTAATTTTTGTCTTTTGATTCTAGTAGAACTTCTGATTCTCTGACAGAATCTTTAAAAAATTTTTAAAATTGTTGAAAATTGGCAGAGCTATAGCGCATTTATGAAAAAAAAAAACAAGGCTGACTTTCTCAAAAACCCCAGATGTTTTTACGCTTAAATTCGATTGGGAATCCTCTTTTACACAGAAAACGATATGCCAAAGATTTATTGTACCAGCGAAGCTATCGGGAGAAATTTTTGATAAATAAAAGCAAGCATTTTCTTCATAAGAAAATAAAGATTTTTAGTGTATTTTTCTTAAAGAAACGTTAATATTTCACATTTGGCCAGCATATGGGGCCTTTTGCCGGAAAATCCATGCTGAGAATGACACCGCGAAAAGTGCAATTGGTCTTTGCACAATTTCAACAAACAGATAACGAAGGAAAAAAATCCGAACCGAAAAAAATCTACAAAATGGACAAATGTTAAATATTTGTGTTTCTGGAACAAAAATAAACCAAAAATCTTTATTTTCTTATTTTATTTTCTTCTTGCTTATATTTATCAAAAATTTCTCCAGACAGCATCGATGGTACAAAAAATCTTTGACGTATCGTTTTCTGTGTAAAAGCGGATTACCAATCGATTGGGCATTGTGCCGTGGCTGAAAAGTATAAAATAGGTATGATTTCGGACGAGCAAAGTGGACGTGTGTCAGATTTTTTAGCATTTTTCACATTCGTATCAATGAATCAATACTCAAATATGCGGCGATTTTCTGATTTATAATTTTCGCACATATTTCACATCATACTGAGTCCGCAAAAAATTATAGCCGCGAATATACCTCGAAATTGATATTTGTTTTAGTTAAAAAAAATAATACTAAAAATTCGTCTCGCAAATGCAGAAAAATCATACAAATCGGCCCACTGACACGCCTTTCAATGGTCCCATGGTCCGATTCGGGTGAAATTTTGGCACAAGGGATTCATAGTTGCAAGGTATATTTTCAGGTACCCGGTCATAACCCCAATGGTCATAATCCTCAAAATGATTTTGGGCATTATGTCCGTTTTTTTCCGGTCATAATCCCCATTTCTTTTGGGGGCTATGACCACTTGTAAGAACGGACATAGTCCCCAAAAACATGAGGACATAAGGCCAAATAATTTTGGGTGCTTATAACAAAATAAATGAATTTTCAAAAAAAAATTTCGCATAACATACTAACTTCTATTTAGAATCACTGTGGGTAGCGATGCTGGTGTTGGATATATTTTAGACTGATCTGCGGCGAAGCCGCATGAGCTGTGGTCGTAGGCCTCCCACTTACCCTTACGCTTATGTAAAATTACTGTTGCTATCGATCCAGGTGTTAGATATATTATAGACTGATCCGCGGCGAAGCCGGTGTCGGATTTTTAGGAGTTTTAATTTTTATGTAGAAGCGTTGTTGGACACACTCGAGGGTGTAATCTTTGGCCGAAGGCCGCCCACTCTCCCTATGCATATATACATATACATTAGGGTTGTTCAGAAAAAATTTTTTTTTCGAATTTCTTGATGATACTTTGGAATCACGCTCTACATCATGGAAGAACTTCATTTTTTCTGAACAACCCTAATGTACATATGTATATTAGGGTGTTACATTTTTTTTAAAGGTTCTTCAAATTCAAACCTTAAACCGAAATTCGATTTATTATAAGAAAAAAGTAATTCAAGAATTTTTTCAGATTTTTTTGAAGTCATTTACCACTCGCCAATTGCCATTTTAATAAAAAAACTCACATAATACATTTTTTCCTTCATAATTTTTTTTCATGATTTCTAAACTAAATTTTTTCTTGTCTAAATATTAAAAAATAATAATATCTTTGGGTTAGGTATCGAAAAAAAAGTTTTTACCTATCTTCTAAGTGTGAAAATTGGAAGAAATTAACAAAAAATTGCCTAATTTTTGCTTTTTTACTTAAAAATATTAGGCAATTATTTTTACATTTCTTCCAATTTTCACACTAAGAAGATAGGTAAAAAACTTTTTTTCGATACCTCTTTTAATAAACGCACACTTTTTTTTTTTGACGTTTTTGAACATTTTTTGAAACGAAATATCTCAAAAACTATAGGAAATAGGATGAAAAACCATTTAATCATTTCTGTTAAGAAATACTATAAATTTATAAAAAAAATTAAAAAAATTTAAATAAATTTGTTAAAACATTAATTTTTTTTAATTAAAAAAATTTTTCTCAAAATATTTTCAATACAAAACGTTTTTTTTTTTTTAATTTTCTTATATGTTATTCCTCAATCAATCCTAAGAAGGCACGAGCTTTCATATCTAAATTCCCGCCATAAATTTGGAAACTACGAATTTTTTACATAAAATTTTTTTTTTGTATTTTTTTTCGAAATGTCTTTTGCAATCAATGCTAAGAATGTATTTGTATTCAAAACGAAATTCCCAACATATCTTTGGAAAATATGATACAATTCATACAATTAGCGCACATCAGCGCTTTCAAAAAAAACTCTTATTTTCCAAAGCTGTGGCGAGAATTTTTATTTGAATGCAGATTCATTTTTAGGATTGATTGAAAATAACATTACAAAAAAAAACAAATAAAAAATTTTATGTCGAATTTTATGTTGAAAAGACATGGTGCGCGTCATCAGTAAAAAATTCGTAGTTTCCAAAGTTATGGCGGGAATTTCGATATGAAAGCACATGCATTCTTAAGATTTATTGAGGAATAACATATAAAAAAATCAAAAAAAAACAAAAGCTGTTATATTGAAATTATTTTGAGAAACATTTTTTTAATTAAAAAAATTAATGTTTTTACAAATTTATTTAAATTTTTTATAAAGTTATAGTATTTCTTAACAAAAATGATTAAATGGTTTTTCATCCCATCTTCTATAGTTTTTGAGATATTTCGTTTCAAAAAATGTTAAAAACGTCAAAAAAAAACAAAGTGTGCGTTTATTAAAAGAATGACCGATGTACATATATGCATAGAATAAATATAAAATTCCTATTGTATTTTCAAACAAAACGAAAGTGGTCATAACACCCATGGGTGTTATGTCCATCGTTATGAGTGGTCATAATCCCCAAAATTTTGTTGGGGACTATGACCGTTTTTTAGGTGCACATAACGCCCAAAATTTTTGGGCATTATGACCATTGGGGTTATGACATGGCACCATATTTTCAGGCCTGAGGACCAGAATTTTGACTACATTTTATTTTTCCATACGATTTTGAGCCAGTCTAATGTATACTTAGTATATGTCAGGTCTAGATATTTATGGGTCAAAATTTCAAAGTCAAATCTAGGTAAGCTGTGTTTTTTTTTTGAAGAAAAACCTATATTTTTTATTGCAGATTTGTATTTTATTAGAAAAAATCGTTACGTTTTTCATTTTTTACCTTAACTATCAATTTTCAATAAAAATACAAAATACAATAAAACAAATTATTTTTAAAAATACTTTGATCAATTTAAATAATTTTTTGCTCAATGCGATTTTTATTGAAAATTGATGGTTAATACTATGACTATTAAAGGTCAAGACACAATTGAAAAGCAATTTGCAGGCTGTTACAATATTGAAAATAATTATTTTGCAGATTTTGGATTTGAATATGTAATATAAAAGAATATTTATTGGATAAAATTTTTTCTAATCCCGAAAATCCCGGGATTGTCTCTTTATAATCCCGGGATTACTTTAGCCTATATTTAGAGTGAATCCCGGGATTACGGGATCCCGGAATTGCCATCCCTAGTGGCAACCGATATGAATTTGCGGATTTGGAACAAAAGAGTAAAAATTAGGGAAATTAAATAAAAGCTATGATTTGATTTAACTATATTAAATTTAAATGCACTTTTTTGTGTACGTTTCTTTATAATGGGTGGTCCTGGCCTTAAGTTTTCCAAATATTTTCTTAAAATCTTGAGAGCTTGCATTCTAACAATAAGTTACATACTTTAATACTGAACTTACATACTTTAGTATAAAAAGTGAACGAGGATTTGATTAATTTTTTTCTTTTGAACTTATCTGTGATTATGATCTGTACAGTATTGAATTAGAGACATTAAAAAAATATTAAAAAATTTTCAGTATTCCTCAAATAAAATAAATACCATGCATTTTTTTTTTTTGTTTTTTTTTTTTTAAGCATATATTCTGGATATTTTTATAGTTTTTAAAAAAAAAATTTAATATTTAGTTTTTCCTCCTGTGGACTTAAGCACTTCATTTATTCTGCTCGGCATACTTGAAATTTAATTAATTATCATTTCCTTTAAGTATGGGTCATTATTACACACATCATATATATTTTCTTTTAATTGAGCCATGGTGTTATTTCGTCGTTTATACACCAGTGATTTTAAATAAGACCAGCAGTTCTCAATTGCATTTTAGTTCGGCGAATTGCCCGACTATGGCAAATCTTCTAAATTTAAAGAGTTCAGGACATTCATACTGGCTCTGGACGTATGGCAAGGAGCTTCATCTTGTATGAATGTGTATTTATCCTTGGAATGACTTAATGTCTCGATGTAGGGCAGCAAAACGTTTTTCAAAATATTAATGTACTGTTCGGAGCTTATTGTTTTATCGAAAAACTATATCGGCCCTGATCCTTCGGAGGTTATGCGGCTCCAAATCATATTTTATAATATTCATATTAATAGAATTGAGAGAATTCAAAAAAATTTTATTCGTTTTGCTCTCAATGGCTTAAATTGGATTGACTATTTAAACCTTCCTCCTTATGAGGATCGTTTGAAGTTACTACATATGCAATCTTTGAGCACGCGTAGAAATATTGCAGATATACTTTATCTGCATCAACTTGTAACTGGGTCTCTTGCTGCACCAGAACTTCTTAATTATATTCACTTAAACACTAATAGGAGTAATCGTAACTCTAATCAATTATTTTACCAACCTTTTAGTAGAACTAATTATATGGCTACTGCTCCTTTTAATCGCATGACTACTCTTATTAATAATTGCGATGTATATGATATTAGCTTGTCAAAAGGTCAACTCAAGCTTAGATTGAAAAATAACTATAGTTAATTTTGTAGCTTAATGGTTGTTGGTCTTTATGTTTGTGTTGTCTGAGCCCCACAGCATGATGGGTAAATTTTTTCTAACATTTATGCCTTGGACCATGTTGATAAATTCATGCAATTGCATTCATGCAGTTGTATGTTTATATACATATGATCTGGGTGGGTATGTTGAGAAAGTGTGATAAAGCTAAGAAAAAATTATAAAAATATAACAAATTTAATTGCATGTGTAATTTTTTCATTTTCCTTAATATATAAGCTTTTTACTTGGTTTTAAAGCTTCAAGCTAAATTGCTAAGAAAGCTAATAGCTGTAGTAGCTAAACTCTATTATTATTATTATAACAGACGGTGGGTTTTTCGTAGTTGGAACTAGACAGCTGGCTGAGTATCTCTCTTGAGGCCTTTTGCCAGCAAATCTGACTCTTTGGGATACTGCGTCCAGCAGGCACTCATCACTAAAAATGACCTTTAAAAAAATAAAAACATAAGAAAATTTCTGAGAATTTTACGTTGACGTCACTGAATTGAATTTACGCGGAGTCTGAGCCCAATACAGCCTCCGTTTTCACATAGTATTTGTAAGTTTTAGCTTTTTTGCAGGACGTTCGCATATCAAGCCATTTGCTTTAAATCGGCGTTACAATGTATTGAGCGAAATGTCGACTCCAGCTTCGTTGAGGTCGTACAGTACTGAGTATGTTGATGCACTTCGTTCCATTATGGTTTTTTGCACAATTCTTTGGTCATTTTTTGAATTTTTTTTTTTGTTTTCTTGGACAATTTTGACGATTATTTGGAGGAACATTTAAAAAACAGTAGACATATTCACAATTTTAGCGATGTTTCTCACAGAGGACTTCGATATTTCAATAATTTTAGATATTACAGTGTAGATTGACCTTTTTCAACAGCCACCCGTAACCTTTGAACATCATAAATATCCTTAATTTTACCCATAGTGTCGGTTTTTCTAAAATAACGGTTCTCGCTTATAAAATGGCTGCTTTGGTAGCATAATGGTATACTTTTGAACAAATTATCAAGTGACTTTTCTTCACCTTGTGTGCTGAATATGTTAAGAATCATAACATATACATAAAACAAAACCCAAAAGAGAAAAGTGCTCAAATAATCAAATATATCAAATTTCAAACACAACATTATTTTGATACATACTATTTTGGCAGCTGCCACATTCACATAGACGTTGTGTAGATACCAAATTTATGTTTTATAATAACGGTTAATACCCCCAATACATGTTTTAATAAAAAAATAATTAAAAAATTCCGTGGTTTTAATTTTATTCGATGCTTAACAGAAAATTTGCAAAATTTTTCCATCGTCCGTAATTCAATGAGTAGATACTGTATAGTATATAGTTTGAACTTTTTTCTATCTTTTGAATGCTGAAGTGGGAAAATTTGGCATAATGCACTGTAACATTAATTACAAATAGATATTAATCACAAATAGCAGGACTTAAATTTTGTTATTTACTTAGAACTTATTATATTTTTATGCTGTTGGCCTCTCCACGAAATTTTAATGCTACAAAAAAATTTACAAATTTCTCAAAAATTTATGATTCTGATGAGAACTCTCCTTAAAACTTACCGCTCCAATACTGACGATCCGATCGAAATGATGTATATACACATGAACAAACACACGAAACAAACGGGTTAAAATTTTTCGACACAGCGATATAAACGTTTTTGGGAATGGAACATCTTAAGAAAAAAGCATAATTATTGGGAAATCATAATAGATTTGTCGTTAAAATAAATACTTGTAGAAACTGGAAACACAGTCTCATTATTGATTTGCGATTCTATCCAGTCCATCAAGAGCTCAATATATCTGGGAGCTGGCAGAGCAGTAGGTTTCTTAAAGCTTAAAAGCAACAGTTATTCTTGAATGTTTTTCTATTTTTTTATATATTATAATAATCTTACCTCTCTCCATCTGCCCATAGATATTCATACCTTGAACCTCCAGACATTATTGGACATGTTACCTCAGTACAAAACTCGGATACAGTTCCATAAATAAGATTTATGCGATTGAAAAAATCTACAACTGATATAAAAAATATTTAAGTTTAGTTTATAAACAGGAGTTAAAGAAGATTAGATTTCATTTTCGGTCCATGACTTTTCCTAAACATAACTAACTCTGTACAAAATTCGAAGACGTGTTTTTCAGGACGGCTAGCGCCTCATGTGCATTTTTAATCAAGGCAACAATTTTTACTACATATTTTGAGCTCAAAGTCGTTTATAGTTTGAACCTTGATGTAAAGGATCAAATTTGCAATAGGTTTGGCTCGCTTTATTTATTCATTTCGTCCTAAATAGAGGTAGTGTTTTTTTTTGGGGACACAATTTCAGTAGCTATTTGAAAAATTTTCTGATTTGTTTGCTTTATAGCTTTATTAATTTTATTTCATATGGCAATTATTGAAGAGGTTCCTTTATAAGAACGATTATTAGAAAAGATATATACTAAAGCGGGTGGAAAATTCACGCTTATTTGATATCAAATGAATAATAATATTTCCATAAATCACATTTGCGTAATGTTTTCGAAATATTAAGATTTTTAACCCTAGAAAGATAATGTACGTCTGCGAGTACGCATTTTAAATTTTGTGCTCCCCTTCTCTAAATGATTTTTAGATCAAGCTCTTAGTCTCATTTATCTCATTTGTCAACTCTAGTTTTAAGAAAGACGTATGGTTATCTTTTGTGTAACTTTCGAGTCTTATATACATATATCAATTTTGATTTTATGCTTCGTGTCCAAAGCGACGTTAGCTTTGTTGAGTTAAAACAAAGCTAACGAGTGTCAGAAACTCATAGAGACGGACATGAATGAGACTTGGTACTTATAACGCGCTCAGAACCATTTTATTAGCTAGAGGAAAAGTGAACCAAGAAATTCCAAAGACCAAAAACGAACTTTCATTCTGCTTTGTTTATTTAATTTTGTATGTACTATATGCGTAAGCTATAACTCTTCGTGCGTATTCAGTTATTTCTCTATAGTCGGCGCACAGTGGCGCCTTTTGCGATTTCGCGTTGCTAAAATAATAACTTTTGAACGGGTAAAGATATTTGAGTAAAGTTTTTTGATTTTGGTTGGTAATTTCTGTATAACATATATAAGATTCAGGTTTGAGGCTTAGCTATAAATACTTTTAAAAAGAGGTGAAAGTCCAAATTTCGAAATTTTTGATTTTTAGTGGTATGAATTCATAAAAAAAAATTTTTTTTATAAATTTTAGTGCGCTTTATTCAATTAATGAACTTTTAATAATTTAAAAATTTTTTAAATACTTTTTAAAAAAAAAAAAAATTTTTAATTTTTACAAATTCATTCATAGGCATTTATTTTTTTATCTCTTAACATAATTTATAAACAGTCTTTCTCAAAGGCTAGAAAAGTTTTAAAAAAAGTGTTACAGTAATAAATTAGGTAATTTCTTTAAAAAATCAACAGCAATCTACAATTCTATAAAAATATCATCATTATTTTAGATATCTAAGAAACTTAAAACAGTACTACAGAATTTATCAGTCAGTTCTTTTCGTGACCTAACGTGCCTAAGTGATTAAATCAAAGGATCTGAAGATGCTGAAAGTATATTGAACAAGTCCTCATTCTGTCAAATACGTGAAATTTTACATGTATTGCTATATCTGTACTTCTTATAATCTTTTTTTTTAGACTCTTGGGCTTCTTCTGATAATTCTCCTATTGGTAAGGCTTGATAATTGATAATTTGTTCACTATGAGCTAAGATCTTAATGACAGAGGGTGTCAGTAATTTTTGGCAGTATTTATGTTCTAATATGTCCACAGTTTCCTTGGTATACTTTTCAAATTTTTCTACTTTAACGGGTTCTCTACAGGATAGTACGTTTAAAATAACTTGTAATCTTTTTATCACGTCCTCATCAACTCCCGTTATTTCTGAAGTTGTTTCTGGTTTCTCAAAAAATCGCCTTGCTGTGTTTCCGTCATTTGTGTTACCAAATCCTTGCTTAGGGGTATCTACTATAATACCCAATTTTTCTTGAAATTGATCTTGTATTATTTTTTTTCTTAACTTTTGGTTGTTTGGATTATCATCATTTCCTATGCTGTAGGCTAGTTTCAGAATAAATTCCATGGTTCTTATCCTTGCATGTAATTGCGAAATGCCGTACTCATAATTGTGTTCATCGTTGGAGTCATCATTACTTCGGAAATCTTTTATGAACGCTTACATATAGCACAAGATCTAGTAGATTTGGTGCCAGTTATCTCATTAAGTACTTTGCCGTCAATCATTGTTAAAAATAATTCGTTTCTAATTATAATTTTTTTGTCATCATTTCCTTCAAATATGGTGGGCTGAAGTTCATTTATTTGTTGTTTTATATTGCTGATGGTGCTTCTTATTTTATCTGAAGATTCTTTTGCGTACTTAAACATTATAGGTCGACAATAAAGAACTGATGATGGTCGAGGGTGTTTCCAATGTTCAGCATTTTCACTCCTTATTCGAAGTGGGGCTATTGAAACCATAAACATGTTGGCATCTGAAATATTTTGTCCATCTTCTGTAGAAATTTTTTGTTTATATGCACTTTGTCCAGATGATCCATCACAGCCCCACTTTGTTAACAAAGAAATATTATCTGGGAAAGAAAGGGGCGTGGAATCGTCCATATTTATAATTTTTAATTTATTTTGAGTGATGTCTATATTCGCTGCAAACATTCTATCAAATTCAGATTAACAATTTCCAAGTCAAAATATCATAGACTGAAATCGTCATCACACAACAAATTCAGTTTTATGCATATGATGTCACATAAGTAGCTATAACTTCTAAATGGGCAAATATATGCAGATAAGACCCATATGATTTTTGTTGACAGATATGTCAACTATAATCTCCCATTCACCAATCCTTGATTGACATTGATTTGTGGATTATAGGCCAAGGTAAATTTGAAAAACTATGCTAAAAACGACCTTTTTTAAAAAATTCATGAAAATTACTAACTAAAATTTTTTTCTACATCTTGTGGAAATTATTTATTTTAAAATACCATATATTCAGAGAGCATACTTCAAATTCCCATGTTTTTTCAAACTTTTGAAATTTTCCATTTTTAATATTGCGAAAAATGTAAAAAATGCTATTTTAATGAACGATAAAAAGTTATCCAACTTTGAGCACCCATAAAAACCAAAATACTTGTCATAAATTAAAAAAGTTTTCGGTTTTAGAACCTTTGGTCAATTATCTGTCAAATAAAAAAAAAAGTTTCGAAAATCAGAAATCGAAAATTTGATTTTAGCAATCACTTTTTGAAAAAGGAGCCACTGTGCGGCGGCAATAATAAATTCAATGTTCGAAGACCCCTGATAATTTTCTTGTTTCTCACAACACTAGTAATCAGCATCATAGAGTAATATAGACCGGAAGGTAATTTCAGGCGGGAAAAAACTTTGTAAAAGGTGCGGTGAGTTCGCTCGTGCGACTGTGCCACTTTGTATATATTCTAACTCAATTTGAGGAGTTTTAATATTGCTGCTAAACAAAAACATAAGAAATTGTTTTTTTATTATAACAAATTTTTAGAGAAATACATACTAATAAAAAAAAGTTAATTTTTTTTAACGCATACCCTCTAATTTTGTTTGAATGATGTCAAAACAATCGTAAATAAAGTTTCATGTACTTCGAATCACGGCAACCCGTGCCGATTTGCATCGAAACATGTCACTACTTGCATACCAAGGCGAGCGGGAGCTAACATATCGATCTTCTTGTAATCGCACATCATTTTGTATGAAATATTAACTTTAATTCATCTTATGAACCACTACAAGGAAATTTGTCTTCTGAATCTGAAATAATGGATTCACAAGAAGTTGGCCTTCCCTTCCCAACTGAGAGCAATACAGCCCGATACTAATTAAACTTCTATGAGTAAAAATTTTATCACCACAAAATTAGTCTTAGCATTAAATAGTTGTCAGTTAAGTATAAGAAATTCTGTATTTATTATTGAAGCAATATTGAGGCACTTGGACATAACACCGACGAATTTCTCATAAGCAATTCATCCATTCAAAGAATTCGTACGGAAAAGCGAAAAAAGCGCGCAGAAGCTATAAAAGTCGCTTTCCAAAACGAAGTACCGGATACTGTAACTGTCCATTGGGATGGCAAACTGTTGTCGGCTTTAGATGCACGCCAATGTAAAGAAGAACGTCTACCAATAGTTATTTCGAATGGTAGTAAAGAACAACTTATCGTTGTGCCAAAATTAGACAACTCTTCACGCTGTTATCGACTGAAACCTTGAAGATAAAGTTCAAATTCTTTGTTTTGATACTATGGCTCCATATACTGGTCGCATTAATGGTGTCTGTCTACTTGTCGAAGAGAAACTGAATACAGAAATTGGTATTAAAAAGCGTGTTTGAGGCAAAAATTAGCCAAATAACTGCTAGAGTTTTACCGAACTGAATTGACTAAAAAAATTGCTAGAGATGACTATAGAGAATTAATAGAGCTTTTAAGAATATTTCTTGGCGGATATAAAGAGCAGAAATTTAAGATTCGGCCTCCAGGTGTTATACACCAAGCTCGATGAATGCCGAAAGCAATTTATTCATTAAAAATATTTTTACTTAACTCTCAATTGAGAATATCGACCAAGGATAAGGCAGATCTGCTAGACGTCTGTCTGTTCTTCGTGACTTCCTACGTCAAAACTTGACTGCAATGCACTTTAGCGGTTAAAGCACCGTACCAGGATTTGAACATTTTGCAAGCCATAAAGGCTTACGTAACAGTCGACAAAAGCATCTCAAAGCAGCTTTACAGAAGTTCTGCCAGCACTTATGGTATTTGGAAGTGTCTGTCTTGTCTCTATTCGACGATCTTGCAAATACGTCCAAACAGTTTAACTTCTCTCAAACGACGTTTTACGGTATCAACGGAAGATCCAGAGCCATTTTCACCGAAAAAAACTACTGAAACCGGCCTTACTGATTTATGCAGGAGGCTTTTTGGACTCACAAACAAGCATTTTGTATTCTATTTCAGTCGTTACACGAGGTTTACGTTTTCGGGGTACAGTTTTTGCTGCTGAATACTTTCGAAAATGGCGAATAGCATTAAAAACCATCGTTTTTGAATAATTTACAACTTAAGCGATTTCACTATAAGAGTTTTTTTGATCAAAAAGGTCCAAATTTTTTTTTTTTTTTTTATTAACTTCATTTCTTTTTATTGAATCTACTCTTTAGAGACTAACAATAAGTTTTAAAATCTTATACTAAGTAATATTATTATAGATTAATATTGTGTATAATTAATGCTACCAACTCATGTTAATGCAAAATAAGTATATTTTTTTCTAAGAACACTGAAAAGTAAGTACTAGAGTGGTTGTTGTGTGTATTTATCAAAGAGTAATTTTCATCAAATAGGGTACGCAATGTGAGTTTTCCTTGATGTTTTCAATTGAAGTGCATGACACTTTGATAAACACACACAACAACAACTCTAGCTCACGAGAAATTACAAAATAAAATGCGCATGAGTAAGAAAAAGTAAGAAATGAGCATTCGTGAGTGATATTTTGCGAACCCTGCTCTATATTCGAAGGTTTCATCGTCAGGTCTGGTTCTACGTTAAATTTGTTTCTATTTTTTGATTTAGAACATACATATATAATAGTACCGAAAAAGCCTGTTCATACAAATACTTCGTTCAAAACGGAATCAAGTTTTGAAGGGGCTTATTTGCAAGTGCAGGGTAATCGGATTTTAGGAGTAATTAAAAGTTAGCTAGTTTAATTTTATTGAACTTTAGTTTCAAAACCGTATCGGAAGAGATATCCACGAGCATATCTTGCTCTAATGTCGATAATTGCTTAGCATTACTAACATCTGTGTTGAATGGATCCCTGATCCAGTCGTTGCCAGAATCAGAACAGGGAAAATACTTCCGGAAGCTGCTTTTTAGAGCCATTAAATGTTCGACAAAAAGCAGCCGCGTTTCATTATAGAGCTCTGTATTAGAAAATTCTATAAAAACACCGAGTGTTGGAAAAGACTCATAAACACACTTTTGAATGCGATTTGAATATAATTCGATTTTTTTTATAATCGCTTCTATTTTATCTTCAACTTTAAATTTATTTGAAGCTGCACCTTGTAGGCTCAAATTGAAATTTACAAAAATTGGTGATGTTGTCAAAGAGTGGGCATCCCTGGTTTGAACAAAAGTAAATGCACCCCCAGGGGTCCGCGGACCGCAGTTTAAGAATCTCTGCAATAGGGTAATTCACGATCTTGTTGCATCGTTGCAAATGTAAAATTACCTGCTTTTACAAAAACCAAACGCATTGATATGCATTTGCAATATGGTGTGTTCACAAAAATCTTCTCTTGCAAAAACGCATTTGCAACGATGCAACAAGATCGTGAATTACCCTAATATATTTCAAAAACCTCTTCCAATATATGTTTTTCAAACAATTAAATTAACAAAAAGTAAGCATAAATAAGTATAATTCTTAAAAGTAAGTATACTTATAAGTATTGAGTTTTAGTAAGTATATGCAGCTGAAAATAAGTAAATATGATACTTACAAAGTAAGTATAGTTGGTAACATTTTGTATAATATATAATTTAATAATGAACTCGTCTCCAGAAACAAAAAGTTAGCAGGGACTTATACTTTTTGTATATAGGTCTCGTTCACACGTCCTTATCGGAAGAGGAGCTGGCTGCGATGAGTTGCCGATGTCGGATTGTATTGGAGGACTGTGCCCGAGACGAACTAGGTCCCGGTATAGAGTCCTCATCTGCTTCACGATGATTGCACGATAACGTTAGAGCTGATAAGTTCGGTTCGGTGCTGTGCAGTATGCACAACTTCCATAGAAGGACGATCCTTTCTTTTCAGTCTGGAGTGATTCTCTATGTTTATTAAATTACGAGCCAATGGGTTAGGATGATGCATTAACCTTATGGCGTAAGTTTGTTTATTTTTATTTATTTCATCTTTTACCAATGGGATGCATAGATCTCGGTGAATATTTGCATTCCTTATGTACCATGGTGCACCTGTAATTATTCTTAATATTTTGGACTGAGCCCTTTGTATTAGTTCTATGTTTGAAGAGCTGGCGTTACCCCAAAGTTGGACACTATATAACCAAATTGGCTTAAAAATTGTTTTGTATAAAAGGATTTTATATTCAAGCTTCAAAGAGGAACGATGATTAATTAGCCAGTGAAAACTGTAGGTTTTTAGCTTTAGCTGGGTTATTTTGGCTTCAATGTGCCTACGCCATGTTAGTCGTCGATCTAATTGAATACCTAGATATGTTACAATTTCACTTTGTGGGACTGAAGTATTATTTAGAACAATTGGAGGGCATTCACCACGCCTAAGGGTAAAAGTAACTTGCTTACATTTTTGTTCATTTATTTTATTTATATCGACAACCATTCTTCTATTGATTTTAAATGAAGCTGGAGCTTTCGAGAAGCTTCTAATGGGCAACGGTTACAACTTAAGACTGCAGTATCATCTGCGAATGTTGAAATGGTCGTGTTAGCATTAATTGGTAAGTCTGAGGTATACAATACATATAGAAACGGTCCTAGTACGCTACCTTGAGGGACACCTGCTCTTATATTGAAGTGAGTAGAAATAAAATCTCTGTTTTATTTTAAAGAGCCTGCTTTTAAGGTAAGAAGTAAATGTTTTGTGAACATTGAGAGGCAATAAGTGTCAAATTTTATTGATAAGGCCTTCATGCCATACTTTATCGAACGCCTGTGCGACATCGAGAAATATTGCATAAGCCTTTTTTATTTCATTTGTGATCCTATTAACCTGTTCGGTTGTGCCGTGTTGTTTTCGGAAACCGAATTGGTGAGGCGGAAATAAATTGTTATGGGTAACATAAGGAATAAATTTTGCTAGAATTAATTTCTCAAATAATTTTGACAAGCAAGGTAAAAGACTTATGGGTCTGTACGATGATGGTAATGTACGATCTTTCCCAAGTTTTGGTATCATGGTTATCAAAGAGTTTCTACCCTTTTTTTTGGTAATATCCGTAATGAATTATTGCATTAAAAAGTCGGGTCAAAAAGATAATGGCAATTCCTTAATCATTTTGGGAGTGATGTTATCACACCCTGGGGCTTTTTTAGGACACATTTCTTGAATTAAACTGATTAAGTTGCTGCTGTAGAAACTCATTGGGATAGTATCGTTATTTATTGGCAGTTGAGAAGGCATGAAACCTTGAATGTTCGTATTTGGTTGAAAAACTGTATTTAAGTGATTTGCAAAATCCTCAGCTTTTTCATCATCACTTCGAGCCCAATTTCCGTGGGAGTCTCTAATCGGTGATTCATTTTCAGTGGGGGCTCTTATTTTTTTGGTGGCTTTCCACAAGGATTTTTTCCCATTAGCATTGGGGGCGAGTTTCGAGACATACTTTTGCTGCTCCAAGTCTTCTTCGTTTTTTAACGCAGAGCAAAAAATTATTGGAGAATGGTCAGAAGAGAGCTCATACTTTGTCTCGGCTGATAATAAGGTTCTATCAATACCTCTTGTGATAGCGAAATCAATAAGGTCTGGGATTTTCCTTCGATCGGCTGGCCAATATGTTGGTTGGCCAGGTGAAGCATAGTCGAACGTGGTGCGATGTCTCATTAACATGTTATATAACTGTTTGCCTTTAGGGTTTATAAGACGAGATCCCCAGTATGTATGTTTAGAGTTATAGTCTCCAGCAGCTAAGAATCTAATTCCCAAGGAATCGAAAAATTCTTTGAATTTTTCCTCACTGATTGCAAATCGAGGTGGGCAATAGACTGCCGAAACAGTAAGTTTTTTGGAATGGTTTTGTAGGCAAATAGAGGTAGCCTGGAGATAATTTTTTAAAAAAGTTTCCAAGCAGTAGTGTTTAAGGCGATTTCGAATTAAAATTCCTGTGCCCCCGTGAGCTTTGCCATCAGGATGGTTGGTTTTGCAAAATTTATATCCTGGAATATGAAAACTTTGCTTGTCTGTCAGATGAGTATCTGAAATAAGCATTAAGTCAATTTTTCCTTGAGTTAAATAATGAAAAATTTCATTTTTATTTTGGCTTATGCCGTTTGCATTCCAAACACAAATTTTTAGTTTATTTATTTTTGCGCAATCAAAATTTGAAGTAATTGGTTTTGCGTTTTAACCAGATCTTGTAGAGTTGATTGCATTGGAATCATAAATTGATTCAAGGTTTGAGTTAAGCTTGTGATTTGTTTTTCCAAGCTATTTTGTTGAGAATTTGTTGCTCCTGATTTGAGAGCACTTGCATATGAAATAGTTGGATTTACTGGATATGCATTGCTTTGTTGCTGGACAAAGTTATGGGTAGCAAATATATTTTGATTTGGGTTTCGGTTTACTTGCCTTTTTTCAGAGATCTTAGCCTTAAGCTCTTTATAAATAGGACAACCCCTGTAATTAGCAGTGTGATCTCCTTTTAAATTAATATCTTTTTTCAACTTGTTAATGCATTTAGAAATGTGGTGAAGTTTTCCACAAGCAACACATACAGGTTAAAGGGTACAGTAAGCTTTTGTGTGCCCAAACTCTTGGCAGTTAGTACACTGTACCGGGCCGTTCCGTTTATGGGGTTCCTCTACTACCACACGACGCTGAAGCAAAAATTCTAGTTTATAAATAGGGTGAACCTCGTTCTTTTTTAATTTAGTTGAATCAGGATGAAGGTCGACCTTAAACATAGGTTGGGGAATCTTATCTTTGTTAACTATATTTATTACTGCTTTAGCGCTGAAATTTTTCAGGTCGAAAGCTTCTTTGATTTCAGCAGGGTCAACAGAGGATTCAATTCCCTTAATAACAACAATAATACTTTTACTGCTTTTAAGCTGGTATGTATAAGATTTTTTACTGTCGTTAAAAATTTTTGCAACAATGCGGAAACATTCCTCACTTTTAACTTGAATCTTCGTCTCATGAAGATTACCTCTAGTTAAGGGGACAATAAAAAATGTTCCTTTCCCTATCAGCTGTGTTAGCTTTGTTACCAAAGCATTTGAACTTCGCTCACGCAAATAAATTGGAGGCGGCTTAAAAGTTTTGGGTGGTTTACCAGCATTATTTTCGTTTAGTTCGCTTAACACTGCAAATCGATTACTAGATAATATATTTGAAGGTGTTGTTAATTTATTTGTTTTGTTTAACTTTGAGATTCATACATTCCCTTTTTGAGGGCTGAGCTTTCTCTTTGAGTTCAAAGTTATATAACGATCTATACCTGTTTGAACTTTTTTGTTTTCTTCGGCTGCTCGCGCTTTCGGAATAGCGCCGGTGGAAGTTGGTTTTAATGCTGAAACTTTATTTACCATCTGGGTTGAATAGCCATTTTCTTTCATGGCAGGAGAGCTAATTTTATCAGCTTCTTGCCTTTTCTGTTGCTGCAACTCTAGTAGCTGTTGCGACTGCTGTTGTTCTAGAATCTGTTGTTGTTGTGGAAACTGTTGATGTTGCTGTGGTAGTGTTCCTTTGCTCCCTCCGGATGGAGGGGAGCGACCCAAAGTCATTATGCAATAATAATAATGATATTAGTATATTATATTATTATATGTTATAAAAATAATATTTTATATTATTAAACAGACTTTTTTTTAGCCTCTTCTGTTATCTCCACAATTTGTTGCCAACTTTTAGGGTCTGTCAACAAAATATTGGATTGCCTGGCTTCCTAAAAAAAAGCTTTGCCTGGAGCTTTTATTCCACAGGCTAAAAGCTGTTTTTGACGGAACGCCGATCCAATATTTTTCTTAATTTGTTTTTGTAGCTTGCAAGTAAGAAGTAACCTGTTTGTTTGCTATTTTAGCACGACAGAATCAGCAACCTCCACCTTTTCTGCCAAACGCAGAGTCTCCTTTGACGATAATTAGTGAAAACGCGTTTTAAAATTTACTCTAATTTCCGAAATTGAAATAATAAAAAATTTTTCCGCACAAAGAACTGTCACCACTTACAGTGTTGCCGGGATGATGAGGTCCAAAATTGATTCACGAGTTTTAGAGTCACTGGATTTATTTTTTCTTAGGCTTTTTGTTTGTTTGTAACTTTTATTAAAATATAATGATTGTCTACAACAAATTATTGGTAGTAAAACACATTCAAATCAATTTAAGTGATCTTACTGACTGACAACACAGACCGTTCTTAATTATATGCACGGCTGGATTTCTTTCTGATATCATAAAAAGGCACCCTGTGTTTTAACAGCTTAAAAATTGGAAAAAATTTTGTTGATAAAAGAAAGAGGGAGTCCTCTATTATAAAATTGCAAAAAGAAGTTTTTGAATTAGTAAGTTATTTATATGAAAAGTTAATTTGAACTGATATGTATGAATCGTTCCTAATTACGTGCACGGATCTGTATATCCTGACTGTAACAAGCAAACTTTGAAAAGAAAATTCAAATCCCTTTAATGATAAATACTTAATATTTATAAGAAATATGTAGGTAAAACAATGTTTTATTTACTGAAACACTATTAAGTTCTAAAATCCCTTTAGGGCTTCCATACTAATTTTAATGTCAAAATTTTGACATCAAGTCGGCACGGGTTATCATCATCCAATATCAAAAATATTTATTTTTTCAGATATTAGGATCAAATGAAAAAAAAAACTAGTAAGAGGTGTTATCTTCGGCCAGGTCGAAACTCACATACCCTACACTACACTAAAAGTACTTTCCAAAATGTTAAAAAGACGTTGAAAAAATTGAAGAAGTCGAAAATAATGTAATAAGGTTCAAAGAGTTTGAAAAGTGTTGAAACAGTTGAAAAAAACTCAAAAAGCCTAACATACATACATATATGGAGACCATTGCAGAAAGTTAAAAGAAATTGAAAAAGTCGAAAAAATGTGGAAAATGTTGAAAGTGGTTCAAAAACTCAAAAATAGTTGCAAGAAGTTGAAAAATATTGAAACAATTCAAAATTCATGAAGAAGTCGAAAAAATAAAGAAAATGTCGAATCAAGTTGAAAGAGGTTGAAGAAGTGGAAAATATACATATGGAATATATTGGGAAAAGTTAAAAGAATGTAGAAAATGTTGGAAAAATAAAATAGAAATGCAGAAAACCAAATATGCCACGCCCACTTCTCCAATTCCGCCTACTTTTGGTTTAATAAATTATATTTGTCAATGACATCCACATACTAAAATTTAACGAAATATAAATGTATAGTTTGCGATATATGCCTTAATTAACCTTAAAATTTAGGGCGGTGACACACCCACTGATACAATCGAGACAGATTATGATCCAGAAATAGTTTTCCATAAACAAACCTCTTATACCAAATTTCTGTATGATTGCTCATATATTTCGATAGATATGCCACTGAAGGTATTTTACTTGTATACTTCAGATGCTGACATATCTTATAGCAAGTTAACCACCTACATCAAATTTTATGCCAATTGCTGCAATAGTTCTCTTAAAATATCACTTCCAACTTTATGTTAATATGGGAGGTGCCACGCCTTCTGCTGAAATCCCGTCAACATTTATTTAATTTTATAGCTTATAATAAATGACATCTATGCACCAAATTGTATGAAGATTACTCTCATTTCACACTTTCCATAGCATTAAACGTGTTTTGCCACGGAGGTGCCACTCCCACCGGTACTATTGTGCCAAATTTTCGTAAGAAGATACCTTTTAGCAAGTATATCTGCCATACCAAATTTCATTACGATTACTTTGTTATTTGTCTAATTATAACGTTTATAAATATTGTGGGCTGTGCCACGCCCTTCAACGTGTTTTTCCAGTATACTGACGAAGCTTGTATTGATGACTGCTTTCAGTGGTATCATCCCTAAAATTTTTATGAAAATCGAATTTGCCAATTTTGGATTATACGAAATCAAAATATTTAATTGTTAAAAAGTGCCACGCCCACTTTAAACACAGTTCAAGATATATATGATCTGTATCCGTATACCAAATATCTTGCACAATATTTCAATTTCAATTTTCAATTTCAATTTATTTCTATTAAATTTACGTATAATAAGAACTAAGTTCTTTTATAATACAAAGCATATAATAATAAAGAGAGTAGATTACATTTGTGCATATAAATTACATATTAAATATATAAAAGCTTAATAACTAATTCAATATAAAAAGGAAGCTAGATAGAATAATATTCAATAATTGGAAATAAAAATCAATAACGAGATAGATTTAGTTAGAAAACCCTTAACAAAATAAAAAAAAAAAAAAAATTATAAACTTAAAAAGAAATGGTTACGTACATTTAATTTTTCATTTTATCACTGAGAAAAGTAGTTAAATATGGACTGTCTAAACTTTCTTATATCACTAATAGATTTAAAGTGGCTTGGCAATGAGTTCCAGAGTCTGATGGCATTAACGAAAAATAACCTGGATGAATTCAAATAATTAAATCTTGGTATAATTAGATAATTGCTCCTGTGCGACTGGCTGAACTGCAATTTGTCAAACAAATAAGATGGCGCTTTTGAATGTATGAGCCTGTGAAGAAACAAGCAGTTTCTAAAACTGAGATAAGAAATTACATCACACCCAAGTATCCTTTTATTAAAATTAGATATGTGATCGTATCTATGTAGACCATATACGTATCGTGTGGCATGATTAAATGCAACTTTTAGTTTGAGTTTCGAACCTGAGTCAAGCTTACTGTATACTACCTCTGAATATGTTATAATAGGGACTATTAGTTGAATAACAAGTTTACGTTTTGTATCAGTAGGCGTAAAATCAACTGACATTCTGAGACTACGTAACGTGAAATAAATTTTTCTTACAATACTATTTACATGATCAACACATGTTAGCGAAGAATTTAGGTGAAAACCTAGATTGAGTGCTTTATTTATAAGTTTAAGATTTTTTCCATCTAAACATAGTTTTGGTATGTCTTCCAAGTAAATTCATAGGATTTATTTGCATTAAGCTGAAGACAATTATTTGTAGCCCATTCGCTAATAAAGTCAAGATCCTTATTCATTCGGTAGCACAGGTCATCAAGAAGGCCAATCCGGCTAGACAGATGTAATTGAATATCATCTGCATATGCAAGCATAGAAGCATGCTTGCAGATTAAGAAAATGTCGTTGATAAAAATTACGAATAGCAGCGGGCCGAGCACTGATCCCTGAGGTACTCCATTTGGGACTACTCTGTACTGGGAGTATTTGTCGTCAACCTTAACCCTTTGAAGTCTGTTTGACAAATAGCTTATCAGGAGTTGTACCGCACTGTCACTGAAGCCATACAAATTTTTTAATTTTTGACACAGTAAAAAATGATTTACATTGTCAAAAGCTTTGGAAAAGTCAAGCATACACAGTAACGTTATTGACCCATTATCGTAGTGTGGCCTTATATCTTCAAATAATTTCACAGTAGCCGTAGAGCAGCTATGTCCAGCTCTAAAGCCTGATTGAAGCGGAGATAAAAGATTTTTTTCATTTACAAATTTAATTATTTGATTGGCAATGAGGGCCTCACAGACTTTAGCCAAGCAAGATAAAATACTGATAGGCCTGAAATCATTCGGCTCACTTGCTGCAGCTTTCTTAAGCACAGGAATGACAAGAGCAACTTTCCAAGCGTCAGGAAAAGAAGATGATGTAAAGCAATGGTTTACTATCTGCGTGAATGGACTAATAATATGAGCAATAATAAGTTTAATAAACTTCAATGATATTCCATCTTCACCAATAGCATGCGACTTAATTCTCATAATACACTTGCTAACATCATCTTCACTTACTGCATGGAATTGAAAAGTCTCACAAACAGAATTTCGAAAAGTATTAGTATATGTACTATTATTAGAAGCGGAAGAGGCTGAAAGAAAATAATTGCTTAGCGTATCAGGAGCAACATTACACTCAGAAGTAGTTTTCTTACCTATGCCAAATGATTTTAAATTTCTCCACAGGAGTTTGGAAGGAAAAAACGAGTTAAGCTTTTTAGAGCAAAAAATAATCTTTGATTGTTTGGTAATACGGACTGACTCATTTCTAGAGACTCTAAAATTTTCCCAATTTTCCGCTGTAGGATTCTTTTTCCATACATTGTGTAGCTTATTACGCTTTTTTATGGAGTTTCTCACGCGAGAAGTAAACCACGGGCATGCCATATTTTTAATTAAAACTGTTCGAGTTGGAACATGCCTTTCAAAAATTGTAGTCAAGGTGTTCGTAAAACTTTCCAATTTCGCATTTACTGTTTCACCAAACCATACCCCATCCCAAGAAGTAAGATGGAGATCATTATAAAGTTCAACTGAATTTATTGACTTAAAATCTCGGTACGATATTGTATTTGAGCAAGTATTTCGATTTAAGTTAAGGTTAAAAGTACAAAATAATAAATCATGATCAGACAAAAAATAAATTTGATCAAACAACAAGACGATTGATAACTCAGATACTATAAAAAAATCCAGTAGACTTGGATTAGCATTACATGAAAAACGAGTTGGCTCCGTCATTCCAACAGATGCAATATTTTCATGAAACGATTTTGATACAATATCATGACATAAAAGATTTATATTAAAGTCTCCACAGATCACAAAAAAATCTAAATCAATTAAAAAGTTATTAAGTTCAGAAAAATAATGTTCCAAACTATTGCACTTACTAGGGTTATAAACGCAAGAAAGAAAAACTTTGGTATTAGCATCATATATACATAAATTTAAATACTCAACATTGCTGCTTGAAGTTGACATGTTAATAGTTTTTACTTTTAAGTTACTTCGACAGTATATGGCAACTCCACCACCCTTACGTTCAATACGATCATGCCTATAAAGTTTAAAATTATTTAAGTTGTAAACGAAGTCCTCAACATCACTATGGAACCACGTTTCGGAAACACATATAACGTCAACTGAAGAATTTTCAAAAACAAATTTTAAATGGTCAAGCTTATTCAAATTAAGGCTTCTAGCATTGAAGTGAACCACCTTTAGACCAGAATTCTGTGCACATAGAATTTGCACCAGGTTACTATCTCTAACGCCATTAACAGAATCTCTAGAGCAAAGCATTGACAGAGAAAGGTATATAAGAAAATTTAGACATATTTAAAAATAAATAAATAGAAAAACACTCAATTTCAAAATTAACTAGTAACCAGTTCCCTTTGCAGATAGTTAAAAAAGTTAGCAGATAGGAAAAATTAACAGATATAAGGAAAATATATATTAATCTTACAATAACAACATATAATAAAGATTTAGCTTTACATAACATTTGCCTAAACATTATCATCATGTGTATCAGCCGCAACTATATCGGAAAGTTGAGATAAGTATTCAATTACACAGCTTTCACCATTCTCAAACTTTTTGACATAAATCACTCCGCCTCTCGCATATGCAGAAAACACTTTTTTACTTTTTTTAAGACGAATTGCACTCTGCAGAAGTTGGCGTCCGCTTTTGGTGAGACTTTCGTTTAAGTAGCAACTTGCATTGGACTTTAGACCAACGTCATTCAACGAAAGCTCTTTGTGATACTTCCTTCGATACGCAGCTGCAGACCTAAGCAAAAAATCTCTCTCATAAGAGCTGTTGAATTTCATTATTATGGGCGCTTTCATATTAGTAAAGTTTTTCTTCACTCGAAAAACACTTCTCAAGGTAGGTGGCTTACATCCAATAGAAGCACACAGCTTTTTATAAACTTCCACAATGTTCTCATCTTTACTCTCCGGAACTCCAAAAAGAACAGCATCAGTTGCAACTTCTCTCCGCTCTATCGCAGAAATTTGAGAATAAAGGCTATCAAGGCCCTCTCTGAACACATCTTCTGAAGACTCACTCTCTAGTTTTTCAACACGCTCTGTAATTTTATTCAGAGTTGCATTAGCACTATTTATTTTCACCGCACAATTGCTCTCAATTTTTTTTATTTGCTCAACTGAATTTGATACTGCAGTACTAACATCATCGTTGCGTAGTGTCGCTCCATTTCTTCAATCTTTCTGTTGAACTCTTCTCGAATATTATTGAGCTCAGTTTTAATGTTGTTTAGGAGCATTTCACTTAACTTGCTAAGCCGATCATCAAGAACTTGAGTAGTGAGAGCAGGTACCTTAGGGCAAATAGACGGTGAGTCACCTTGCGTTGGTGTCAAGATGAAGGGCTGAGTCTTAGATTTAGTAGCTCTGGTATTAACTGTGTAATTACTCATATTTTAGTTAAAAAAGAAAAATAATCGCGGGAACAAAAGAGAGTTTTGTTTTTTTGTATTGTTTATGTTCTTTTCTTTCAAAGTAAAAAAATTTCAATGTTTTTGTTTATAGTTTTTCCTTTTAAATAGAGTTTTGACAGATTTTTTTTTTTTATAAACTAGTAGATAAAACTTTTATCTTTTTTGTCCACCACGATAGAAATTGGATTAAGCACAAAAACCCACTTTTTTATTTAAATATAGCCGGACGATTTTAAAACACGTCTACTCATTCCAACACATGACAAATCCTACCTTCCTTGCACAGTTTACGAGTTATGGAGTTATAAAAGTTAAAATTAAGGGCTGTGCCACGCCCCTTTAAGAGCCTTTGCAAATTTAAAACCTAGCTCAATCTTAATTTTGTTCTTATGTTCACCAAATCACCAAGTTTCATCGAAATCGCAGCAACTTTTTTCAAAATGGGCTGAGGTATATTTACATAGAGTATGGGCGGTAGGCGTGGTCGTGACCCGCTTTCGCCAATTTTTATATGCTAGCAGTTTGCATGAAGGTGTGACCTGTGTGCCAAATTTCATTGAATTAGCTTGCTAAGTTTTTCTGTAAACGTGATTTCAACAGACAGACAGACAGACAGACAGACAGACATAGCTATATCGACTCAGGTGGTGACGCTGATCAATAATATATATACTTTTCTATACCTGCCACGTCCCCTTCTATGCGTTACAAACGGAATGACAAAGTGAATATACCCTCTGTGTAGGGTATAAATATTAAAATATGCGTTTTTTCAAAAAAGACAAAAACATTTTTAAATTGCAAAATTTTTCTAAAAAAAATTTTTTTTAAGCAACAAGGTATTTTTTTAATAAAGATCATGAAAAAGTCTATTAGAATCATTCATTACAATTCCTAATTTACAAATGAAATCCAAGTACTGAATTTTCAAAAAAAGACGACCGTATAAAAATTTACGAAAAATCCAATTTTACACCTCTGTATTTTAAAAACTAATAATGTTGGAGCAAAATACTACCGGAATTTAATCGATCGCTTCTAGAACTACAAATAACCAATTTGAACAAAATCGGAGCACAAATAATTTTAACCTGGTACGCTTCGCAAATTTTACCCCATATATGAAATTATCGACTTTCTATTAATATATATGTGCATTTCCACAGGAATCGGCATTTTAGCTTGCCTCGTTTTCGATTTTTTTTTTGGAGCACATCCTTCAGACATGGTTTTTCTTAAAGCTAAGACTGTATTGAATTAGTATTCAAGGTCGAACAATTAAAATTCAGATAGCAATTTTTTTAAATTGCACTTAAAGCAAGAAATATGTGTAACTTTTCATGTTTTTTAAACACGGTGCGCTTCAAGCAATATCAAGATCGGAAAAAATTCTCATTATTATGGCCATTCTAAGGTAAACACTTTCACCGATAATTTTAATAAAATCATAAAGCGAACCGTGTACAGTTTTTTATGCTTTTAAGATCAAATGAAATCTATATTTACTTTTAAAATATGCTATGGCAATTGTTTCTTATGTATTTTGAGTTGATGAACACAATGAAGCCACTAAATTTTGCAAATATACAAATTCATGGAAAAAAATCGATACAAAATAAAACAATTTTTTTTTGTTGACCTAACAACTAATGAAAAAAAAATTTTTTTATGTTCTTTTGTCTGCTTTAAAAGTATTTTTGACTACAAAGTCCACAAATAAAAAAAAAATATTTTTTTTTTTTATGGGCTTTAAAATTATTTATGAGTACAAAAACTACAAAAAAATCAAAATAAAAAATTTTAAGTTTAAATGTCTTATTCAGTATTTTTCATGGATCGTATTTTTATTAAAATTATAAAATTATAAATTATAAAATTATCGGTTAAAATGGCAATAAAACAAGTAAATGATCAGGCACGATTTCGCGAATTATGTTTTTGAATTTTCCGGACACTAAATAATAATTGTGCATTATCAGATTTGGTTGACAATTTTTTCCGATCTTGATATTGCTTGAAGCGACCCGTGTTTAAAAAACATGAAAATTAAAATTCATGAAAACGAGGCCAGCTAAAATGCCGATTCCTGTGGAAATGCACATATGTTTTATTTCAACCGGATACTTTTATTTGTTTATATAATTTTCGTTTTTATTCATTTAAACAATTTCATCAGTTATAATATTATATTTCCCTGGAAAATTACATTCGCCAAAAAAAACACCCACAAATCAGGACCAATTTCATGGAAACTGATTTTTCAACATATCGTACCTCAATCGTTTTCTTGTTTACAAAATTTTTGACAATCAATACGTGAGAAGAAGAACAAGAGCTTCCGGTCTATTTAGTCTATGATCAGCATGATTTAACTACAGTAGACTTGCAATATAACGTATAACGATATAACGAATTTCCATTTTAATGAACAGTTTTTCAAATTGAGACTTTTCCATTGATGCCTCTAAATTAAGAACGCTAAAAATGTTTTCCGTTCCTAATAACGAACATTGTTTAATTCAAAAATAACTGTTGAACTGAAATAACTTTTTTTTACCAGTAAAGGTGATCGCCAGTAAGGAAAGCATTGCAAAATCTAATTTAACGTTTATACGAGTTAATATATGCTATAATAAAAGCCAGTTTCTTTAATAAAAAAACACTTCGATATAACGAATTTTACGATATTACGACTGTCCCGTGCATTAATTAGTTCGTTATATTGGACGTCTACTGTATTAAGGTTCTCGCAAGCTGTTGAACGTCAGAAAGCTTGAGTGTCAAAATTTATAGGTTAGGTTAGGTTTTGGTGGGGGCCATAGCCTCACCTAGACCACAGGGGTCCATAGTGTTACCACACACTCTCTGCTACAGTCTTATTAGTAAATTCTGGTCCTTTCATTGTGATACACGTCCAACAGGAAGGTGCCTGTTGTTACAGCGAATCTTTTGATTTCACTCAGGTGGACTTTATTTAGTTCATTCGGGGATATAAAGAATGGCTGCCCGAAGTATTTTAGTCTATTGCTTGCTAAAGCAGGTCAAGAGCACAAAAGATGTTCCATGGTTTCCTTTTCCTCGGGTTCATGGCAATTTCTACACCAGTCGTTGGATAAGATACCCAACCTAAAAGCGTGATGCCCGATAAGGCAGTGGCCGGTCACAGCCCTGGTCAATAGCCTGCATTCACTTCGAGTTAAGGAAACGGGGCCAAAGATGTTTGGTAATATTGCTAGTAGAAGAGCAAGCCCACCTCTTTTCGGCTTCTAAGAGTAATTCTGTCTTTTAGTAGGTAGTAGTGCTGACAGGGTATAGAGACTTTCAAAAGTTGTGAATTTAACTGAGCGCCTTGCTTTGCTAGTAAATCTGCCTTTTGATTTCCCACAATATCGCAATGCCCAGGTACCCACTGAAGGACTACTGAATTCTCCTTACTTAGTGTACACAAAGCATCAAAATATTCTAAGACTGTTTTTGATTTTTTATAATTCGAATTAAGGGCTTTTAAAGCGGCCTGACTGTCTACATAGAAGTACAGTTTTTTGTTAAGTGTACTTTCTTTAAAGCAGATTGCAGCTTTATAAATCGCAGCAATTTCAGTCTGGAAAATGCTGAACTCTTCCGGTAGTTTGAATGATTGGCTTGTGTTGCAGTTTGAGACATAAAAACCTGCTCCTACTCCTTCATTTATTTTAGAGCCATCTGTGTAGATGTTTATCGCATCTGTAGGATTCTCGCTTTTGCTTTCTCTTGAAGGAAACGCAACCAAAGTTTTCCTATCAATGAATAAAGTGGGGACCATGTAGTCAGCGTTAACATTTAGGATGTTACCTACGTTGCCATAACCATATGGTCGGTATCTGGAAAACCCCGATTCTTTGAGCCTAAGTATAGTTTTATAAGCTACTCCTTTTGCAAAAAGATCAATAGGTAATAAATGAAGTATAACGTTTAAAGATTCTGCTGAAGTGGTACTCAGCGCCCCTGTTATACCAATACACATGAGACGCTGTAATCGTTCTAAAAGTGTAAGCCAAGGCGCACATTAAGCTGTGGCATGCAGGTCGCGCAGCGCCGGCAGCACAGGGAAAAACACTGTGTCGCACACTCGTACTCGCATATTGAGAAGTAGTTTCGTGAATTATGTCGGTGAAAGCACATATAACGCCAGATATTTCCTACCAAAATCGATCCATTTTTCTTCACGCTGCATAATTTCAACTGATTGAAATTGTATCAAAGCACAAAAAATTAACAAAATGAAAATTTAAATACATAGGACTAAACTGCCTTCTGTGTGATACGTTTTCTGTGCCGTTTCCACAAGTGAACGCAGTCGACACGTGAGGCAGTACTGTCCTGCATCTCAATGCGCGCGTCTCCCTTGAAAAACGTAGTCTACAAAAACTGTCCTGCCTACGCTGCGTTGCAGCGTCTTCAATGTGCGCCGGGCCTAAATGTTGATTTTACTTTATTAGCAGTCCACCAGACATGAACTCCGTAAAGTTATACTGGTCTTACTATCGCAGAATAGATCCAGAGTGTGATTTTGGGTTTGAAGCCCCAGGTTGCTCCATAGAATTTTTTACTCGCATAGAAGGCATTATTTGCCTTCTTGAGGCGATCTCTAACATTCGATTGCCAGTTAAGTTTACTAGAATAATGCCCAAAAATTTTGCCTCATTAGATAAAGGTATAGTGTTGTTATCCAGAGTTATGTCTCTAAAACTCGGAATTTTGTATTTCCTAGTGAAGAGCACCAAAACTGTTTTTTTCGGATTTATATTCAGCCCGCTACTTGTAGCCCATCTTTTTAAAACTATAAGTCCGCTCTCAAGTAGTTCACTTAATACGTTCAAAAATTTTCCCTTAACAAGAATTACTACGTCATCTGCGTAAGCTACTACTGCAACACCTCTTTGATGAAGAGTGTGAAGTATGGGGTTAATTACCAGTAGCCATATTAATGGGGAAACACCTCCTTGTAGAGTACCTCATTTTGCATACTTTTGAGTCACACTGTGACCCCATTCTGCTTTAATGACTCTAGCTTTCGTTGATTAAATGTCGCCCAAGTTTGAAGCGACGACGCATTTTCGTTCGTGTCAATTTTAGTTTTTTGTGCAAATTTTATATTTTGATTAAAATAAAAAATTTAAATGCAACCCAACCCAGACCAGTTTGGCAAGTTGTTGGAGCTAATAAAGGCAAAAATAGATCCATAAGCCGAGAGAGCCAGCTGTAGAAAAGTCAAGTGTATAAGATTACAGGATGGGATGTACAGGAAAGATAATGATGCGATTTGGTGAAACCAGAACCAAAATTACCTGGCCAAAGCCCGTCCCGATGCCCAAAAATGTTCGATTTTTGGTAAATTTTGTTATATTAACCCGAATCCCCCTGAGTAAATTTTTTTGTGAGTTCGAAATTAACTGGAAAATAACGGTACTTGAATTTGATTACATTTTGTGATCGTTTGAAGAAGTGCCGACTTTGCGTTGCCATATGGCAACGCCAGGGTGATTCGGGTTAATTAAAAGTGTATAAGATTGGCAAACGATTTGCTTCAAGAGAAACTTGTAAAATCAACTGTTCCAAGTTTTTTGCTAATAGAGCAAGGGATTCTATTAGAGAGGCATAATGAAATTACTTTTAAAATGGGAACAAGTTATCGAACAAAACGGCGAATATTTGACCTAAATCGAATCATTGTAATTATGCTAAATAAAGCCTTCAATTTCATGCAAAAATAACGTATTCTTTTTGCTGCTCCTTTATATCTAACGAGTTTCGCAGGCTTCTGCGCTCGATCTCAATATTTGGCCATCACTCCTTGAAGAAAAATCAAAATTCAATTGAATCCATATTTGTTTTTATTTCAATTGTAATTATATCAATTATTTGACGTTTACAAAACTAAACTCGCTTTTGCTACACGATACCAAAATTGAGACGAAGCGACGTCGAAGCGAAGACGACAGCAAATCGAGACGAGAGTCGTCGACGACTTACAAAATTAAGACGATTATATGTTTGGCGCCGCTATATCTGCTTATTATTGCTGTGTTTTATTCACCAAGTTGCTAGCTATGTACGAAAAAACGACCAAGTCGCTAAGTTTCCTACACTCTTTTGTTGTTTATTTTTTACGTCTGACGTTTTAAGCAACTTGCTATGTACATTTATTTTTATTTTATGTTTATTTTTTACGTCTGACGTTTTAAGCAACTTGCTATGTACAGTGTTGGAAAAAATAATAGGGAAAAACGCATTATTTTATTGATTATTGCATAATTTTTTCTGCTAAAATCTGTTTTTAATGGAATCGACTGCAAAGTCACGTTATCTAACGGGACTTAATTTAGCAATATTATTCAAGTATGAAAGTGCAATCATTTTCCATGGAACCGCCATTGTTCGTTTTCTGGCTGGAAATAATAATAGGGACAAAAGTTATTATTCAAATAAATTAATACAGTTTTTTAAATATTGCTTATAAAATGTATATACAGTGGTCGGCTTTCAATACTCAACACGATTATGGAATCAAAAGTTAGGTGGCGCATCTAGTTTCGGAGATATAGCCATCAAAAGTCGAGGATATAGCTTTTAATGAAATCGTCATAATTTGGGAACCCCTGAATCGGCTTTCAAAATATGGATGTCATATGAAAGATAATTCAATGATCTATAATATAAGCTCATAAAAGTTTGAAATTTCAGCTAAAGTTATTGATAGTTTTCGAAATATGACAATTTATCAAAATTTCTGGTCAACTTTTTTTTATTTTTTTGGAAAAATTTTTGTTTTACAAATATTTTTATTATTACATAAGAAAGCGCATTTTATGCCCTTTGAAATGGCATGCTATTCTAAGTTTGGTTTTATTGGCCACTTGGATTTTTTAAGGAAGGAAAATGAACGAGCTCTAGAAATTTACTTGAAATTTTGAGACTTGTTGAAAAACCAAAAGCAAGAGCACCAACAACAACAAAAAGAACAACTACAGCAAAAGCATCAACAATAACAATAATAAAAGCAAAAACATATTTATTTACGATGGTATTTTTCACAAAGACTAAACATTTTTATAAAAAATCAAGCTATCCAATATTTCAAGTAAATTTCTAGAGCTCGTTCATGACACAAGTTCTATTAAAACTACAACAAGAGGTACACCCCAAGGGGAGTGCTATCTCCTCTTCTTTGGATACTTACAGTTGATCCATTACTCCATATTCTAAAGCAACAAGGAGTAAAGGCAGTAGCATATGCCGATGACATTGTAATTTTAATATCGGGCAAATACTTAAATGTGATGAGTGAGCTAATGGAAAGAGCCCTCTCAACCATAATCCTGTGGGCTTCATAAAGAGGTCTATGCATCAACCTACTTAAAACAGAACTGATTCTCTTTTCAAGAAAATACAAAATACCCAAATTCAGGGAAATAAAACTTAGAAACACTATTATCTCAGTTTCAAACGAAGCCAAATTCCTAGGTATAATTTTGGACAAGAAATTATCCTGGAAATCAAATGTAGAAGAACGTATAAAAAAAGCACATAATGCATACTACGCATGCAAAAAAATTTTGGAATCAGATGGGGATTAGCCCCCAAGGTGACACACTGGATATACACCGCTATAGTAAGACCAATCTAACTCTATGGGATCGTGATCTGGTGGAAGGCTCTAGAGAGTAAGCCTATACTCTAAAAATTGGAAAGGATTCAACGTCTAATGTGCATAGGCATTACTGGAGCCCTGAAAACAACATCAACAGCGTCATTAAATACCATACTAAGATTGCTTCCTCTAGATCTATTTGTCAGTAGTGTAGTTTATAAAACAGCGCTTAGACTAAAAGAGTCTAACTGTTTCAAAGTTAGGCACTATGGGCATGGTAGCATAGACAATATAGCACATATTTCTACAGACTACCTTAAGCCTAGAACTCTCTATGATCAAAACTTTTCCATCAAATTCCCTTCAAGAAACTACTGGTCCAGTAGGGAAGGTGATCCTCCAAATTGTATCAACTTATATACAGATGGTTCCAAACAAAACGAAGGGGCAGGTGCGGGTATCTTCAATGCCAACACCAACTTTAAAGAGCACTACAGGCTTCCAAACCCTTGCAGCATTTTTCAATCCGAAATAATAGCAATTCAAAAAGCAGCAGAGAGCATTTTAAGGGACACCAGTAACTGTCGCATAAACATATATGTGGACAGTCAGGCCGCTTTAAAAGCTCTCCAAAGCAACACAATATAATCGAAAGTAGTTCTCAAATGCTATAAATCTCTACAAGATCTCAGCACTAATAACAAAGTATATTTGTACTGGGTACCTGGGCATCAAGGCATGAGCGGAAGCGAGATTGCGGACGAACAGGCGAAACTAGGAACGATTCTGGACACAGCGCCTATAAGTATCGCAGCACCTATACAATATTTTAATTTAAAAATGGACATCTGTATGTTAACAAAAGCTAACTCACGATGGATACAGCTGGACACTAGGTTAATAACAAAAATATTTTGGCCTAAAGTTAATAAGACCAATACAGAATTCCTACTATCTTTATCCAGGGATAACTGCCGTCTCTTGACAGGTGTAACAACTGGACACTGCCTTATAGGTCATCATGCACGTAAAATGAGATTGCTTGAAAATGATATGTGCAGGAACTGCAAGGAACCTCATACGGAAGAGACGCTGGAGCACTTACTCTGCGACTGCTTTGCACTCGCGCGGACAAGGCTCAGAACACTTGGACATCCTGTCCTATACTCGTTGCACGACGTTGCGAACCTAAAACTCCACAGAATTCACGATTTCGCCAGGCAGACGAATACTTTTACCTTAAACCAATCATTAAATACTAACTGATTAAATCTTGAGAGATGTGGTATCACTATGGACCATAGTGTCTATGTGGGGCTTTCAATCCACCACTATAACCTAACCTAACCTAACCTAACCTAGATTCCCCGATAAGATTAAGCAATGGGCACTCGGCCAGAAGTAACGAAGAAAAATGCCAAGCATTTGCTAACCACCTAAAACATGTATTTCAGCCAAATCACCCGGGCAACAGCTTCGAAATACCGCAAGAAACTCAAAATATGAGACAAATTCTGTTGCGCTTCACAACTAAAGACGATCAATCTTTCATACAAACGCAACTAAACAAGAAGAAAGCACCTGGTTATGAACTTATAACTGCTAATATGCTGATTGAATTACCTTGTTGTGCAGTCAGACATTTAAACATATTTTTCAATGGTATTACTCGATTGGGCCACTACCCTGAAGTGTGGAAAATGTCTCAAATTACAATGATTCCTAAACCTGGGAAAAATCCCACACATGTTTCATCATATCGGTCAATAAGCTTGCTGCCCACCACATCAAAACTCTTCGAAAAGCTGCTTCTTTCGAAAATTATGCTCCATGTAACCCAAATGAGCATAATACCTCAACACCAATTTGGCTTCCGCAGAAAACATGGAACTATAGAGCAAGTTCACAGGATAGTAGCGCAAATGCGAAAGACATACGAATATAAAAAAAACCGCTCTGCAGTGTTCCTTGATGTAGCGCAAGCTTTTGATAAGGCGTGGCACGAAGGACTTTTATATAAAATAAAAAAATTACTCCCTAAAAATACACACGTTTTACTAGGGTCCTACCTTACAGGGCAAAAGTTTCGTGTAAAATGTAAAAATTACATTTCAGATGATGTGGAAATTTTTGCAGGCGTGCCGCAAGGTAGCGTTCTTGGCCGAATTCTTTACCTTTTATACACTTATGACTTGCCAACAAACAACTCTATGCTTACATCTACTTTTGCTGATGACACTGCAATTTTGTCTTGTCACGCAGACTCTAATAGTGCGTCACATACCCTCGATGAACATATGCGCCTAGTTGAAACATGGCTTTTAAAGTAGCGAATAAATGTAAATGAGCAAAAAAGTACACATGTAAATTTTAGACTTAATAAAAGGACTTGCCCCACAGTTCACCTAAATAACACCGCAATACCTCAGAGCGCTGAAATTAAATACCTAGGTATGCACCTTGATAGACGGCTTACTTGGAAAGCTCATATTGAAAAGAAAAAAATGCAAATGAAGTTGAAAGCATCAAGCATTAATTGGCTTCTACATAAACACTCAAAACTAAATCTTGAATATAAAGTACTTTTGTATAAAGCTATTGTAATACCTATTTGGTCGTACGGAATCCAACTGTGGGGCAACGCAAGTTTATCAAATATAGAACTATTGCAGAGGTCTTAGTCAAAAATACTTCGAACTATTTCCGGCGAACCTTGGTATGTCAAGAATATAAACATACACCAAGACTTTTGTATACCTTTTATTAAGCAGCTACAGGAATTCAAAAAGCGATCATATCAATTAGAACTACAGCAACATCCAAACACGCTGGCTAGGTACCTACTCCTAACATCGAATACATCTCAACTAAAGAGACAAGACTTACCACCATTGTAGCCATTATGCATACTGGCAACTTCTTCAGCAACTCAAGACAGAGTTTAATTTGAAAAAAAAAACAACATTTCTTAGCAATGGCTTAGAAAAGTTCAACTCCATTAGTTTTTAAGATCTGTATACTTATTGTTAGTCTCCAAGCGAGTTGTTACAATAAATAATAAGTTTGAAAAAAAAAATGTTTTTTTGTTGGCACAGGAATATTTTTATGTTTAGCACGTCAGAACCTGGAGTTATCTATTATTTTTCACTTCGGATAATATATTATCAAAAGCTTCACCTTTGCGGATGAATGTATCGAACGTTATTGAGGTATACGTGAGTGACAAGTACTAAAAAGGCACATGTCCATTAAAGGGTTTAGCAAAAAGGCACATGTCCATTACGGCTTTTTGCGATTTCTGTAAATGTTTAGAAAGTGGACATGTGCCGTTCTGTTCGCCCACTAATTTCATATACTCAAATTTATGAGTATCGATGTTTCGAAACCCAAGCGAGATGATTTATCATTTCACGTGTTCTGTCAAAACTATTATAAGATCGAGCCCAACGGAAATTGTAGTAACCCAAAACCAAGGTGTCGCAAAAGTTGGAAAAATTGAAAAGCGGCAATCTCACTTCTATATTTTTAAATTACTTACCATGCACCGCAATCCAATCGTTGAGATTCTCACCTTCGGGCAATCGCACAACCTGACGCAAATTAATACCAGACTGCAGACTAGCCTGTGCCTGTTTATGTAGAGAATATCTAATAGTGCCGGCTGTGAAGCGTTTTTTTGGGCGAAATGTCTAAAAGAAAAGATGTCATTCAACATACCAATATTTTTTATTTGTCTTACCTTTCCCTTTTGGAAGAACTCCAAGAACCCATTAAATGCCATCTTATCACTAAAGTCAATTTTTAGATTTTATATTGTTTATATGTTAGCTTTGTTACATTAACATAATCATAGAATTTTATTACGAAATTTTTGTTTGTTTTATAACTTTTCTTCGAAGTTGATACACTTTCATATTCATAACAGAATAAAAAACAAAGCCCCTTATTTTTTTACGGTGCAAGTTTTCGAACTTGTAGCAAAATCTATTTTCATTTTGGCAAAATTAAATTTCGGCAAACAAAATAGTTAATGATGTAAACTGCCAGACTTCACATCATTAGGCCAGCTCACACGATCCCTTATTTTGCAAAACATGACTTGCCAAAGTGAATGTTTAAAAATGTGAACTCTAAATAAAATAGCTTGACAAACATATTGTATGGATTTCAAATTTGTTTGATTTTTCTACTCGCTCGTCCAACCTAAGCCTTGAGTTGGGGAGATTACGATTTCCGTGGCACCTCGATTTTTTTTATTTTTTCGATAAAACACGTCAAAATAAATCGAAAATGTTAAATAAAAAAATGCATATCTCGTTTAGTTTTCGTGTTATCGATACTTAAAATTTTTTTTTTGATAATATCGTTAGTGCCAAAATTTCAATGCCGCCGCAATTTATGGATGATTTTCAATAGAACAGCTCAAAATAAATCGAAAATGTTAAATAAAAAAATCTATACCTAGTTTGGTTTTCGAAATATCGATACTTAAACATTTGATTTTGATGGTTTTTGAATGCAATTTAAGGACGATTTTCAATAGAACCGAAGCCACCGCGAAGCCGGTGTTGGATTTTTGGAAGTTTTAAATCCTGTTATGTAAAATTACTGTGGCTAGCAAACCAGGTGTTGGATATATTATAGACTGATCCGCGGCCGAAGGCCGTCGCGAAGCCGGTGTCGGATTTTCAGGAGTCTTAAATCCTAAGCAGCGGCCGTAGGCCGCCCACTTACCCTTACTTTTATGTTAGATTACTGTGGCTATCAAACCAGGTGTTGGACATTTTATAGACTGATCGGTGTCGGATTTTTGGGAGTTTTAAAATCTGAGCTGCGGCCGTAGGCCGCCCACTTACCCTTACTTTTATGTAAAATTACTGTGGTGGCACAGGAGTCTTACTTGTAGGGGTAAAATAAAAATTACATTTTTAAGTATCGATATTTCGAAAACAAAACGAGTTATCGATTTTTTTTATTTAATATTTTCGATTTATTTTGAGCTGTTCTATTGAAAACCATTCTTGAATTGCGGCGGCATTGAAATTTTGGCACTAACGATATTATCAAAAACAAATTTTAAAGTATCGATAACTCGAAAACTAAACGAGATATCAATTTTTTTTTTTAACATTTTCGATTTATTTTGACGTGTTTTATCGAAAAAATAAAAAGAATCGAGGTGCCACGGAAATCGTAATCGTGCCCTTGAGTTAACTCAGGCCGTAAAATCTAATGCAAATTTTCATATTTTGTAAAGATTTTCCAGCAGGTTTATTTTTGACAGCGCCTAATCGTTGCAGATTTCCCGACTCCGTCCCAATTCAGTTCAACAAATAAAACACAATTGGAGCGGCAGCAGCAGAACTGCAGGGCCGAAACACTGTTAACATGAATATTATTGAGAGCAAGAAGGTAAAAAGTCGTGCAGCTTGCTGCAAGCACAATTGCGGCGGACGACCAACGACGGAAAATGCAGCTGCCATATTGTTTTTACAGACGTAAACAAAAAAAATTGACACAAGCTGATTTGAAATGCAACACTGATCGTCGCCTGCCAACGGTGATAGTATACTTTATGCATTAAACAGAATACCGGCGGTTAACGTAAATACCGCCAGCGGTGATACGCTGAGAAAATTACAACACGCTTGATTAAATGAAATTGAACAGAACTCCGGCGTACGACGTAAATGCCGCTACCGCTGACCGTAGAATTAGATTTAATTCAAATGATGAAATTCTTTGTATTCAGAACCATTTTACTACTTTTAATTCTACACATATTATCTTGAAGGAAAAATTATTTTATATTTGTCTATATATATATAATTCTACTGTACGTGTGTATGTAACTCAATTCCTCCTAAACGGCTGTACCAATTTGAATGAATTTTTTTGAATGCATTTGGGTGGCGCCCTGAATGGTTTGGATTCACAAATCATACCCTTATATAGGCAATTTAGGGTGGCCAACATACAAAATATATGTATAAATACTGTAAGTTTGTATGTCACTGAACTTCTCCTAAACGGCTGGACCGATTTGAATGAATTTTTTTGTATGCGTTTGGGTGACGCCCTGGATGGCTAAGATTCACAAATCATACCCCTATATGTTTTCATATAAAAATATTTTAAAAATGGAATTTTCACAAAGACTACTTAATCGATTCACATGGAATTTACACCACGTGTCTTTGGGGATAGGGATAGGGATAGGGATAGGGATAGGGATAGGGATAGGGATAGGGATAGGGATAGGGATAGGGATAGGGATAGGGATAGGGATAGGGATAGGGATAGGGATAGGGATAGGGATAGGGATAGGGATAGGGATAGGGATAGGGATAGGGATAGGGATAGGGATAGGGATAGGGATAGGGATAGGGATAGGGATAGGGATAGGGATAGGGATAGGGATAGGGATAGGGATAGGGATAGGGATAGGGATAGGGATAGGGATAGGGATAGGGATAGGGATAGGGATAGGGATAGGGATAGGGATAGGGATAGGGATAGGGATAGGGATAGGGATAGGGATAGGGATAGGGATAGGGATAGGGATAGGGATAGGGATAGGGATAGGGATAGGGATAGGGATAGGGATAGGGATAGGGATAGGGATAGGGATAGGGATAGGGATAGGGATAGGGATAGGGATAGGGATAGGGATAGGGATAGGGATAGGGATAGGGATAGGGATAGGGATAGGGATAGGGATAGGGATAGGGATAGGGATAGGGATAGGGATAGGGATAGGGATAGGGATAGGGATAGGGATAGGGATAGGGATAGGGATAGGGATAGGGATAGGGATAGGGATAGGGATAGGGATAGGGATAGGGATAGGGATAGGGATAGGGATAGGGATAGGGATAGGGATAGGGATAGGGATAGGGATAGGGATAGGGATAGGGATAGGGATAGGGATAGGGATAGGGATAGGGATAGGGATAGGGATAGGGATAGGGATAGGGATAGGGATAGGGATAGGGATAGGGATAAGGATAGGGATAGGGATAGGACAATAATAAGGAATAAGGAAAAACGTGAGCTTCGCTATTTGCCAATAACTGGTTTAACCAAAATAGACGTGACAAGACGATAGCAGCTGTTACGTTAACCAACAAAGTGAAACAAATCAGCTGTTTTGCAATCGCATTGCAAATAAATTAATAAATCCTCACAGCAGCAATTTATTGTTGAATTTTACTTTGAAAATATGTGTGTGTGTTGGCAAACAGCTGTTATGACGAGTAGTGACGCTTTGAAGTTCGGTTCGTTCACTTTCAATCAGTTACATTTGTTCATTTTGGTTGTTAACATTGGTTTCCATATTTTCGAACTTACTCGTTACGTCTCATCACGTTTATTTTGGGTTAAGCTTAATAGCCTAAACAGAATTCCGGCGTACGACGTAAATACCGCCAGAATAAAATTTTTGCTGTGAAAATCGTATTGGAGAAGAGTGCACAACTCTCTTTTCTCTTAACGGTGACGGTAAAATTAAAACCAAATCTAATTCTACCGTCAGCCGTAGCGGCATTTACCCCGGAATTCTGTTTAGGCTATTAAGGGCCAACTAAACTATGCATTGATGCATGCATGCATGCCGTAACTTACTGTCAAATCCGAACGAAAAGTCTGTCAAGTGCATAACAAACTCAGAGAAGACTTTTTAGTGGCTATGTTGTACTTACATGAACTTTAGAAACAATGACGCCACAGTTGCAAGCCTATGGAATATTCCCACTATTGCATAAATTTTATGTGTAATATTTCCTAAATAAATCGAATGCATTTTCAAAATTTTATTAAATGACATTAACTAAGATACTTAAAACAATAAATATGCAAACCAATGATCGTTTTATAAATTTTAAGAAATAAAAAGAAATCAAAATAGTTCACTTTTTACTATTCGCGCGGCTTGTTGAGAAAAGTATTAGTAATGCAGGTGGCATCACTGAATTTTCAATCAAATTGTTGTATGTATTGTGTGTGTATATTAAATGCATATTTCAGCAACTGCACTTCCTTTACATTTCGATTATAGTAAAATCCGTCTATTTTATTGTACAAACATTTTATTTTTTCCATTTTTAAAAATAAATGCATTTTCCATTTCCGGATCCATTGCAAATACATTTTTTTGTATACATTCATAGACAACTGATTCCGTATAGAAAGTGCGATCAGTTTCGCTCTTTCCTGAAGTCAGCGTTTACACAGGCAAATTCGGTGAAACAAATTCTTGTCTATTCTTTTTTGTGGTTTTTGTTTGACATTTGCAACAAACGACAAATTTTTTACCTCGTCCCTTTGGTTTTTCCCCTCTTGTACAGAAACAAGGAAACTTTACGGCAAGAATTTGTGCGTGTAAAGGCCCAACTAAACCATGCATGCTTTGACTGCAGTCAACTTCTGCAACTGTGCGAATACACACAAATCGTATATCAAAACTACAACGTACTTAACAAAAAGTTTCGTTCAATTTCCACAAATGTCATTTCCTTAAGGAAAGAGCGAAACTGAACGCACTTTCTGTACGGAATTAGTTGTCTATGAGTGTATACAAAAAAAAATGTATTTGCACTGGATCCAGAAATGGAAACTGCATTTATTTTTAAATTAATATAAAATGGGGAAAAAAGAAAATGTTTATACAATAAAATAGACGTATTTTATTATAATCGAAATGTAAATGAATGATTGGAGTGCAGTTGCAGAAATATGCAATTTAATATACACACACAATACATACAACAATTTGATTGAAAATTCAGTGATGCCACATCTGCATTTGCCAATACTTTTCTCAACAAGCCGCGCGAATAGTACGAAGTGAACTATTTCGGTATCTTTTTATTTCTTAAAATTTATAAAATGATCATAGGTTTGCATATTTATTGTTTTAAGTGCCTTAGTTAATGTCATTTAATAACATTTTGCGAATGCATTCGATTTATTTAGGAAATATTACCCATAAAATTTATGCAATTGTGGCAATATTCCATAGGTTTGCAACTACATTGTTCTACATTGTTTCTTAAGTTCATGTAAGTACAACATAGCCACTAAAAAGTCTTCTCTGAGTTTCTTATGCACTTGACAGACTTTTCGTTCGGATTTGACAGTAGGTTACGGCATGCATGGATGCAACAATGCATAGTTTAGTTGGCCCTTAAGCGCCGAGTAAGGAAATGACATTTCTGGAAATTGAACGAAACTTTTTGTTAAGTACGTTGTAGTTTTGATATACGATTTGTGTGTATTCGCACAGTTGCATAAGCTGACTGCAGTCAAAGCATGCATGGTTTAGTTGTGCCTTTATGTTGTAAACAGAATTGGGTCGGAGTCGGAAAAGCGGAAGCAGAATTCCGCTGTCAAAAAAAAAGTCCGTCGGAAAATCATTTGAATAAACACAATTGCGGCGGAACAGAAAATTCAGCTGTCATTTAGTTTACATGAAAAAAATTTTTGAATTGAAATATTTTTGCTGTGACAAAGTGAAACATTTTTTGGTGATTTGAGTTAGAATTATTGTTGAAAAAAAAATGTATACCAATATGCAAGCAATAGTGCGTATAATAAAAATTGTAGCCGTAGACGCTATGTACAACATGTATGTTGAGGCATGTAAGCGCATAAAAAGGAGGTGGTGGGTGCGTCCTGTTAATTTAACCAGGAACGAGTTGGGGTTTTACGGAACGTGCTTTCTTGAACTCAAAATGAAGGACGAGGAACACTTTTTTAAGGCCACTATACATATTTTGTCCTTGATTCAAGAGAGGCTTCAACGCTTTTCGAGAAGAGCGCCAATAAGCCCAGAAAGTCGTTTAGCACTGACATTAATGTAAGTAATTTTGGTCATAAATGCAATAATATGGCAAAATATAAATGTGTCTCATTTCAGGTACTTATCGCAAGGATGCAGTCCACAATATCTTGCGTGGTCACACAAGTTGGGAGTGTGCACGGTTAGAGAAATTGTTCATGATACCTGCACACAATGCACACTTTTTTGTGGCATTCAAGAAGAACGAGCTTGGGAGTTGAATCAGCAACGCTCTACATTGGAATCAGCTGATTTAACTAGCGTGCCCGGACAAGCAGTGTTAAACAACTCCATATTTTCGTATACACGTGAAATGTTTGATGCTCTTTTTGAATGCGTTTCGAAGAACCTAACAGTAACTGCCGCTGGGATAGTCCGCTGTTTGTATGTTTTGCGGATGACCATTAAGACTTGGAAGAAATATATAGTGCGCTTTTTGAATCCAAACCATTGCCGCCAAATCCAAATACTCAAAATGTAAGTTAACTATAGGATATTTTTAACTTCTCTTGAGAAGTTATTATAATAGGTCCAAAAATCGAAATAGGTAATTTTGTGTTTTCTTTACGTTTCAAGACCTCGACAATCGTTTACAAGTATTTTTAGAGTGATGTCTGTGTGTGTGTGTGTACGTATGTATGTACGTACGTATGTAGACATATTTTGGCTTTCGTTTCCTCAATAACTACCGGACAGAATTTTTTGATGACCATATCAATCGATACACCACGTCATGACTTAGATCTGAAAGGAGTCTGGAAAAAATCGGTCCAGCGGTTCGTTTTTTATTCATAAAAAACTGACTTTTATGCACGCAATATAAATTTCATATAAAAGTATGGATTCGTAGAGTTGAAATAGATATTCATCAGAATGCCTATGTATTTGTTTAATCTAGATAAATAGTGCCATATTGTAATCATAAGATATTCTCAAATGATTTTCGAAGTATCGAAACATTAAAATAAAAATCGGTTCGGCAGCAAGTACCGTACAAGCAACTTCTCTTGAGAACAATTCTTTTTTTTTAATGTTTCGATACTTCGAAAATCATTTGAGAATATCTTATGATTACAATATGGCACTACGAAAATTGAAAAAAAAAAAAAAAATTAACATTAAACATTAATTTATAACCATGTACCTGAAACCCCTCTCAAAACTAAATTTTATAGAATTCAGAGAACTTTTACAAAAAAAATGACGTCATATTGGGTGCGACATCTTGAATTTTAAAAACTGAAAAAAGATTCGAAATAAGCACCCTCGAAAACCCCTATGTACCCCCTCGATACTTGAAATTATATATGAAATTTATATTGCGGGCAAAAAAAAGTCAGTTTTTTATGAATAAAAAACGAAGCGCTGGACCGATTTTTTCCAGACTCCTTTCAGATCTAAGTCATGACGTGGCGTATCGATTGATATGGTCATCAAAAAATTCTGTCTGGTAGTTATTGAGGAAACGAAAGCCAAAATATGTCTACATACGTACGTACATACATACATACGTACACAAACACACACAGACATCACTCTAAAAATACTTGTAAACGATTGTCGAAGTCTTGAAACGTAAAGAAAACACAAAATTACCTATTTCGATTTTCGGACCTATTATAATAACTTCTCAAGAGAAGTTAAAAAAGAATTGTTCTCAAGAGAAGTTGCTTGTACGTTACTTGCTGCCGAACCGATTTTTTAAAAATTTATGTTTAACTCAATATAATTTTATTTTTGACGTGCAGCCCCCACTTAATTAAACTAGTTACCTTTTCGAATTGGATCACCTTACGCAAGAGATTGTGGCTGATGTTCTAGCAGCACGAAAAATTGGCATTCTTGGTCCAATACCGGCAAAAGGTAGTGAAACAAAAATTAATATTCCTACTTACATGAATGCCATACAATTAAATCGTCTGCGTAGACAATTTTTAAACTACAGCAAATTGAATCATGCTACAACGAGCAGTTTGGATAAAGTACCACAACTGTTTGTACAATTTCTTAACTCAAATTGCGGTCAATAAAAAGTAAATAAGAATTTAATTTAAATTATTTTTATTTAAATTAGCTAACAAAATGTTTTATATGTACATACTAGTAAAAATATTTAAAAAAATATAACTATGTTTACTAATTCATATACATACTTTTATTTTTTTTGCTAGTGAACAGCACATCTAGGTTAAAACTACACGGAAAAAACACTAACTCAAATTTTATTAAAAATTAATAGGAGATTATAAAAATTAAAATCTGAAAACAAATATTACTTTTTTATAGTAATAAATAGAAAATCCTTATTAAAAATTCTATTCTAGTTTGTAAATATTTTCATTTTACATTTTTTAATAAGTGCATATTAAAAATTAATTTCTTCATTTTAATTATCACATAAAAACTTTGAAATTTTATAAAGAATTTATTAAATTTTAATAAATTGCCACATTAGAATTTTTATATATTTCATATTGTAATATATGATTCCCGCTTTATCATTTTTAAAAAGTAGGTATAGAACAATTATTTCAAGATTATTAATTTTTATTATATTGAATTTTATTTCTCTTTTGTGTTTAATTTGTACTCTGTTTGAGTTCTCAACATGTTCATGCAAAAAAATAAATATATAAGGCTTGCCAAACTCTTACTAATTGGCTTTGAAGTAATGTGTTGAACAGAATTGGACGGGGTCGGGAAAGCGGCAACGGAAACTCGCTGGCAGTCCCAATTTTGTTCAACACACTAAAAATTTTAAAAATAAATTTCAGTTATTATTATTTCATCATAAAAACTTTATAATGTACTTTTTAAAAAATAGTACAGTCCTTTTAAAATATAATAAATTATTGCAGAAATTTTAAAATCTACTTTGTAAAAATTAAAAACTTGCATTCGAAAAACTAATGCCTGCTTGATGCAATTTTTATATTACGCTTAGTAATTTTTAATAGACACTCGAACCGTTTCTAAATTACTAAATAACCTACTAATTTTTCTTAAATTTTGATTAATATTTACAATAATTTCGAGTTTCGTTTTTTCCGTGTAAGTCTCAATTGTATTTTTTTTAACCAAAATGTTACATCTTGTATTTCCGAGAATTTGTACAAAATAAATTTATATAATAAAATTATAAATTCAGTGAAGTCAATAAAAACTATTCAATAAAGTATAACAAAAAAAGGAAGAAATCATATTGCGTTATACTGCAAAATAAAAAAAAATAAAAACTGTACATGCTTACTAAAAGTAAACTTAAAATATTCAATTCAGTTCATTTTTTGTTTTTTAACCCTTTGACACATATGTGTGCAAAAATTTGCAATAAATAATAATTTTCTACGAAAAATTTAGCGCGAAAGTCCGTAGTAAAGTCATATGTACACGGTTGTGTACATGTCCACATATGTGTACAAATGAAGTCAAGTAATAAAAAAAACCTCTTTTTTTGTATAGAAATGCCACCAATATCTAGGAAAGGTTGCTCAGATGAGGAAATATCGGACTTATTGAATGCATTGAACTCCGATCTAGAGTTATCGGATGATGACGAAGATATTGATAACCTAGATAACAACTTAAAACTTACGAAAGAAGCAGAGACGCCAATTTATCGACCAAAACCATCCATTTTTGATTCTGTAATGAGAGATGACAATTGTAACGATATTGTTTTAGATGCAGATGAACCTGTATTTGACAACGAAGAATTCAGTTTCACTGATGAATTTATGAGTTTTGTCGTGACCAAAGAGATAAAATTGAATTTAGACATAGAAGTTTTGAACCTAACGTTCATAAGTTTGAATCACGGCCTGATCACCATGATGAAAGTTTTAATATTTCCTCCAGAACACCCTTCAGTTATTTTTCAAGATTTGTTACTCCAGAACTCTTTTCAAGAATGGCTGTATATACCAATTTGTATGCTGAACAGAGCGACCTGAGTACTCGAGCATTTAAGCGTACAAACTCTAAAAAAATGATGCAGTTTATTGGTCTTCATTTGCTTATGGGTACGATGAAACTGCCACAAATAAAAATGTACTGGAGTAAGAATTTACAAATAGAATCTTTTGTTTCCGCAATGTCCTGTGAGCGTTTTTATCAATTGAGATCGTCACTGCATTTAGTAAATAATTTGGATATACCTTCTGACTGCAAAGATAAATTTTTCAAAATTCGTCCTCTCATCAATAGTATTTTAGACTACTGCAGAAAAATCGAGGTAGAAGAAACTGTTGCAGTTGACGAGCAGATAATTCCTTTTAAAGGACGTTTAAATGTAAAGCAGTATATTAAAGGAAAACCGAATCCTTGGGGAATAAAAGTTTATTTTTTATGCGGTAAAAGTGGATTTCCTTTTGAATTTTTTATTTATCAAGGTGCCAATACTGAGATATCCAGCTTTGATCTATCCAGATATGGACATGGTGCTGCTACAAAAATTCATTTGGCCAAACGACTGACTTTACCCGGCCATAAGTTGTATTTTGACAATTTTTTTAGTTCGTATCAACTGTTTGAGATACTACACCAGATGAAGATAAATGCAGCAGGCACAATAAGAATAAATCGCTTCAAAAATCCTCCATTTCTTGCTGATAAAGATTTACTTAAAAAAGGAAAAGGAACGGCTGATGAGCTAGTAAGTCGTGACGGAATGATTTCTATTGTTAAATGGCAAGACAAGTCTTTTAGCTTCCAATTTCATTGGGCTAGGAGAACAAAAGGAAGTGCAACGATTTGACAAGAAAGAAAAAAAATATGTAAGAATAAAACAACCAGAGGATGTCAATATGTATAATGAAGGAATGGGACGAGTAGATCTATTGGATCAATTAATTTCTTACTACAGAATATTTATTAAATCAAAAAAATGGAATCTAAGAGTGATTTTCCATTTTATTGATGTAGCCGTTTGTGCTAGTTGGACTCTTTATAAAAAGGATTTAAATAATAATAAAGTTAAAACAAATGAAATAATGTCTTTGAATTTAAACAAAGCTTAGGCCGAGCACTAACAGAAATAAATATAAATGAGAGAAAAAGGGGAAGACCATCTGAAGAATCCTTGAACGCTACAATTTCTAAAAGCTTCAGCAGGGGAGAAACAAGACCAATTGTCGAAATACAGTACGATGGCATGAAACACTACCCTACAGCAGACGTAGGCAAGGAAGCAACTAGGTGCAAAAATAAAAATTGTAATGGAAGATCTAGAATATCTTGCATAAAATGTAAAGTGCATCTATGCCTAAGCGGAAGCCGCAACTGTTTTCTTGAATTCCCCACTAAACGCTAAGTTTGTAATTATTTTTTTTTATTTATTTATGATCAAATAAACTACAGAAAACTTACATAATTCATGTTTCTTTTATAACTGACATTGTATAAATATACCTATATATTTATACACATGACTCGAAATGTACACATATGTGTACATGATCCCAAATAATCCTGGATCCTTGAAAGGACATCGGAAATATTTTTTTATCATCTTTTGCTGTCAAATAATCTTAATATTATGAAAAAACATTTTTTTTCTCGCTAGAATTAAATACCGAGTCAAAGGGTTAAACTTTAGTCATCACTCTTTAAAAATACTTCGTAGCTTATGACACATTATTGAAATCACTAATTTCATTATCGTTACAATCGTCCACATACATTTCTTTTTGGATTTCATTTTTTGGTTTTTGGCACACCCAGAAAAAACTGTCGTATTCACTCTTCAGCATTGACCGCGGATTCTGTGCGTATTTTGTACGTCGTCCAGTTTCGCTGCGTATTATTTTAAAGCCAACAGCTTTAACAATTTCCATAAGATCTTCATGCGTGGGCTCTATGCTGTTTTCGCCCTGAATATCGCTAAAATGGTATAGTAATGGGCCAAGATTAACCCAAATACCACCAGGTACCAAAATTCTTTAAATAAGTGAAGTTAAATTAATTTTGTTGAAGAAAAAGAACACTTCACATACTGGTAAATAGTTTCAATAAATTCAGCGATATTATTCGCACAATCTATAAAAAAACAAGTAGCTACACAGTCAAATGAATTGGGTTTCTTATAAACCTAACAAAAAAAGAAAAAACATTAATTACAGAAATTGATAAACAATTTGTTAGAAATTATTACCTCTAAGAAATCACCAGCTATGATGTAATTGTTTCCTTTTGGTGGATGTTTAACCGGACATACGTCAGGAAAGCGCACAGGAGCCGTTTAATCATCACATTGTACGTTATTTACATATTGATGAACCCAAGGGTAAATGGTGAATTGGTTCTCTTCGGTACATCTTGATGAAAACATGTAATAAGTAAAATTTTTTATTCTAGTTATAATAATCTATTTACGTATTTAAAACTTTTGTTTTTAAACTTGTGTTAGCGACGTCAGTAAAAATTCTTTTTATTATCTCAATCGGAATTTTCATAGTATCTAAAACTGCTAAAGCCTTTTCCTTTGCCTTCTCGAAACCTTCGGTGACTAAATGTGGATGTAAGCCTTCAGCCCGAAAGATATCAGCTTGTTTTAGCAATTCACCGATAAGTAGCACAGTGCAAGTTGTGCCATCACCAGTTGAGTCATCTTGAGCAGTGCTGGCTCTAGCAATCATAGAAGCAGTTGGATGTTGAATTTGTATTTCGTGCAAAAGCACATTGCCGTCCTTGGTGATTTTGATGTCACCAGCACCGGAGACCAACATTTTCATGGTACCCTTTGGTCCTAAGTTGGTTTTCATTACATCTTGCAATCCTTTCGCTGCCGCAATGTTTATTGCAAGGCTTGGGCGGCACGGGCAACTTTAGCCTTTGTATTAAGTAAACTTATTGATGCCATTTTTAATTTAACTTTTTTTCACCTTTAAATTAATATTAATGTGAATTAAATTGCAAAATTTTAGTTTCAGCAAAGAATGTGAATGAAATGTGCAACTAACACAAGTAACAGCGTTGACAAAAAAAGTAAAAACGTAAACAAAAAAATTGACACAAGCTGAAATACAACCCTGATCCGACGTAGAAAATAGGGAACAAGTTTACTTTAACCCAAATGCTCCAAATTTTTTAATTTTTTTTACCAGAAGTAGCGCTTTAAGAAAAAATAAATCCGAGCGACACTTTTTTTTCTTATGTTTTTTTTGCTTTTACCCCCTATTACGCGTAAAAAAACAAATGGAAACGTGAGCTTAAGTCAACCTGTTTCAATTTTACGAACTAATATTTTTACATTCTGGTAAAAAAAAATAGGTTAATATTAAAAAAGTTGGTATAAAATGATACATCATTTTAAAGCAAATGAAACGAGCTTTCTTGTGATACTAAATTATGAGTTAATAATACATTTTTTGGAAAAAATACTGATTTTAGAAAAAAAAAAGATCAAAACATTGTTTAATCGGACTTACAGTCATTCAGCAAAGACCAATATTGTAAATTTTTACTTTATTGATCAATGCTATTTTTTACAACAAACATGACAAAGATAACAAATGGAAAAATTTTTAACCTGGTAATTGGTGACATGTTTCGGCTATTACCAATAGCCTCATCAGACCAGTTTGGTTAATTCTGTACATGGACTCGAACCAATGACCGTTCATGTATTGCAATTGCATATTTTTGCGACGGCCGCTCTAACACTTGAGCTACTGAGGAACTGACCTTGAACTGCACAGAGTGCGTATATCACATTTGTTATTATTTCTTTGTCACTTTCTCGCTTGTTGTCACAGCCGGCGCGAATCTTGTCTTGCACGGCTATGATCTATTTTTAGAAATTTGTAGTGTTGCCAGCTACATAGTTTCTGAAATTGGCGTGTCCTCCGTATAAATTAAGAAATTTTTGATATTTAGCGACTGATTATTTTGTAAATAAACATTGTTTAATCGGACTTACAGTCATTCAGCAAAGACCAATATTGTAAATTTTTACTTTATTGATCAATGCTATTTTTTACAACAAAAATGACAAAGATAACAAATGGAAAAATTTTTAACCTGGTAATTGGTGACATGTTTCGGTTATTACCAATAGCCTCATCAGACCAGTTTGGTTAATTCTGTACATGGACTCGAACCCCTGACCGTTCATGCATTGCAATTGCATATTTTTGCGACGGCCGCTCTAACACTTGAGCTACTGAGGAACTGACCTTGAACTGCACAGAGTGCGTATATCACATTAAGTCCGATTAAACAATGTTTAATTACAAAATAATCAGTCGCTAAATATCAAAAATTTCTTAAAAGATCAAAAATTTACAAAAATCCTCATATCTCGAAAACTACAAATTGAATTTCTAATATTTATATAGAAATTTTATGCTATATTTAATTACCTTTCATATGATACCAATATTTTGGAAATCTATACAGGGATTCCCAATTCATACTGCTTTTTATAAAAGCTATATCCGCAACTTTCGATGACTATATCTCCGAAACTAAATCCGACCGACATTTTTTTTTCAAATGTGTTACTATAGCACTACTTCTGCTAAAAAAATTAAGAAATTTAGAGCATTTGGGCTAAAGTAAACTTAAGCCGAAAATAGAAATAAACCTAAATCGGCGGATGTCCGTCTGTAGGCTATCAGTCGTACGCCGCAGTTCTGTTCAATTTCGTAGCATTAAGTGTGTTCTAATATTTGACAGCAGAATTCCGCTTTTCCGACTCCGACCCAATTCTGTTTACAACATTAGTCTTAATCGACGGGTATGCGTATGCAGGGTTCCAGTCGTACACCGCAATTCTGTTCCATTTCATACGTACAAGTGTGTTATAATTTCGTTGATGATTTCCCGACCCCGTTCGTATTCTGTTCAAAACATTATTCTGGCCCACAACCCTACCCCCCGGACTTTGACTTTGAATTCTTATTCATAAATTGAAAATGTGAACCGCAGTACAACCGATTTATACTTACTTTGGCTTCAAAAACGAGATCATTCTGTTGTCAAAAGTACATACAAAGTAGATTGGGAAAAGTACATTATTTTGCAATCGTTCAATAATTTTCTTTTTATACGCAATTGAACAGAATTGAATACTGTTTGTTTGTGTTGATAAGCAATTTGCATCGCTTAATAATTATTATTTTAATATACAAAAGTGAAAACTGTGCGAAAATAAATTCAAAGTTGAAGAAAAAACAAGATTCGTTCTTCCTTTCTCATTTTCAATAAATGTTTATTTTTTTTTTCTTACTGTTTATAAAGATTGCTGCGAAGCGAACTGCGGCTAATTTATTGAAACTTCACTGTCTTTTTTTTTTAATGTAATAATATTTATTTTTACACTATAAACAAAGAAAAAGGCAATTTCAAAGCTTATTTGCAGTAGAGCGTCAGCAACAATTGTGGTAAGAATTTATATATGAGAAAAAAGTTACGTATTTTAGGATATTTGGCATAAGTTCACTTAAATAGCTCTCTTCATCAAACCATATTTATATCATGAGGCTTTTAATATTGATAATGAATATGGAATCCAAAAATGGACCCACACCAAACTTCGGAGATACAGCCATCGGACTTCGCGGATATAACTTTTCAAAAAATCGTTATAAATTGACAACCCCTAGATCGATTCCAAAAAGTGTGTGTCATATGAAAGGTAATTTAATATTGGTATATATACATAAGTTTGAAATCTGTGGCTTAGAAATATTACGCTTTTCTAATTTATTGACCAACTAAAAAACAGTACATGCTGAGAAAGCTCTATTTATATCCTTAATATTATCTGTAAGAAAAAGAAAAGTGAGCTCAAAAAATCTTCTAAAAATTTTGGAATTCGTCGATAACAATAACATTTGGAAAAGATTTATTTTAGCTCCCATTGCCCAACTTTTTTTTAGGAATAATGTGTTAAAATCAAATGAAAAAACAAAGTGTCGCTCGGATCTAGTTTCGGAGATGTAACCATCGGAAGTTGCGGATATAGCTTTTGTAAAAATCATTATAAGTTGGGAACGTCAGCATGGATAACAAAAATATGGGTGTCAAAAGAATGATAATGTAATGGGCTATAATAATGGTAAGCAAATCTTTGGAAGTTAACGTATAATTTTGGAAAAATACGATTTTACTGAAATTTTGACAAATTTTTTTTAAAAAGCCGTTATTTTTTCCAAAAATGGTGTTAATAGCCTATATTTTTTTTAAGATGTTAAGAATGCTTAATTTATTCCCTTCAAAATTGTGTACTGTTTGTTCCAAATATTTGTTTTTGACAAAAATTCCTATTTTGGGAAAAAGTTTTAAAAGAAGCGGTGATGTAAAATTTTAATCAGCTGAGGAGGTTTGCAGCCGATAGAGAAGCGCAATTGGTTATACAACACAGACAGATTTTCGTTTTTGTACTCCTGTACACCGAACAGCACTGCATCAAAACTAATTTTCTTTCCGAGACTCCAAGCATAATAAATCTGTAATGGAATTTGTTAAGTTTGCACAAGCGGCTGAAACATCTGTTCACAGATACCTGAACAGGAAAACATAGAATTTAATATACTCTGACTTTTGCACTGATCTAGAAAGTAAGCTAATAAAATTTCAGATAAAAAGCAATCCATCATAAAATAGTTAAAAAATTTCAGCAACAAAAAAAAAATTAAATCCAAAATATGTTTAAAAATTTTAAGAGCAGAAAGAAAGAGTTAGTATTGTGAAAATACACCCGTTAAGCAGCAAAAACAAGAAAAACAATACAGCTGCTTACAATGTTTTTTATTTTGAAAATCATAAATTAAAGAAATAAAAGGATATTAAATTTTTTTTTATAGAAAAAAGCAATTACCTTACACCAACTATTGTAAACACTAACATAATGATTTTAAATATTTGTAAATTAAAACAATTATCACTGAATAGAATAATAAAACATGCGAGAAAAACGACACCGACTACTTCAAAGAATTTAAATTGAGCTTTTCTGAATATACATATCAGTATTGTTGTATCGGCCTTCTTAGATGAGAGCTTATAGTAGAAATTGAGCTATTGCCGAAGCAATGACCCAAAAATTTTTATGTTTTTGGCTTAGATTTTTTTTAACAATATTTTGTTAATAACATATTTACCAAAAAAGAAACTTAAAAAAAACTGGTCAGAAATTTAGAAAAATCATATTGTCTCGAAAACTGTTACACAGATTTCAAACTTTTCAACTTATATATTGAAGCTTATATAATTAACCTTCATATGAGATCCGCATTTTATTAATCAATTCAGGCATTCCCAACTTAAAACGATTTTTAAGAGAAGTTATAACCGCCACTTCCAATGCTTATATCTCTGAAAATAAACAACGCCTCCAACTCACTAAAATAAAATTCATAAGTATCACGTTAAATTTAAAAAAAATATTTGGATATTTGGAATTTTGTTTCGTAAACATATCCACCCGAAGGGTAGAGAAGACCACTCTTAATTAGATTGGCAAAAAATCAAACATTTTGATTCAATTATATGGGAAGTTACTTTACCAGGCCATGCTTAGTCGAACCGATGGCTCAATGAAAAAATCTTTATTCAATGCATAGGTCATTCAATAAAGCGGGCTTCTAAGGAACATCCAAGTATGATAGTAGAAATAATTTTTCTTTGCTAAGCATATCCAGTAAAATGTTACTATGTGCTCAATAAAACAAGTCTCAAAAATAAGGATGCAGCCATAATCGCCAAAACAAATCGACCAATGCTAAAAAGTACCTAAACGCCCAATAATTTTGGGCAATTATGTATATTGAACAATCACCCAATGAAGAATCGCCCAACAATAAATGTTCTTTTTGGACAATCCTTCACAGTAAAAGCCCAAGCAAATTTTTTGCCGTTTGTTCGTTTTATGCGTTTGGGCGATTGGAGCTGGATTCGAAATGCCCATAATTAAAAATGAACAATCGCCGAATAATTTTGATCGGTTGCTGATAATGAACAGTCACCAATGTAAATACCCAAAAATAATTTCTTTTTTTTGGGAAATTTTTGCTATGTAACAATCAGCGGCTCAGGGGTTACATCCTCCAATATGTCCAACACCGGCTTCGAGGAGGCCTTTGGCCGCAGTTCAGGCTTTAATACATCCTACACCGGCTTAGCTAGCCACAGTTACTCTACATAAAAGTCAGGGTTGGTTAAGTCAGGTTAGGTAGGAGTGTCAGTCAGTTACGAACCGACTCACTTAGACGAAATGTGATCCATTGTGATACCACAGGGTGTCTGACTTTACCCTCTCATTAAACCAACCAGATTTCGTAATAAAACTAAATAGCTGACTCATATTAGCATGTCTAAGGTCATCCAGGTCATCAAATAAATACGAAGGAAGTGTTTTGTGGCGTTTTCCAGCAAGTGCGGGGCAGGAGCAGAGAAAATGTTTAGTGCTTTCCTCCTCCTCCACATCTCCACAACTTCTACAGAAGTCGAAAGACCTAACACCTTATCTCTCCGCATGTCTGCCGATGAGGCAGTGGCCAGTTATAACTGCAACAACTGATGCAATTTCGGTTGATACTATCAAAATCAGTAAGTTGTTGCTGTTGTTTTTTTGTGATCAACTAAAACACAGAAAACAAAATCAGCATCTCAAGCTTCAGTTCATATCGCTTTGACTTTTAAAGGCTGTAAAGAGCAACTTTAACTCATATTCTGTATGATTAATGAATTAATAAAATAATTTTTCAAAACTATGATCAAACAACTCCAAGTTAAGTTTGAACTGAGTCTTAGTAAAAACGATGATTTCATTAGAAACCTCTTAGGTTTTGGTTGTAAAGAAATTCAGTCGATTTAGGCCGAAAATGGATTCAGGTTGATTTACTCATTGGGTAGCATTACATTTGAAAGCACTATATAAGCATGAAACATTCAGATATACAATTTTTTTCTCACTGCATAAAAGTTCTCTTATTTATTAATTCTATCTGCTTAGTTTCATAGTATTAATTAATAAATGTTTTACAATAAAGCTAATTCCAGTTGTATTTTACTTCTAGTGCTGTGTCAACAATCAAATTTCTTGGGAGAAATAAAACTAAAAAACAAACACTCTTCACGCGTAGAGTTTTCTGTAAAAATATCTTTAAGTATTTTACGCGCTTAATAGCCTTTATAAATCGCCTTATTTACTAAAAATATGACAACGAAATCTTACGAAAGTTTTTAAAATTAAAATCAAACCAAATGTATCACATTTTGTGGAGTGTTCTTCAACTTTAGTTCATCGGATCTTAATGCGGTTATTGTTGTCAACACCGAATGGATTGAAACGCTCTATATAGAGAAGTAGGGGAAAATCTAAATCGTGGTAAGTTGGGACATTATATTATGTGTCTGACAACTAATTTTTTTTTTTGTTATTTAACAGATACATTTACGAAATTTTCTTTTGTAAATAGCAGAGTGCGTAACTGACGCTTATTTATAAAATGGGTAATTGCTTAAAGGGATCTAATTCTGATGATATATCACTTTTACGAGGTAGTGAAAGTAATAATAGGCAAGACTTTACGACGGAACAGTCCGATCCAGCGCCAATTTACTCGGTAATTTATTGATTTAGCGTATGTATGTTAACTTATAAAGGTAACTTTAGGTTTTTACTTACGTAGCGAATTAAATATTCTACTTGACGTTTCATACAAATTTAGTGATATTTGCAAATGTACAAGCATCATTTTTTAAAGTTTTTCTGAAGATTGTTTAGGTGTCTAACAAATATGACGCGCACCTTATGTTAAAAGTTATGCCTACTTAATTTTCGTCGCTTATTTTCCGACTCCTTCAGGGTTTATTTAACTATTTATTATTTAGTGTCTGGAAAATCCAAAAATATGACCCACAAAATTGTAGCTGACCATTTACTCGTTTTATGGCCATTTTAAGGTAAACATTTTAACCGATAATTTTTTTCTATGGAATAGAGAAATACATCTTGTCGAAAAGAGCTTGTATTAGGTATTTTATCTTATCAAAAATATGAAGTGACTAACACAACTTTTTTGCTTGTGATTGATTTACTTATAGGAAGTTATCCAGCCAGTATTTTTTCCATCACCATCCGTTGCTCGTTCACCAATACATATAACAGAGGAAGAAGAAGTGAAAATAGCAAAGCGCATTGGTCTAATACAGCATCTACCTATTGGCATATACGATGGCTCTAAAAAATTTCGTGAATGTGTAATTTGCATGGTCGAGTTTTGTGTCGACGAAGCTGTACGATACTTGCCATGCATGCATATATATCACGTTAGATGCATTGATGACTGGTTAATGCGTAGTTTAACGTGTCCCAGCTGTATGGAACCAGTGGATGCAGCGTTGTTAACTACCTATGAAACAACATAACACACAGTATAAAGAAATGATGATCCAATGAATAATTTTATACATATTTAAACGGTACATTATTATATTTGCATCATTGATATTTTATAATGTCTAAGCTTATTATGTGTTGACATATAAAATCATTTAGCGTTGACAGCCCAATATATTTCGAATTAATAATAAAAAGAAGTAATTAAATAAAATTATGCGACTATTTGCTTGAAAATTTACAACTCTTTGAATTTGATGATGTCATCTTATAAAATGTAGACATTGGATGCCAAAGTTAAAATTTCATGAAAGGTAATGCAAAATTGCGAAATGCTTTGAGCAGGCAGTGTATTAAATACTATAGAGACGGAAATTATAAGGCTTGTGGAACATATTGTTTTCCGTTCCTTCAACTTGTGTTATTGTAATCCGACTTACTAATACATTAAAAAAAATACCTTTTTAAAAAATTTGAATATGCTAAAAGCATTAGTTTAAAAAAAAAAAATTATTTTGTAGGTAATTTTCGTAGCTGAATCTGGTATTAATTTTTTCACATTTTTGCGATAAACGGAATATATATTTACAATACAGTTTATTTTGTTGTCCTTACAATTATGGTTACAGGTATAGTTGTTTTTTCTAAAAGCACGTTTTAAATTTAAAAGCAGGATAAGGTGGTTTTAAATATTTTAAAGCAGGTTTTAAAGTGACATTTAATTTCATTGATATCAATAAAAAAACATCGTTGTTTCAACGAGCGTTAGCTATCGCATTTTTTCAAGACGTGTTTTCGTACTTTTCACACGGGCAGCCAATGCGCGTTAGTCATACGTAGCAGAGCAAAAATGAACGCAGTTGAAGTTGCCGAATTTTCTTACTTCGTGCTTAAAAACGTCAAGCACGTTGATGAACACAGTAACACAAATGGATAACGGTAAACGTACCGCTCACAATTGAATTGATTCTTTTCTATGATTTTTTTAGTTAATTTTTGCGCGTGGCGACATGGAAAAACTCATATCTAGAGAACCAAGACTCTGCCCACTCTAAACTAAATTGCAAAATGATTGCTAAAATTTTATTTTCTTTTTAAAAAAATTCAATAAAATTAAACATAACAAAAACGAACATATTCGATTTTAATTTTTAAATTGCAAAATTTTTGCGTATAACTTAAGAAAATTCTCAATACTACAATTACAAAATAGACGTAAAATCCTAACTTTTATGTCTACTCGGATTTTCTCTCTGACGTGTACATTTTGAAATACAAGCGTCCGAAAATTTATGTATTTTTAAATTTTGTGATTTTCAAAAAATCGTATTTTCGAAAATAAGTATGCAAAAACTTTTGGGGAGATTAAGATTTCCATGGCGCCTCGATTTTTTTTATTTTTTCGATAAAGCACGTCAAAATAAATCGAAAATGTTAAATAAAAAAAATGCATATCTCGTTTAGCTTTCGAGTTATCGATACTTAAAATTTTTTTTTTGATAATATCGTTAGTGCCAAAATTTCAATGCCGCTGCAATTTATGGATGATTTACAATAGAGCAGCTCGAAATAAATCGAAAATGTTAAATAAAAAAAATCGATACCTAGTTTGGTTTTCGAAATATCGATACTTAAACATTTGATTTTGATGGTTTTTGAATGCAATTTAAGGACGATTTTCAATAGAACCGAAGCCGGTGTTGGATTTTTGGGAGTTTTAAATCGTGTTATGTAAAATTACTGTGGCCAGCAAACCAGGTGTTGGATATATTATAGACTGATCAGCGGCCGAAGGCCGTCGCGAAGCCGGTGTTGGATTTTTGGGAGTTTTAAATCCTGAGCAGCGGCCGTAGGCCGCCCACTTACCCTTACTTTTATGTTAGATTACTGTGGCTATCAAACCAGGTGTTGGACATATTATAGACTGATCCGCGGCGAAGCCGGTGTCGGATTTTTGGGAGTTTTAAATTCTTACCTTACTTTTATGTAAAATTACTGTGGTGCCGCAGGAGTCTTACTTGTAGGGGTATAATAAAAATTACATTTTTAAGTATCGATATTTCGAAAACCAAACGAGTTATCGATTTTTTTTATTTAATATTTTCGATTTATTTTGAGCTGTTCTATTGAAAACCATCCGGCATTGAAATTTTGGCACTAACGATATTATCAAAAACAAATTTTTAAGTATTGATAACTCGAAAACTAAACGAGATATTCATTTTATTTATTTAACATTTTCGATTTATTTTGACGTGTTTTATCGAAAAAATAAAAAAATCGAGGCGCCACGGAAATCGTAATCGTGTCAAACTTTTTCCAAAAACGCGTATCGAATGTCTTTAGACAAAGTATCGAACAAAAATTGATTTTGAGAAATCTAAATTTTGAATGTAAAAACGAGGTAAAATGACCCATATACATCTGTGTTATAGCGAAACTCCCGTTAGCTAACGCGCGCGCGTTTTAACTCCATGTTCGGCAGGCGACGATAAGTGTTGCATTTCGAAACAGCTTGTCTCAATTTTTTTCGTTTACGTTTGTGGAAACAAATTGGCAGTTGAATTTTCTGTCGTTCTTCGTCCACCGCAATTAAGTTTTATCCAACGACTTGCTATCTGTCTCTTTCGTATCCCCATTGTTCTCTTTGATCTCTGTGTGACACAATTCGCCAAAGAGTATTTTTTGTTGTATTAGCAGCGAAGTCAAGTCAATGAATTTTTTAGATAACGAATGCAGTGGCGTCAACTCGGTAGGGCTGGGAAGGGCATTTGCCCCCCGCCCAGGATCTGATACTAGGTATTATTCAATACAATAATTCAATAAAACCATTTATTAGTGGTGTAATTATAATTCTTGGCCCCCCAAGGTTTTGATGAAGTGACGCTCCTGAACGAATGATATTTATTTTCAAGTGAAGTTTCAATTAAGTGAGAAAAACATTAGTTTGCCCACCATGTTTAAAGCTTTATTTATTTTAAAATATATAAGTACATATATAATTTCAAGTTTTATTTCTTAGTTGAAATTATGATTTGTTTTCTTAAAAGAATGACAAAATGTTAAACAAAATATAAATAAAAAAGATAATATTAATAAATTAACTTATTTTGCGCAAAAATGATTTGTTTTGTTATATTTTATACTGAGCCTCCTGTTCAGTACTGTAAGTGCAAAAAATAAAAAAATTACATCGCAAAATGCATTAAAAAGAAAAATAGGAAACTAGCTGCTTATACTAGTTTCTACCACTGCTACATGGTATCATTAGTAAGCTTTGTTAGCCGACGACTAAGAATTTACAAGAATATTATATTTCTGAACGTAAGTAGTGAAACAATTTGCACATTCAATATTAAACATTTTCACTACCAACACTAATATATGACCGCTTACAAAGGCCGACAAAAAGTTATTAATGAGTAAGAGAAGTTAGCCTCAAATGAAAAATAAATATCAAAGTTATAGGACAGATGAAAACACATCGTATGTGTAAGGCAAAACTTAACCGGCGTGTCTCAAATAAAACTCAAAGTTGTATATTAAATGAATTCAGTTTAATATTTATAAAGAGTTAAAAGTAAAGCTTAATTTTGTATAAATTGCTCTTCAGTTATTATGCGTTTTAAACGATGCGTAATCATCAACACTCCACCTCCCGTGAATTCCCTGGGGATTCAGTACTCAAGTCTAGAATGGCCAATCTTGATGCTGGGCGACGGAAGATACCAGTAGAGGTTTTTACTTCTGCAAATCATACTTGACCGTCCTTGGCTGGAAATGTTTTGGAAATACGTCCTTTTTTCCACTGGTTGCGCGGCTGACTAGGATCGCAAATGAGCACTAAATCATTAATCTTGATCGGTGTTGTTTTCTCATGTCACTTAGGTCGGCACAAAAGTTGTGGCAAATACTCCAGTGTTCACCGCTTCCACAACCGGTCTTTTAAATTTTGGGCAATATGCCACTGTTTTCGTAGACAGACTTTATCTTCTTCATGCGGCGTCTGTGTAGAATTCACACATCCTAGCAGGAAGTGGTTCGGCGTCAACGGTTCGTCTTCTTCTGCTGTCAAGAGTATGTCAGTTAACGGACGGGAATTTATGATGTTCTCTGTTTCAATAAGTACAGCACGCAGAGTCTCAATTCGCGGGGCTTCTTCGTGTAGTATTTTATGTAAAAGGCGCTTTATAATTCGTATTAGTCGTTCCCAGCATCCACCAGAGCTAGGATTAGCGGGACAGTTAAACACCCACTCAATGTTACGCGCTGTGGCCTCTTCATTGATACGTTCAATATTCAATAATCTCTCAGATTTTATCAACTCCTTCTGCGCGCCGATGAAGTTCGTACCATTGTCACTTCTTATTATAACGGGAGTTCCACGCCTGTTGACAAAATTGAATAAAGTAACCAGGAAGGCATCAGTGGACAAATTTTCAGCTAGCTCCAAGTGCGCTGCTCTCACCGTCAGACACGTAAAAATGACTGCCCACCTTTTCTCTCTGCGGCGTCCTACAGAGACGTTGAACGGACCAAATAAATCCACACCCGTATAAGTAAACGGGCGGACAAACGGTGTGATGCGGTCTACTGGCAGCTGACACATCAAAGGCGGCATAGGCTTTGCCTTTTCAATTTTGCAACTTAAACAATTGCGTTGTATGACTTTCAAAACTGATTTGGCGTGCGGGATCCAAAATTTCTGGCGTAGCTCGTTGATTGTCACTGCAGTGTTTTGGTGGTGACATTTCTCGTGATATTGACGCATGATTAGCTCCGAAACAAAGTGTTTTTGCGGCATCAATATTGGACGTCTGGCGCTGTATGGCAAGCACTGGGCTTCATCGATTCGGCCACCAATTCGTAGCAGTCCACATTCATCGAGAGTTGGTGACAAGGCGAACAGTGGACTCTGTTTTGCTATGGGCTTGAAATCTTTAAGAGCTGCAATCTCCTCGGCGAAAACACTTTGTTGTACCATGCGAAAACAAAGTTTTCTGCTTTATTGATTTCAGTATTAACTTTCTGAAACTCACCCCACCAGGCAATCCATTTTTTATGCAAGTTAATTGGGATTGGGTCGTCCCAGTTAACTTTACATTTCCATGTTTCTTGTACGATAGTTTTTGAATATATTAAAAAATCTGCAAGTAGCCCAAACGGGTCGTAGACGGCCATCACAATCCCGAGTAGCTCTCTTTTGGTTGGCGCTCGCTGACCATTCAAAGCTTGTAATGGAACGCGATGAAATTTGGTGTTAAACTTGAAAACATCTTTTGTCGTGTCCCAGAACATTCCGAGCACCTTCTCGGTAGTTTCTTGTCTCTCCATGTTTACACCCTTAATATTCTTGGTCGGCTGCCCATTCATAATATTTTGTATTTCATGAGAATTCGATACAAAATTTCTTAACTCGAACCCTGCCTCAGCGTGTATGCGGACTACTTGTTGACAAATAACTTTAGCTTCTTTCTTGGTTTGAAAACTACAAACAAAGCCATCTACATAATGCTTATCGATGATGGCGGCTACAGCAGCTGGATACTGATTCCTTGAATTTTCGGCATTTTTATTTTTTACATACTCTGCACAGCATGGCGAACATATGGCACCAAATATCATGGATGACATGACAAAATGTTGAGGTGGCTTTTCTGAATCTCCATCTCGCCAGAGGAAACGTTGAGCATGTTGGTCCTCTGCACGAATTTTCACCTGAGAAAACATCTCACGGATATCAGCGGCTACTGCAACAGGACCCTCTCGAAATTTAAACAAAATCACCAACAACGGCTTTGCCTGTTCTGGCCCTTTCAACAACACAGAATTTAGTGATGTGTCAGCTACACTGGCTGCGGCGTCAAATACAATTCGCATTTTCTCTGGCTTATGTGGGTTGTGCACTGCAAAATGGGGTAGATACCAAATTGGATATTTTTTCTGCTCAACTTCGTCCTTGTCAAGTTTTCTGGCATATCCCTTCTCCACATACTTCACCATTTCAGCTCGGTATCTTTCAGCAAAGATATTGTCGTGTTTCATTTTCTTTTCGATGGCAACCAAACGTTTTTTGGACATCTCGTAGCTATTTGGAAGAACAGGCGGAAAGTCTTTCCAAATTAGACCAGTCTCAAAATGTTTACCAATACGTTGTGTAGTACGCTCCAAAATTTTACGGGCCTTCTGGTCATTTAAAGATTCAAGAACTGATGTCGAATAATAAAGTCCGAGACTGTCGCCTTCGAAGTAATCTGCAACAACTTTATTTAAATCTGTTAATATTTGTTCCTCTCTAATGTGCAAAACCATTGGTCGTATGGGTAATGTTGCTTTTGTAGGTCCAAATGCGACCCATCCCACTTTTGTTTTCATGGCTATTGGATTGGTGTCGCCATCTTGCATAATTGCTGTTGCCACACTGAGATGCACATTATCGAGGCCGATGAGCAAAACTGGTTTCACATTCGTATAATTATGCAAGGGCACGCAATCAAAATGTTTGTAATCCATTTTATTGAAAGACTGGACCGGTAGGCAAAGGTCTCGGATTGTGCGTACATTTTTCAAGACGTATTTCATACCCTCACTACCGCCACTAATTTCCAAATTTTTTCTCATAGATGTTTCTGTTTTGACTCCCTGGTCATACCACTGAAGTGTGAGTGGATGTGACCGACCCCTAAGGCCAAGTGTGTTAGCGACGTTTTCCTCCAAGATAGTTATGGCTGAGCCATTGTCGAACATTGCAAAGACATCAATTTTACCATTTGGTCCAAAAAGTGATGTGATGGAGTCAATCGACAGTTCAATAGTGGCTGAGCGGCAGAATGCATTGATGGCTGCGTGACAGAGTTGCTGGTTGGCTGCGACTTAGAACGGTTTTCGTGATAAATTTTTGGTCTAGCGGCGGCGGCGTTATTTGACGGCTGGACGGCGGCATATGATGACGTATTTGGATTGTAAATAGTTTCGTTTCGTTCCTCATGTAGACACTGATGATGATAACGGCGACAATTATTTATGCCACAAACTTTTTTGTTCCGACAATTTGCTGTATTGTGACCTTTGCGTAGACAAACAAAGCACAGTTGTTGTTCTTTAGCCTTTTCCCAGCGTTCCTTAACGCTAAGGGACCGCTGGAAAACTTTACAATCAGCTATCATGTGCCCTTCTGCATACTGGTAACATTTAATTTCATGTTTTGCGGTGTCTTCATTCACATGCATAAGTCGACGCGGCTGTTGGTGTTGCGATTTGCTGCTCTTGAAAGGCGTTGGAACTAAGGATGGCATAAAACCTACAATTTTGGCAAGTTCACATAGCCACACCGAAAAGTCTTGAACCGTAGGAAATGGCCTAATGTTGACAGCATGTTTCGCCCAGTCAAATTGCTTGTTAGTTGGCAGCTTCGAAACTAGTTGGTCTAGTAATGACGGATTTGCTAAATGCTGATTGCACCCAGCTGACATCAAAAATGCAACTACATTGCGTACCGTGGTTGAAAATTGAATAATTTGTTCTAGTTTGTTTTCTGTAATAGACGGAATACTTTTAATTTTTTGTAATTGAAAACGTACCATCAAATCCGGTCTTCCAAACCGGAATTCCAGCTCTTCAATGGCCTTCGACACATCATTCGGATATATGAGCATAGAAGACACTGCTTCCCTAGCAGCTCCTGTCAAACACTTTTGCAGGCGCATAAGATTCTGTCTGTCGTTGTATCTAAACGCAGCAGTGGTATCTTTAAAATTAGCGTTGAAAAGTGGCCATTCGTCAGCATGGCCCGAAAAAGTTGGCAAATCATATAATTTAAAGCTGGAGCTACCCTCGGCTGGTATCATAGCTAGGTTTTCATCAGATAATAATGGTGTGTTTACATCGCGCAACTGGCTGGCATGCGTTTCGTTGGATTGCTGGATTTGAGTTCGCATTCTCTCTAAATCCCTTTGGCTTTCCTCTGTGCTGTGCTTTAGCCCCTCCACAGACGTCTTAAGTGCATTGATACTGGCAATTACTGCAGTCATTTGTTCGGCAGTGACTCCTGTCTGCGGCTCTATATTTTCCATAATTGTAGTATCAAGTTCCTCGCTGTCTGTCTCACTCGAAGCAGTTTTATTATTATCACCGGCACTCCTCAGGTTGTACGGCATTTGCAAGTATCTTCTTGCAACCACAACTTTTCCGCGAATCCTCGGGCGTACGAAAGATTGAAAACTAATGTAAGGCAAAACTTAACCGGCGTGTCTCAAATAAAACTCAAAGTTGTATATTAAATGAATTCAGTTTAATATTTATAAAGAGTTAAAAGTAAAGTTTAATTTTGTATAAATTGCTCTTCAGTTATTATGAGTTTTAAATTTAATGCGTGGTTTGTTGTTTCAATCTTGTATTTTCCTGTACGCTTGTATGGCCGTTGCTCTATTGAAATTCAAATTGTTCTATTTTGTTCTTTGTCTTTGCTGTCATTCACGTACAGGGATGTATCAATTGCTGGGCTTTGTTTATTGTCAGGGATACGCAGGGGTGCATCAACTGCTATGCTTGTTTAAACGATGCGTAATCATCAACAGTATGATTAGCGTTGACCCACCTTTCATCGTATTCGAATTTGTACTATTCTTATTGTGACCTCAGTTCGAAATACTAACGTAGCATTAAGCGAACGAATTTGATTTCAAGCAGCTTTCGTATTCTACTGATACGTTATCATACTCCTTTGCAGAGATTATGATAACGCCAGAACAATTTGCAGAAGTTTTGTGCGATGATTTGGACTTGAATCCTATACCATTTGTACCAGCGATCACCCAGGCGATTCGTCAACAAATTGAAGCATTTCCCAGTGAACCACCAATACTCGAAGAGAGCTGTGATCAGCGTGTAATTGTTAAATTCAATATATACGTCGGAAATACTTCACTTGTGGACCAAGTTGAATAGGTTATGTCAGAAAAAAATAACAATCCCGAAGAATTTGCAATAAAACTATGCGCCGAGTTGGGTTTGGGTGGAGAATTCGCCACCGCCATAGCTTACAGCATGCGTGGTCAGTTGTTCTGGCATTGTCGCACTTATGCATTTAGTGAGGCACCTCTGTCAACTATCGATGTTCCATTCCGTAATCCCAGCGATGCAGATTCATGGGCACCATTTTTGGAAACTTTAACCCACGCTGAAATGGAGAAGAAAATAAGAGATCAAGATCGTAACACTAGACGAATGCGTCGCTTGGCTAATACAACAACTGGTTGATAATTCAAGAATCTTTAAAAATGTTTAATATCCATACTCGAACGAAAATAAAACTTAAAAGGAGACTTAATATAAACTTAATTTGATTTAATTTTTTTCCCATTGAAGTCTACATTTTAATCTTATTGTGTAACACTTAATGAAAGTACAATTTTAGCATTCTTATTCTAAGTCATCAACTATCCGCCGAATCAGTTTTGTCCTGATCCTGATCACCATCATAAAATTGATTTTTTGGTTCAACCACTTTATCTTCATCGGCTTGAGAGATTCGTACATCTGAATCTGGCTCTTCTTTAACACGCAATTCTTCGATATCCATTGCATCAGGTGGGATTTGAACCATCTGCACACTTGGTGAATGTTGACACATTTTTAAGTTTTCGTACACATGCTTAACTATTAGCTCCAAATATTGTTTTGAATAGCTTTTTCTTGCCGCGAATTGACTTCTATTTCACCAAAGAAGTATATATTCTTCTTATTCTTTGTTTTCACAAACACATATGGGGCCAACGCAAACGTAACCTCACATTGCCATGGGACTATCCCAAACACAACCTCACATTTGCTTTACATTTTTTTAGCGTTCTTCTTCTTTTTCTTAGTTTTTTTATAAAGAAAACGGAATAAAAAGAAGATTATTATGCCCACCCAAAAATTAATAATGATTTTTAAGGTTCCAAAAATTATATATCTTGTTCGGCAAGTTTCAAATTTTGGGATTATTTTCAATAAATTTTTTTTTTTCACCACGACGGGAAGATGGTGCCACTACGAACAAAAACCTAAACGATATGTCGGAAATTCTCGCAAATCAGCAAAGTTTTCCCGAAAAGCTAGTTCTTATGACGGCTTTCAACAAGTTAACTTATCTTTGCGTATACATATATTCCATAACCCGAAATTTAAATCGCTTGAAAACAAGTTTATTTATCATAAACAAACTAAACATAATAAGAGGAATTATTAATTAGAGGAATGCATTAACGTTACTTGATGTACCTTTTTTTGTAATAGGTATTAGCTAAAAACTTAAGCCGAAAAATTGTAAGTCAATCTTTGAATTAAGCCGAAACACGAATAATCGCACCCGTTTTCTGTTCTTTTTAAATCTAAAACTCGATCAGATCTCTATTCTATTCTAATTCTATTACAATTTTTTAAGCAGACAAATTTTATTAAATAAATAAATAGTCTTATTAAAGATTATGATTAAATACTTTTAAAATTAAAAAACATAATGACAGTTTTTCGGAAAAATAAATAAAAATAGAAGTTGATAGAGTTAAATAAAATAAATCAATCTCATTTCTGAAACATTTTTATTCACATTGACAAGAAAACTGACAAAAATTAATGGCAGTTAAACAAAAACTTGTTATTGCAACGTACTGCTATAAAAACGAATTTTTTGTTGATATTATTATTAAAATTACATCGTTTTGAAAAAACAGTAGTTTAGGTATGAAGTAAATAATAACTTTGAAACATTTTTTGTATTATGGTAATAAAAAAATATGAAACTTTTCAATTATTTAACAACATTACATAAATATATAAATTCCCCAAGTGTTTCCTGCAATCGCCTAATAATACCCCAAATGAAAAGAAAATTTCCACAAAATTTATTTCCCAACATACGGTAGCATTGTTTTGAACAAGCCACACGCATTGTCTGACAATCAATACGTGTGAGCATGGTTGCCACTTGACTTTTTTTTTTTGTACCAAATTTTGTAAGAAAATGTACCAAATAGGAAAAAGTGTACCAACATTTTTTTAATTATTACTTTTATTAACACAGTTCACAGGTACAGACTTAAAGGGAAAAAAAAATAATGGCACCTAAAAAGCCAAATGGATGTAAGCTAGTGTTATTAATGGCTATGACCGAACTCTAATCAAAACTTTTCAATGAGAAATTTCATTTGGCTTTCATATTTTTGTAATCGGAAAATAAGTCAATGTTGGGAAAAGTGAGCTCCATGAAGAAAAAATTAAACTTTAACACCTCTCTAATTTTTTTGAAATTTTAGTGTGTTCAGCAAGTACTGAATATACTAAAATGAAGAATGCGATCTTCAAGCTAAAAAAAAATACGAAGGAGGCATTTCTATCCAACATATGTACATATTCCTGGTCAGCTTACTGAACTCTGCCACATACTAAACTTTCAAGGAAATTGGAGAGGTGTCACTACTATTTACTATTTCACTCACAGTAAATTTTTTTGTAATAACCGAAAAAATTTTTTGTCATTTGGATATCATACTAAAAAAATTCGTTGGCCGACCATACAAAATGCAAATCATTGCGGTCGTCGTGTAATTCTTTAGAAAGCATAATGTTGTTAAGTGTTTTAAACTGGAGTTTATTTCTTAACTTGATTTTTATGAGGCTTAAGTTGAAAAATTTTCTTTCAGCTGCTGCTGAGCTGTGTGGAAGGCACATTAAGCAATTCACAAAACTCACAAGTTCATTAAAACAAGGTTCCCCGACTCCATTCTTCATGGAACTCACTTTTTCCTAAAACTGAGCCAAGTCTGTGCAACTCTTGAAATATATTTTTGAAAGCTGTAGTTTCCACTGAGTAACGATGGTATCGTGATCACATTCGACTAAGTGATTAAATGGTTTATTAATGGTAATATACAAGTTCAATTTTCCAAAAAAATTTACTGGGTGTTATATTAATTAAATCATTCAAATCTTGCCTACCAAAATCAAATCTGTTTTGAATTTGTCTTAAAAATTCTATATAAAAGTTCCGAATTGTTTGCTTCACAATTATTCTTTGCGCATCAGAGAAGTTATCTGATTGTAAGAATTTTTCTGCTTTTATGCCAATAAAAATTTGCTCAGTTTTCAAGAACTGTTTTTCATCGCTGAGTTCAAAATTTTCCAAGCAATAAATTTTTTGTACGAAATCGTTATTAATATAATTACATAAAATTAATTTAAAATGGCATTCTAATTCAGAGTATAAATTTGGAAGCCTTACTTTTTCAGATTGGAATTCTTTGTTTAAATTTGTTATGATTTTTAATGTATAACTAAGGAAAAGCATATAAACTTTCAATTCTAAATTTAACATCGAACTTGCCAATTTAGTTGACTTAATTCCATTTACTTCTAAAGAAGAGGACAGGAAACAAATAAAATAATCCGTGAAATAACATTTTCTAATGAAAGCCATCTTATTAAAGTAATTCCTAAAATTTTATGAGGTGGCACGTTACAGTAATCTTGAAATTCTTTGAAGCCGTTTATCAGTTTGGAGCTGAATGCAAAAAATTTATCAATATCGCGGCAAAGCTGTTCAATTTCATCTGGAAGCTTTTTAGATGCATAGCTGCAGCATAAGTGTAGAGAATGGCACGTGCATTTAATATAAGAAAGATCAATATCTTTTTTAAATTTAGTTTTTAAACCATTAAGGTTTCCAGCCATTGTGTTGGCTCCATCAATAGCAATGCCGATTAAGTTTTTTAATGGTATATTATTGTTCGAAAAATATTTTTTAAGTGCTTCATATATTCCTTCTGAATCACTCTGTGCCAATTCAATTAAAGATAAAAAACGGTCTTTAACATTACATGACTGCTGGTCAAAGTATCGCACAACTAAAACTAAGGATTTTGTAATTTTACTATGAAGTTGTAGGAAATTTTTGTTTCATACCATTCATTGATAAAATGTACCAAATCAGAAAACAATGTACCAGTGTACCAAATGAAAATAAATGTACCAGTTTGGTACAAATGTACCAACTGTGGCAAATGTGCGTGTAAGCAGAATTTTTGGGCAGAATAGAGCTTCATCTCTTTGGATACTCTTTGCAATTCGCTACTGCTTCCTCATTTGTGTTTTTCCGAAACAATTTTTCTGGCTTAAAGGGCAGTTCACACCATCGCTTTAGGTACTCTACGTTGCTACGTAACAAGTATTTCTGGCGATATATAAAACGGACATATTGCAATCAATCACTTACAGAAAAATCTATAACCGTTCACATTATGAAATTTTTGTTATTGTTTTTGATGTCAGCAAATACCAAAATTTCAAGAGAATTTTTTGAGTCCTTCAATGTTTTCCCTGAATAAATTTTACAATAAGAAGGAAAAGAACAGGTAGTACATCAATTACAAGAAAAACACGTTTTAAAATTTTATCATGGGGTCAAACGATTAATCTATTAAAAGTATGGAAATCGAGTTTTCTTAATGTATTAATAATATTCTAGTATAACGATTTTTCAGAGATATATCTGCGAATTTCAAGGTTTTCTCTCCGAAATTACATGTTACCTTCAGCTTTGGACTACACCTTTTAAATTTACTATTCGCTCCATGATATGTGTCGCTCAATATAATAGTGGTCTAACTCAATTTTTGCATAATAATTTCACATTTAGTAATATCTCTTATTCTAAAAGTGAAATTACTCAAATAATGGCACTGAAATTCCATAGAAGGCATTACATGTTTACTCATGCCCATACTTTTACTCTACATACATATCTCCTTATATATATAAAAATAAATTGGACGAGGCACAGTGGATTTTTGTGGCCATAAATAGGAAGATTTTGAAAGTGATTGAAAAAATTTTTAAGAGAATCGTCAGAGAATACTTAGGGAATGAAAAAAAAAAACTATAAAAGTTTTAAATTTGTTTTGAGTTTATTGACACAGTGGGCTCAAAGTTGAACTTTGTACACCAAAAATGTTCTATGAAACTTTTTATAAAAACAAAATGCTATAATATATATAGTAAATTGCTTCCACTTTATAAAAATCAATTTTATTTTCTTTTATCGTCTTTATATGAATTGTACGGATTTTTCAAAAATTATATTAAAAATGATAAAAGTGGAAAATTTGCAAACTTTGACTGAGAAAAAAAAGTATATCTCCGGATTTCGAAAATTTTTTTGTATGTAATGTAAGAAAGTATGGTTAGCTAAAAGACATATTTTCAGCTGCTTTTTTTCACAATTTTTTTTTATCAGTTTTTCCTAATGTAGTTTTAGAAGGAACAAAAAATACTGACTTTTATGAAATGCTCTTATTAATTTATTTTTATTGAAATATACCGAAATTGCATATTGGCATAAAGTTCATAGCTCATACTTTTCAAAAAATGTTTGCTTGAGCTTCTGTATTCTATGTGTGAATTATGGTGATTTTTTTAAAATTAGGGCTGAAAAAGTCATAATTGAGAAAATTGGCAAACTTTGACAAAAAAAAAAAAGTATATCCCCGGATTGCGGAAATTTTTTAATATGTTATGTGAGAAAGTATGGTTAAGCAAAATCCAAGATTTCAGATACTTTTTTTCATAACTTTTTTTTATGATTATTTTTCTACTGCAACATTTGAAGGAAAAAATATTTTGTATGGAAGGTAGGCGTGTCCATGAACCGATTTTTTTCATATTCACACGTTTTTGTTGTTTTAACCCAAAAAACGTCTGTGCCAAATTTCAAGACTCTAACGCTATTACTACTTCCACTTTTTTAGATATTTCTCTAATAACTTGAAAACTATAGAAGATATCGCAAAATTAGTGGTTTTTTTGAAATCAGCATTGCCAAGTTAAAGGGCATTGATACCGATTTTGTAAAAAGGTCTCACCCACATCCCAACTTTGTATGGGAGGTAGGCGTGTCCTTGAACCGATTTTTTTTATATTCATAAGTTTTTGTTATTTTAACCCAAAAAACGTCTGTGCCAAATTTAAAGACTCTAGCTCTATTACTACTGTTAATGGCCACCTTTTTTGGTTTTTATCTAATAACTTGAAAACTATAAAAGATATCGTAAAATTAATAGCATTTTTGAAATCAGCATTGCCAAGTTAAAGGGAATTCATACCCATTTTGAAAAAAGGTCTCAACAACATCCCAACTTTGTATAGGAGGTAGGCGTGTCCATGGACCGATTTTGCTCATATTCACAAATTTTTCCTATTTTTACATTCTAAACATACATATGTACCAAATTACAAGATCGCAATTATTACTATTTATGGCCGCCGTTCCATTGTGCGGCGTTAGTCTCGCAAAGGCTCGAGAATGGCTCGACCGATTTGAATAATTTTTTTTTGTTGGCTCTGTAATTGTTCAAGGAAGGCTTAAAGCAAAAAAAAAAAAATTCGAAAAATTTGAAAGAAAACTCCAAATTTTTTTTTGCTTTAAATTTTCCACTTCATTTTTCAAATTTAACTTTATTTTATTTTTAATGTCAATATTTGCTTTATTTATTTTGTTGATTGAACAAGTTTCATATTTACTGTCAAAGAATAGGGATAGGGAAAGGGATAGGGATAGGGATAGGGATAGGGATAGGGATAGGGATAGGGATAGGGATAGGGATAGGGATAGGGATAGGGATAGGGATAGGGATAGGGATAGGGATAGGGATAGGGATAGGGATAGGGATAGGGATAGGGATAGGGATAGGGATAGGGATAGGGATAGGGATAGGGATAGGGATAGGGATAGGGATAGGGATAGGGATAGGGATAGGGATAGGGATAGGGATAGGGATAGGGATAGGGATAGGGATAGGGATAGGGATAGGGATAGGGATAGGGATAGGGATAGGGATAGGGATAGGGATAGGGATCTTTCGACAAAGTATATTTGTATCAATATTTGCTTTATTTATTTTGTTGATTGAACAAGTTTCATATTTACTGTCAAAGAATAGGAATAGGGATATGTATAGGGATAGGGATAGGGATAGGGATAGGGATAGGGATAGGGATAGGGATAGGGATAGGGATAGGGATAGGGATAGGGATAGGGATAGGGATAGGGATAGGGATAGGGATAGGGATAGGGATAGGGATAGGGATAGGGATAGGGATAGGGATAGGGATAGGGATAGGGATAGGGATAGGGATAGGGATAGGGATAGGGATAGGGATAGGGATAGGTATAGGGATAGGGATAGGGATAGGGATAGGGATAGGGATAGGGATAGGGACAGGGATAGGGATAGGGATAGGGATAGGGATAGGGATAGGGATAGGGATAGGGATAGGGATAGGGATAGGGATAGGGATAGGGATAGGGATAGGGATAGGGATAGGGATAGGGATAGGGATAGGGATAGGGATAGGGATAGGGATAGGGATAGGGATAGGGATAGGGATAGGGATAGGGATAGGGATAGGGATAGGGATAGGGATAGGGATAGGGATAGGGATAGGGATAGGGATAGGGATAGGGATAGGGATAGGGATAGGGATAGGGATAGGGATAGGGATAGGGATAGGGATAGGGATAGGGATAGGGACAGGGACAAGGAATGGGATAGGGATAGGGATAGGGATAGGGATCTTTCGACAAAGTATATTTGTATCAATATTTGCTTTATTTATTTTGTTGATTGAACAAGTTTCATATTTACTGTCAAAGAATAGGAATAGGGATATGTATAGGGATAGGGATAGGGATAGGGATAGGGATAGGGATAGGGATAGGGATAGGGATAGGGATAGGGATAGGGATAGGGATAGGGATAGGGATAGGGATAGGGATAGGGATAGGGATAGGGATAGGGATAGGGACAGGGATAGGGATAGGGATAGGGATAGGGACAGGGATAGGGACAGGGATAGGGATAGGGATAGGGATAGGGATAGGGATAGGGATAGGGATAGGGATAGGGATAGGGATAGGGATAGGGATAGGGATAGGGATAGGGATAGGGATAGGGATAGGGATAGGGATAGGGATAGGGATAGGGATAGGGATAGGGATAGGGATAGGGATAGGGATAGGGATAGGATAGGGATAGGGATAGGGATAGGGATAGGGATAGGGATAGGGATAGGGATAGGGATAGGGATAGGGATAGGGATAGGGATAGGGATAGGGATAGGGATAGGGATAGGGATAGGGATAGGGATAGGGATAGGGATAGGGATAGGGATAGGGATAGGGATAGGATAGGGATAGGGATAGGGATAGGGATAGGGATAGGGATAGGGATAGGGATAGGGATAGGGATAGGGATAGGGATAGGGATAGGGATAGGGATAGGGATCTTTCGACAAAGTATATTTGTATCAATATTTGCTTTATTTATTTTGTTGATTGAACAAGTTTCATATTTACTGTCAAAGAATAGGAATAGGGATATGTATAGGGATAGGGATAGGGATAGGGATAGGGATAGGGATAGGGATAGGGATAGGGATAGGGATAGGGATAGGGATAGGGATAGGGATAGGGATAGGGATAGGGATAGGGATAGGTATAGGGATAGGGATAGGGATAGGGATAGGTATAGGGATAGGGATAGGATAGGGATAGGGATAGGGATAGGGATAGGGATAGGGATAGGGATAGGGATAGGGATAGGGATAGGGATAGGGATAGGGATAGGGATAGGGATAGGGATAGGGATAGGGATAGGGATAGGGATAGGGATAGGGATAGGGATAGGGATAGGATAGGATAGGGATAGGGATAGGGATAGGGATAGGGATAGGGATAGGGATAGGGATAGGGATAGGGATAGGGATAGGGATAGGGATAGGGATAGGGATAGGGATAGGGATAGGGATAGGGATAGGGATAGGGATAGGGATAGGGATAGGGATAGGGATAGGGATAGGATAGGGATAGGGATAGGATAGGGATAGGGATAGGGATAGGGATAGGGATAGGGATAGGGATAGGGATAGGGATAGGGATAGGGATAGGATAGGGATAGGGATAGGGATAGGGATAGGGATAGGGATAGGGATAGGGATAGGGATAGGGATAGGGATAGGGATAGGGATAGGGATAGGGATAGGGATAGGGATAGGGATAGGGATAGGGATAGGGATAGGGATAGGGATAGGGATAGGGATAGGGATAGGGATAGGGATAGGGATAGGGACAGGGACAAGGAATGGGATAGGGATAGGGATAGGGATAGGGATAGGGATAGGGATAGGGATAGGGATAGGGATAGGGATAGGGATAGGGATAGGGATAGGCATAGGGATAGGGATAGGGATAGGGATCTTTCGACAAAGTATCGAAAAAAAATTGATATTGAGAAATGTAAATTTTGAATGTAAAAACGAGGTAAAATATATATATATATATACTTCTGTGTTATGGCGAAACTTCCTTCGTCGCCTGCCGAAGATGGAGTTAAAAAGCGCGCGCGTTAGCTAACGGGAGTTTCGCCATAACACAGAAGTATATGGGTCATTTTACCTCGTTTTTACATTCAAAATTTACATTTCTCAATATCAATTTTTTTTCGATACTTTGTCGAAAGATCCCTATCCCTATCCCTATCCCTGAAAGAGTCTAACGATTTTTCAGAGATATATCTGCGAATTTAAAGGTTTTCTCTCCGAAATTACATGTGACCTTCAGCTTTGGACTACACCTTTTAAATTTACTATTCGCTCCATGATATTAGTCGCTCAATATAATAGTGGTCTAACTCAATTTTTCCATAATAATTTCACATTTAGTAATATCTCTTATTCTAAAAGTGAAATTACTCAAATAATTGCACTGAAATTCCATAGAAGGCATTACATGTTTACTCATGCCCATACTTTTACTCTACATACATATCTCCTTATATATATAAAAATAAATTGGACGGCGCACAGTGGATTTTTGTGGCCATAAATAGGAAGATTTTGAAAGTGATTGAAAAAATTTTTAAGAGAATCGTCAGAGAATACTTAGGGAATGAAAAAAAAAAACTATAAAAGTTTTAAATTTGTTTTGAGTTTATTGACACAGTGGGCTCAAAGTTGAACTTTGTACACCAAAAATGTTCTATGAAACTTTTTATAAAAACAAAATGCTATAATATATATAGTAAATTGTTTCCACTTTATAAAAATCAATTTTATTTTCTTTTATCGTCTTTATATGAATTGTACGGATTTTTCAAAAATTATATTAAAAAATGGTAAAAGTGGAAAATTTGCAAACTTTGACTGAGAAAAAAAGTATATCTCCGGATTTCGAAAATTTTTTTTTTTTTATTGTAAGAAAGTATGGTTAGCTAAAAGACAAATTTTCAGCTGCTTTTTTTCACAATTTTTTTTTATCAGTTTTTCCTAATGTAGTTTTAGAAGGAACAAAAAATACTGACTTTTATGAAATGCTCTTATTAATTTACTTTTATTGAAATATACCGAAATTGCATATTGGCATAAAGTTCATAGCTCATACTTTTCAAAAAATGTTTGCTTGAGCTTCTGTATTCTATGTGTGAATTATGGTGATTTTTTTAAAATTAGGGCTATCCCGATCCCTTTCCCTATCCCTATCCCTATCCCTATCCCTATCCCTATCCCTATCCCTATCCCTATCCCTATCCCTATCCCTATCCCTATCCCTATCCCTATCCCTATCCCTATCCCTATCCCTATCCCTATCCCTATCCCTATCCCTATCCCTATCCCTATCCCTATCCCTATCCCTATCCCTATCCCTATCCCTATCCCTATATCTACCCCTATCCCTATCCCTGAAAGAGTATAACGCTTTTTCAGAGATATATCTGCGAATTTCAAGGTTTTCTCTCCGAAATTACATGTTACCTTCAGCTTTGGACTACACCTTTTAAATTTACTATTCGCTCTATGATATGTGTCGCTCAATATAATAGTGGTCTAACTCAATTTTTGCATAATAATTTCACATTTAGTAATATCTCTTATTCTAAAAGTGAAATTACTCAAATAATTGCACTGAAATTCCATAGAAGGCATTACATGTTTACTCATGCCCATACTTTTACTCTACATACATATCTCCTTATATAAGTTAAGATACGTTAACCTTCTTCGCGAATTATTTCGCAATATCAAATTTAGGCACGTTAACTTCAACGTGATTCCTTAATTCTACATTTTTTTCCTATTTCGCGAATTATTTCGCAATATCAAATTTGGGCACGTTAACTTCAACGTGATTCCTTAATTCTACATTTTTCTTATTTCGCAATATCTTATTAAGGCTCGTTTCGCAATTTTGCATTTTCCACACTTTTGTGGTTCGCATCTTTATGCTGCGTAAGCAAAAGTGTCGAGTCACCGGTCGCTACAAAGAAGTGATCGTGGATTTCTTTAAGTTAGTTCTGAAATGCAACTCAAGCTCACATAGTGGGATAAATATTTTGTCATTAAAGAAATAAAGTTAAATAAGTGTTTTTAAAAAGATTAACATTTGTAATAACCAAAATAAAGTTAAATAAGTTTAAATAAGTGTTTTAGAAAGTTAAATATTTTTAATAAATGAAATAAAGATAAATAATTGTTTAACTACTAGTGATTAATTAAGAAAATAAATAATTGGCGCCCAACACCAAAGTCACTCTACGGTGAAAAATTGAATTGTAAAGTTAAAACTTACATAGTGAGCAAAATAAAATTCGCGCAGTGAATTAACCAAAAAAACCAAGTTTTAATCTAATAATAAGACAGACACAGTTAGCAGGATAAAAAATCGCATAGTGAACTAAACAAAAAATTAATAAAATAAAAGTTAAGTTGAATTAATAAAGCAAAATTAACCAAGTTCACACAGTGAACTCAAAACTGAAAATCAAAAAATTAATTTCTTGATCTTTGAAACCCGCTCGCGCCGGAGTGGCCACACCCAGCTATCAGGGAGCTGGTCAGCATAGAGGCAACAGTTACCATCAGTTTCATCGTCATCCAATAGAGCAGTCAGCAACCAAATTCCAGTCTGGAATAGTTACTTTCATTATGTTTAATATTATGTGAGTCTTAAATTTAATTTTTTATTTTTGAATTTATTTGGAAACTGCTTACTTGAAAACCTTAAAAAAGTCTTATGCTTTCATGTATTAATTAAGAAAATTTAAAAAAAAACTAGAGCTTAATCTCATTTAGTTACGATTTTAATTTAAGGGCTAATAAACCTAACGTATGTCTAATTAAATTTTTTTTTTTTTTTTTGAAAAAGCTTCTATTCAAATTCTGATTTGAAAGGTTAAAATGAAATGAAATTTGCTTAAATAAAACTTCACTGAGTTAGTAAAATTTTTTTTTCTCTCTCCAAATTAATGTCTGACGGACACACAGCTGTCGAAGATTTAGAACAACTTTTCGGTAGATTGCAAAACCTAAGTGTTTCCGACAAAAGGGTGGAAAGTGCAAATAAAATGGATCCCCAGAGTTTAAAGGTGATTTTAGATACTGCCATTGCACAGGCAGTCCAAAGAACTAAAGAGGAGTTCGAAACAACCATCGCCGATTTAACTAGGCGGCTTAACTGCCTAGAACCTTCCACCTCTGTAGAAGAGTACAAGGAGATAGAAATTATACCGAACAAAGCATGTGAAGAAACTCTGGACATTGTAAAGTCTGTCCCTGAGTTCAAAGGTGATACCACTAGGTATGTCTCTTGGCGTCAGGCCGCTACAACGGCCCATAAACTTTTTGAGCCGTATATGGGAAGTTCAAAATACTACCAGGCGGTAGCTATTTTGAGAAACAAAGTAGTGGGAAACGCAGATGCTGCATTAAGTGCTTACAACACTGTCCTCAACTTTAAAGCCATTATAGCGAGGCTAGATTTCACCTATAAGGATAAAAAGTCCATCTTTACGCTAGAGCAAGAGCTCTCGACATTGAGGCAAGGCCAAAAGTCAATTGTGCAGTTTTACGAAGAGGTAGAGCGCAAGCTAACAGCAATAGTAAATAAAATAATAATGTCCAACGAAGGAAACCCCACTTTGATTCATTCTCTGAACCAGAAATACCGGGAGCAAGCCCTTCGTGTATTTGTTTCAGGCGTAAGAAAGCCACTATGCGATACGCTGTTCTCATGTAAGCCTACGGACTTACCATCAGGTTCAGCGCTGGCTCAAGAGCTGGAAGCAAACCAAAATCGATATCACTTTGCTGCCGTTTATAATAGCGGTCTAAACAAGGTCTTACAAGCTCCTTCAAGCCAGACAACACCAGGACAAAGTCCACAGTATGTTAGACAGAACCCCTTTGGCCAGCAAACTTATTGTTCTCAAGTCTCACAAAACCACATCGGTCAGCGCCCCGTTACCTTTTACCAAAATCGCAATCATCAAGTAATAAACCAACCTCAAATTCGTAATACCGTAAACCCAAATCGCCACTCAAATGCAAATTTCCAAAATTTTGCCCAAAACCCTTTTCAGACTGCCAACCAGGGAGTTTTTCATCCCCAGCCACCTTCCCAGTCTTTAGATACTGACGTAAGCATGCGTACGGTGCGTACGAATAACCTTCAAGACTTTCAGGCACAAAAGCGAGGCTTACCATCCGATAGACAAATTCCTCGGAAAGTCCACAGGATAAATCATCTTGGGCAAGAAATCTTGCAAGGCGAAACCCAAGAGACTGTCGAAACACATCCTTACAATGATGACCCAAATCCTTCAGTGGGCCAAAATACATCCGAAAACCAAGCGTTCACTGAACCATCCTTTGAGGACGAGATTAAATTTTTAGAGGAGGGTCAGTTCTCCCCTATATCGAACGTGCAATAGATGTTAGAAATATCAAACTACTAATCGATACCGGTGCCTCTAAAAGTTGTATTACCAACTTTAACGGATTAAAAAGCGTTAAAGAACTACCAAAACCATTTTTAGTAAAATCTATCCATGGCGCCGATATTATAAAGAAAAAAACACTAGTAAATGTCCTAAACAAAACTGAAACATTTTTTGTCCTGCCAAACCTGTCGTTATTCGATGGCATTATTGGTTTTAACTTCATAAAAAGCATAAAGGGAGTAATTGACACCGAAAACGACCCTATCCTTTTTGATGGTGGTAAAGAAAAGTTAAAATATCTTAAACTGAATACCGTAAATACCTTAGTGGACAGTATCTGCATTCCAAAAAATGTGGAGGAAATTTTTTTTCAAATGATTGACAGAAATTCCGGCGTTTTCGCAAATCCAAACGAAGCCTTACCCTTTCACACAAAAATTTCTGCAACAATCAAAACAAAAGATCAGGACCCAATATATTCCAAATACCAATCCTACCCTATCTCAATGTTAGAATTTGTCAACAAAGAGGTTAAAGAATTGCTAAAAAATGGCATCATTAGACCATCGCGATCGCCCTACAATAGCCCAATTTGGGTTGTTGATAAGAAAGGCACGGATGAAATGGTTAGGCCTAATAAGCGTCTTGTGTTCGATTACACAAAATTAAATTCGAAAACCATCCCCGACAAATACCCCATACCTGATACGTCTGTTATTCTGGCAAATCTAGGCAAATCTAGGTTTTTCACAACTCTAGATTTGAAAAGTGGGTTTCATCAGATAAATTTGCTCGAGCGCGATCGCGAGAAAACCGCTTTTAGCATAAATAACGGTAAATACGAGTTCTGCCGTTTACCGTTTGGCTTGAAAAATGCACCCAGTATTTTTCAGCGCGCCATCGACGATGTATTGCGTGATGAAATAGGAAAGACATGCCACGTTTATATAGATGATATCATCATATTTTCTGACTCTGAGCAGAAACATATCGATGATATAGACGGAATCCTAAAAAAACTATACCACGCTAATATGAGGGTATCCCTAGAGAAGTCCAGGTTCTTCAAAACATCAGTCGAGTACTTGGGATTTATCGTTTCAACCGACGGTATAAGAACATGCCCAAAGAAAGTTGAGGCCATAATAAATTACGAAACACCAGGAACGTTAAGAGCACTAAGGTCCTTCTTGGGGTTGGCAGGCTATTATAGAAAATTCGTTAGGGATTACGCGGCCATAGCCAAACCTCTTACCAAATACTTGCGCGGAGAAAACGGGCACGTTGGAACGAAACACTCTAAACAAGTCAAAAAGAAAAGATTAAAAAAATTCTTTCATCCGAAGACGCTCTTCTCCTTTACCCAAATTTCGAAAAACCCTTTGATCTTACGACCGACGCGTCGTCTCACGCAATTGGAGCCGTTCTCTCGCAAAACGGTCGTCCAATCACAATTATATCTAGGACCCTGTCAAATGCCGAAGAAAACTACGCTACAAACGAACGCGAACTTTTAGCCATCGTTTGGGCACTAAAAAAACCTTAAACACTATCTCTATGGGGTAAACAACCTTAATATCTTCACTGACCATCAGCCACTCACCTTTTCGATCTCAGAAAAAAATCCCAATTCCAAGCTAAAACGTTGGAGGGCTTTCGTTGAGGAATACTCTTCGAAATTTTTTTACAAACCCGGCAGAGACAATGTCGTTGCCGACGCCCTTTCAAGGCAATTTATCAATATAACGGTGGATTCCACATCTACGTGCTCAATACAAGCTTGTGGAAGTGAAATGTCACTTACAGAAATCATACCCACGGTCGAAAACCCTATTAACTGTTTTAAAAATCAGATCTTAATCACACTGAGTACCGAATCAAGAAAGGAAACAAAAATTCTTTTTAAAAATCGCATTCGGCACCGAATTTCATACCAAGCAATTGAAGATGCCTTTGACGCACTTAAAGATTGTGTGAACCCAGGGGTAGTAAATGCCATTTTTTGCGACCTACATACCTTAGCTCAAATCCAACATCTTCTTATTTCAGATTATCCGTCTGTGAAATTCCGATACACGAATAAGTTGGTAACAGATATCTTTAACCCGAGTGATCAGGTTGAAATTTTAGTAAACGAGCACAATAGGGCACATCGCTCTGTCACAGAAAACACCAAACAGGTCCTCCAAGACTACTATTTCCCGGATATAAGAAAGAAATTAAAGGAAATTACTGCGAACTGTAAAATTTGTCGACAAGCAAAATATCAAAGACATCCAGAAAAACACGAGCTCGCTGAAACTCCCATACCCTCCTTTCCAGGCGAGATTCTCCATGTTGACATATACAATACGGACAAAAAGTTTTTCCTTACGTGCTTGGATAAATTTTCAAAATTTGCGATTGTTAAACCTATCCCCTCTCGAGCCATAATAGATATCAAACCAGCCCTTATAGAAATGCTCAACTTCTATAAAGGGACAAAAACTATAATTTGCGATAACGAAAAGTCTCTAAATTTGCAAACCATCAAAACATTGATTAAAGATAATTTTGGAGCCGATATTTATGCTATACCACCATTGCATAGCACTTCAAACGGCCAAGTAGAGCGATTTCACAGTACGCTCACTGTAATTGCAAGATGCCTAAAGTTGGAATGCGCAATTGGCGACTCAACAGAGCTTATTCTCATGGCTACAGCGAAATACAATAGAACAGTCCATTCCACTACTAACCAAAAACCGGTAGACATTATTCAAGCAATACCAGAGGATTTAAAAGAAAAAATCCGTTCAAAAATCCTTGCAAAACAAAAATCTGACCTTGATTATCACAATAAAAAGACAGTTGCCAAAACTTACAACCCTGGTGATAAAGTGTTCATAAAAGTAAATAAAAGGCTAGGAAATAAGTTCAGCAAGGTCTTTATTGAAAATACGGTTCAACAAGATCTTGGTACAACTCTTAAGATCGACGATAAAATTGTCCACAAAGATAACATCCGATTCCTCTTTGCAGCTCATTGACACTCCTAACCATCCTACCCATCAGCTACGCCACTATTTTGGATTACTCTGCCTCACGTTACATCCCAATATCTGACGGTGATGCAGCAATTTTTGATGGCTACGGAATCTTAGCCCACGTTACGAACCTAACAGATTTTATGACAATATCAGAAGAGACCAAGCAAGTTAACTGACCTATTGCCACAATCACATATGAGAATGTTGTTAGAAGCAGATGTGGATCAGATTTTTAAAACAATAGAGTCACTTCGCGTACACCATAGACATGCACGTGGCATCAACCTTATTCGAACAGCTTTAAAATACGTCGCTGGAACGCCAGATTACGATGATTTCGCAGAAACTCGTAATAAGCAAAACGAACTGATTACGGCAAGTAATGCACAAATAACTATCAACACAGCTATGCAATTCCAAATAAACAACTTGACTCAAACTCCTAATATTTTGCTTAACAAAACAAAATCTACGGACGTTAACACTGGACACCTTTATGATTTACTAAATGGTAGGAATAGAGCAATTATTCGAGAATTAGATACCATAACCCTATCAATAACCCTGGGAAAGCTACAATTGATTAACCCTATTTTGCTAGACAGCTCAGTGACAGCATTAGTGAAATAGTTGTAAATTCTAAACTTAAAATTTTGCAGAACGAAAACATTATTACTTTTTTAATCAAATTTCCTAAGATCCAATATCTTTGTAGAAAAAACTTATACATCCTGTTGTTCACGAAAACAAGATCTTATTATTTGAAAGTAATGAAGTCGCTACATGTGACTATAAATATGTTATGTTAACAAATTGTAAAAAGAAATCCACAATCTCATTTTGCCAAGCACTAAGCAATGGGAATAACTCATGCCTTAATGATTTATTGAACAATTATACCACTGCATGCAGCACGCTTTCGGCTCATGATGTGCCTCCCATTTACGAAGTTGATGACGGAATTGTCATTATCAATGACCAACCTTTTAAAATCATCGACAAAAACGTAACCAAGGATGTCCAAAAGGGCACATTTCTGATAACGTTTGACGATTCAATATTGGTCAACTCCACAAAGTTCGAAAATCTTCGGAAAATTGCCTTCAAAAATCCGGAAACCCCGTTAGCCCATTTTGTGAGTCTTACGGGCCACATCTCCATTCTATCACTCCCATACCTACACGAGCTAAATACAAAGAATATTGAGCACATTTCTTATTTGCATTCAAGGTTCAGAGGAACTTGTTACATCTCAGCTCCTCTTTTTGCTTTAATCTTAGTAATCTGTGCCGCGTATTTTTTTGCCAAGAGGCTGCGTAAAATTGTAATAAATAACATTCTTCGTAAGTACGATCAGACGGGGACGCCTGAAACTTAAAGGGGGGAATAGTTAAGATACGTTAACCTTCTTCGCGAATTATTTCGCAATATCAAATTTAGGCACGTTAACTTCAACGTGATTCCTTAATTCTACATTTTTTTCCTATTTCGCGAATTATTTCGCAATATCAAATTTGGGCACGTTAACTTCAACGTGATTCCTTAATTCTACATTTTTCTTATTTCGCAATATCTTATTAAGGCTCGTTTCGCAATTTTGCATTTTCCACACTTTTGTGGTTCGCATCTTTATGCTGCGTAAGCAAAAGTGTCGAGTCACCGGTCGCTACAAAGAAGTGATCGTGGATTTCTTTAAGTTAGTTCTGAAATGCAACTCAAGCTCACATAGTGGGATAAATATTTTGTCATTAAAGAAATAAAGTTAAATAAGTGTTTTTAAAAAGATTAACATTTGTAATAACCAAAATAAAGTTAAATAAGTTTAAATAAGTGTTTTAGAATGTTAAATATTTTTAATAAATGAAATAAAGACAATAAATGAAATAAAGATAAATAATTGTTTAACTACTAGTGATTAATTAAGAAAAGAATTAATTTATATATAAAAATAAATTGGACGGCGCACAGTGAATTTTTGTGGCCATAAATAGGAAGATTTTGAAAGTGATTGAAAAAATTTTTAAGAGAATCGTCAGAGAATACTTACAAAATGAAAAAAAAACTATAAAAGTTTTAAATTTGTTTTGAGTTTATTGACACAGTGGGCTCAAAGTTGAACTTTGTACACCAAAAATGTTCTATGAAAATTGTTTCCACTTTATAAAAATCAATTTTATTTTCTTTAATCGTCTTTATATGAATTGTACGGATTTTTCAAAAATTATATTAAAAAATGATAAAAGTGGAAAATTTGCAAACTTTGACTGAGAAAAAAAAGTATATCTCCGGATTTCGAAAATTTTTTTGTATGTAATGTAAGAAAGTATGGTTAGCTAAAAGACAAATTTTCAGCTGCTTTTTTTCACAATTTTTTTTTATCAGTTTTTCCTAATGTAGTTTTAGAAGGAACAAAAAATACTGACTTTTATGAAATGCTCTTATTAATTTATTTTTATTGAAATATACCGAAATTGCATATTGGCATAAAGTTCATAGCTCATACTTTTCAAAAAATGTTTGCTTGAGCTTCTGTATTCTATGTGTGAATTATGGAGATTTTTTTAAAATTAGGGCTGAAAAAGTCATAATTGAGAAAATTGGCAAACTTTGACAAAAAAAAAAAGTATATATATATATTTTTAATATGTTATGTGAGAAAGTAAATCCAAGATTTCAGATACTTTTTTTCATAACTTTTTTTTTATGATTATTTTTCTACTGCAGCATTTGAAGGAAAAAATATTTTGTATGGAAGGTAGGCGTGTCCATGAACCGACTTTTTTCATATTCACAAGTTTTTGTTGTTTTAACCCAAAAAACGTCTGTGCCAAATTTCAAGACTCTAACGCTATTACTACTTCCACTTTTTTAGATTTTTCTCTAATAACTTGAAAACTATAGAAGATATCGCAAAATTAGTAGTTTTTTTGAAATCAGCATTGCCAAGTTAAAGGGCATTGATACCCATTTTGAAAAAAGGTCTCACCCACATCCCAACTTTGTATGGGAGGTAGGCGTGTCCTTGAACCGATATTTTTTATATTCATAAGTTTTTGTTGTTTTAACCCAAAAAACGTCTGTGCCAAATTTAAAGACTCTAGCTCTATTACTACTGTTAATGACCACCTTTTTTGGTTTTTATCTAATAACTTGAAAACTATAAAAGATATCGTAAAATTAATAACATTTTTGAAATCAGCATTGCCAAGTTAAAGGGAATTCATACCCATTTTGAAAAAAGGTCTCAACAACATCCCAACTTTGTATAGGAGGTAGGCGTGTCCATGGACCGATTTTCATATTTACAAATTTTTCCTATTTTTACATTCTAAACATACAAATGTACCAAATTTCAAGAGTGTAGCGCAATTATTACTATTTATGGCCGCCGTTCCATTGTGCGGCGTTAGTCTCGCAAAGGTTCGAGAATGGCTCGACCGATTTGAATAATTTTTTTTTTGTTGGCTCTGTAATTGTTCAAGGAAGGTTTAAAGCAAAAAAAAAAATTGGAAAAATTTGAAAGAAAACTCCAAATTTTTTTTTGCTTTAAATTTCCACTTCATTTTTCAAATTTAACTTTATTTTATTTTTGATGTCAATATTTGCTTTATTTATTTTGTTGATTGAACAAGTTTCATATTTACTGTCACCATTTATTAGTGGTGTAATTATAATTCTTGGCCCCCCAAGGTTTTGATGAAGTGACGCTCCTGAACGAATGATATTTATTTTCAAGTCAAGTTTCAGTTAAGTTAGAAAAACATTAGTTTGCCCACCATGTTTAAAGCTTTCTTTATTTTAAAATATATAAGTACATATATAATTTCAAGTTTTATTTCTTAGTTGAAATTATGATTTGTTTTCTTAAAAGAATGACAAAATGTTAAACAAAATATAAATAAAAAAGATAATATTAATAAATTAACTTATTTTGCGCAAAAATGATTTGTTTTGTTATATTTTATACTGAGCCTCCTGTTCAGTACTGTAAGTGTAAAAAATAAAAAAATTACATCGCAAAATGCATTAAAAAGAAAAATAGGAAACTAGCTGCTTATACTAGTTTCTACCACTGCTACATGGTATCATTAGTAAGCTTTGTTAGCCGACGACTAAGAATTTACAAGAATATTATATTTCTGAACGTAAGTAGTGAAACAATTTGCACATTCAATATTAAACATTTTCACTACCAACACTAATATATGACCGCTTACAAAGGCCGACAAAAAGTTATTAATGAGGAAGAGAAGTTAGCCTCAAATGAAAAATGAATATCAAAGTTATAGGACAGATGAAAACACACCAAAAGTCTTCGTATGCTTAGCGTTGACCCGCCTTTCATCGTATTCGAATTTGTACTATTCTAATTGTGACCTCAGTTCGAAATACTAACGTAGCATTAAGCGAACGAATTTGATTTCAAGCAGCCTTCGTATTCTACTGATTCGTTATCATACTCCTTTGCAGAGATTATGATAACGCCAGAACAATTTGCAGAAGTTTAGTGCGATGATTTGGACTTGAATCCTATACCATTTGTACCAGCGATCACCCAGGCGATTCGTCAACAAATTGAAGCATTTCCCAGTGAACCACCAATACTTGAAGAGAGCTGTGATCAGCGTGTAATTGTTAAATTCAATATACACGTCGGAAATACTTCACTTGTGGACCAAGTTGAATGGGTTATGTCAGAAAAAAATAACAATCGCGAAGAATTTGCAATAAAACTATGCGCCAAGTTGGGTTTGGGTGGAGAATTTGTCACCGCCATAGCTTACAGCATACGTGGTCAATTGTTCTGGCATTGTCGCACTTATGCATTTAGTGAGGCACCTCTGTCAACCATCGATGTTCCATTCCGTAATCCCAGCGATGCAGATTCATGGGCACCATTTTTGGAAACTTTAACCCACGCTGAAATGGAGAAGAAAATAAGAGATCAAGATCGTAACACTAGACATACTCGAACGAAAATAAAACTTAAAAGGAGACTTAATATAAACTTAATTTGATTTAATTTTTTTCCCATTGAAGTCTACATTTTAATCTTATTGTGTAACACTTAATGAAAGTACAATTTTAGCATTCTTATTCTAAGTCATCAACTATCCGCCGAATCAGTTTTGTCCTGATCCTGATCACCATCATAAAATTGATTTTTTGGTTCAACCACTTTATCTTCATCGGCTTGAGAGATTCGTACATCTGAATCTGGCTCTTCTTTAACACGCAATTCTTCGATATCCATTGCATCAGGTGGGATTTGAACCATCTGCACACTTGGTGAATGTTGACACATTTTTAAGTTTTCGTACACCTGCTTAACTATTAGCTCCAAATATTGTTTTGAATAGCTTTTTCTTGCCGCGAATTGACTTCTATTTCACCAAAGAAGTATATATTCTTCTTATTCTTTGTTTTCACTAACACATATGGGACCAACACAAACGTAACCTCACATTGCCATGGGACTATCGCAAACACAACCTCACATTTGCTTTACATTTTTTTAGCGTTCTTCTTTTTCTTAGTTTTTTTATAAAGAAAACAGAATAAAAAGAAGATTATTATGCCCACCCAAAAATTAATAATGATTTTTAAGGTTCAAAAAATTATATATCTTGTTCGGCAAGTTTCAAAAAGCATTGCAATTGTATTTTAAAATTTTCATATTTTGGGATTATTTTCAATAATTTTTTTTTTTCACCACGACGTGAAGATGGTGCCACTACGGACAAAAACCTAAACGATATGCCGGAAATTGTCGCAAATCAGCAAAGTTTTCCCGAAAAGCTAGTTCTTATGACGGCTTTCAACAAGTTACCTTATCTTTGCGTATACATATATTCCATAACCCGAAATTTAAATCGCTTGAAAAGAAGTTTATTTATCATAATCAAACTAAACATAATAAGAGGAATTATTAATTAGAGGAATGCATTAACGTTACTTGATGTACCTTTTTTTGTAATAGGTATTACTTAGGTAAAAACTTAAGCCGAAAAATTGTAAGTCAATCTTTGAATAAAGCCGAAACACGAATAATCGCACCCGTTTTCTGTTCTTTTTAAATCTAAAACTCGATCAGATTTCTATTCTATTCTAATTCTATTACAATTTTTTAAGCAGACAAATTTTATTAAATAAATAAATAGTCTTATTAAAGATTATGATTAAATACTTTTAAAATTAAAAAACATAATGACAGTTTTTCGGAAAAATAAATAAAAATAGAAGTTGATAGAGTTAAATAAAATAAGTCAATCTCATTTCTGAAACATTTTTATTCACATTGACAGGAAAACTGACAAAAATTAATGGCAGTTAAACAAAAACTTGTTATTGCAACGTACTGCTACAAAAACGAAATTTTTGTTGATATTATTATTAAAGTTACATCGTTTTGAAAAAACAGTAGTTTAGGTATGAAGTAAATAATAACTTTGAAACATTTTTTGTATTATGGTAATAAAAAAATATGAAACTTTTCAATTATTTAACAACATTACATAAATATATAAATTCCCCAAGTGTTTCCTGCAATCGTCTAATAATACCCCAAATGAAAAGAAAATTTCCACAAAATTTATTTCCCAACATACGGTAGCATTGTTTTGAACAAGCCACACGCATTGTCTGACAATCAATACATGTGAGCAGAATTTTTGGGCAGAATAGAGCTTCATCTCTTTGGATACTCTTTGCAATTCGCTACTGCTTCCTCAATTTTTTGAGTCCGTCAATGCTTTCCCTGAATAAATTTTACAATAAAAAGGAAAAGAACAGGTAGTACATCAATTACAAGAAAAACACGTTGAAAAATTTTATCATGGGGTCAAACGATTAATCTATTAAAAGTATGGAAATCGAGTTTTCTTAATATGTTAATAATATTCTAGTATAACGATTTTTCAGAGATATATCTGCGAATTTCAAGGTTTTCTCTCCGAAATTACATGTGACCTTCAGCTTTGGACTACACCTTTTAAATTTACTATTCGCTCCATGATATGTGTCGCTCAATATAATAGTGGTCTAACTCAATTTTTGCATAATAATTTCACATTTAGTAATATCTCTTATTCTAAAAGTGAAATTACTCCAATAATTGCACTGAAATTCCATAGAAGGCATTACATGCTTACTCATGTCCATACTTTTACTCTACATACATATCTCCTTATCTACTATTATTAAACGAGCAATAATTGTATATATATATATATATATATATATATATTTTCAGACTTTATTTCCAAAACGGGTGCAGCGATTTTGATGAAACTTAGGGATTAGGTACATATGTGAACAAAATTAGGATTGGGCTGGGTTTTAACTTATCAAAGACTCCTGGAGGGGCGTGGCACAGCCCTAAACTTTTATTTTCATAACATAATATCTCGAAAACTATTCAAGATATTGTGATGAAATTTGGTACACAGATGCAGATCATAAATGTCTTAAATTTTGCCAAAAGTGGGCGGAATCGGAAAAGTGGGCGTGGCACTTTTCAATAATTGAAAATTTTGATTCAATATTACTCAAAAACGGCACTGAGGATTTTCATAAAAATTTTATAGATAATACCACTAAAAGCAGTCATCATAACATGCTATGTCACTATACTGGCAAAATTCGTTTAAGGGCGTGGCACAGCCCACAATATTTATAAACATTATAATAAGAGAATTAACAACACAATCGTTCTGAAATTTCATATGGTGGATATACTTGCTATAAGGTACCTCAAGACGAAAAATGGGTGCAATAGTACCAGTGGGCGTGGCACCTCCCATACAAGCAAAACAAGATAAATGTTATATTTATTGTACTTTATTCCAAAACGGGTGCAGCGATTTTGATGAAACTTAGGGATTAGGTACATATGTGAACAAAATTAGGATTGGGCTGGGTTTTAACTTATCAAAGACTCCTGGAGGGGCGTGGCACAGCCCTAAACTTTTATTTTCATAACATACTATCTCGAAAACTATTCAAGATATTGTGATGAAATTCGGTACACAGATGCAGATCATAAATGTCTTAAATTTTGCCAAAAGTGGGCGGAATCGGAAAAGTGGGCGTGGCACTTTTCAATAATTGAAAATTTTGATTCAATATTACTCAAAAACGGCACTGAGGATTTTCATAAAAATTTTATAGATAATACCACTAAAAGCAGTCATCATAACATGCTATGTCACTATACTGGCGAAATTCGTTTAAGGGCGTGGCACAGCCCACAATATTTATAAACATTATAATAAGAGAATTAACAACACAATCGTTCTGAAATTTCATATGGTGGATATACTTGCTATAAGGTACCTCAAGACGAAAAATGGGTGCTATAGTACCAGTGGGCGTGGCACCTCCCATACAAGCAAAACAAGATAAATGTTATATTTATTGTACTTTATTCCAAAACGGGTGCAGCGATTTTGATGAAACTTAGGGATTAGGTACATATGTGAACAAAATTAGGATTGGGCTGGGTTTTAACTTATCAAAGACTCCTGGAGGGGCGTGGCACAGCCCTAAACTTTTATTTTCATAACATAATATCTCGAAAACTATTCAAGATATTGTGATGAAATTTGGTACACAGATGCAGATCATAAATGTCTTAAATTTTGCCAAAAGTGGGCGGAATCGGAAAAGTGGGCGTGGCACTTTTCAATAATTGAAAATTTTGATTCAATATTACTCAAAAACGGCACTGAGGATTTTCATAAAAATTTTATAGATAATACCACTAAAAGCAGTCATCATAACATGCTATGTCACTATACTGGCAAAATTCGTTCAAGGGCGTGGCACAGCCCACAATATTTATAAACATTATAATAAGAGAATTAACAACACAATCGTTCTGAAATTTCATATGGTGGATATACTTGCTATAAGGTACCTCAAGACGAAAAATGGGTGCAATAGTACCAGTGGGCGTGGCACCTCCCATACAAGCAAAACAAGATAAATGTTATATTTATTGTACTATGAGAGTAATCTTCTTAAAATTTGGTGAGGAGTTGTCGGTTACTATAAGCTTTGAAATAAAATGCCTTTCGACGGGATTGCTTCAGTGGGCGTGGCACCTCCCATACAAACAAAAACCGTTAAATGTTATATTAAGTGCACTATGGTAGTAATCTCAATAAAATTTGGTACAGAGATGTCGGTTACCAAAAATTTTTAAGTTAAATGGATTTCGACGAGATTTCGTTAGTGGGCGTGGCACGTCCCATATATACGAAAATCGTTGAATGTTGTATTTAGTGCACTATGGGAGGTATTTTCTTTAAATTTGGTGTAGAGGTGTCGATTACTATAAGCTTTGAAATTATATGGATTTCAACGGGATTGCGTAAATGGGCGTGGCACCTCCCATACGTACGAAAAACGTTAAATGTTATTTAGTGTACTATGGGAGTAATTTTTTTAAATTTTTTGTTCCAATCGATAGAGAAAGCACGAAAAATAAAAAAAATTTTTTGTTCCAATAGACTTTTAATTACAGTGGTGTAGTGTTAATATTGTAGTGGTCATTTTTAATATTTGACCACTTAGTGCGTCCTGAGCGATTTGCGGAATTTGTTGCTGTAATGATATTTTCCTTGTCCTTTGGAGTATCCCGGAAGTAGTCACTCCATAAGTGACTTCTCATCGAGGCGGTTCACTCCGAGTCACTTTGGGTCACTTGGAGTCACCGAGGTGAGTGGAAATCGCAATTTTGTGGTTTGCGTGCGATTTCGGTAGAATTGGTCTATAACACCTATAACATAATTAGGTGCGATAAGAGTTTGCACCAACGTGGCCTATAGGTGTTATAGACCAATTCTACAAAAATCGCACGCAAACCACAAAATTGCGATTTTCACTCACCTCGGTGACTCCAAGTGACCCAACGTTACTCGGGGTGAACTGCCTCGATGAGTTGTCACTTATGGATTGATTACCTCCTGGATAAGCCGAAGAACAAGGAAAATATCCTTACAGCAATAAAAATTAAAAAATAGCATCATCCGAAAAAGGTAATAAGGTGCGATAAGTTTTTGTACCAAAGTGGCTTATAGGTTTTACCCCTCGTACTAACTGTACAATCGGTTGCGGTCTTTTATATAAATGCTGCGATAACTCAGTCGATTTAGTGTCCAATTTAAATGAAATCGAGCCATTTTGAATTATCCTTTTCATTTCTATAGAATATATTCACTATTGGTCCTAATCCACTCTTTTTATAAAAACTTTTGCATCAGACAACAATTTGACGAAACTAAAAGCGAAGCAAAATTGTTGAAAAAAATGGAACAGAAAAAAGAAAAGAAAAGTTGAAGCGTGAAAGTGAAAAGTCAACTTTTTTGAACAAATTCCATATTTTTTCGATTTTTTCAACCTCAAAACGAAAAACCGAACAGTGGTCGGTCTCCAGGTACTATATATAAAAATAAATTGGACGTCGCACAGTGGATTTTTGTGGCCATAAATAGGAAGATTTTGAAAGTGATTGAAAAAATTTTTAAGAGAATCGTCAGAGAATACTTAGGGAATGAAAAAAAAACTATAAAAGTTTTAAATTTGTTTGAGTTTAGTGACACAGTGGGCTCAAAGTTGAACTTTGTACACCAAAAATGTTCTATGAAACTTTTTATAAAAACAAAATGCTATAATATAGCATATTGAAAGTAAGTAAAGTAAATTGTTTCCAATTTATAGAAATCAATTTTATTTTCTTTTATCGTCTTTATATGAATTGTACGGATTTTTCAAAAATTATATTAATAAATGATAAAAGTGGAAAATTTGCAAACTTTGACTGAGAAAAAAAAAGTATATCTCCGGATTTCGAAAATTTTTTTATAAGTAATGTAAGAAAAAATGGTTAGCTAAAAGACAAATTTTCAGCTGCTTTTTTTCACAATTTTTTTTTTATCAGTTTTTCCTAATGTAGTTTTAGAAGGAACAAAAAATACTGACTTTTATGAAATGCTCTTATTAATTTATTTTTATTGAAATATACCGAAATTACATATTGGCATAAAGTTCATAGCTCATACTTTTCAAAAAATGTTTGCTTGAGCTTCTGTATTCTATGTGTGAATTATGGTGATTTTTTTAAAATTAGGGCTGAAAAAGTCATATTTGAGAAAATTGGCAAACTTTGACAAAAAAAAAAGTATATCCCCGGATTGCGGAAATTTTTTAATATGTTATGTGAGAAAGTATGGTTAAGCAAAATCCAAGATTTCAGATACTTTTTTTCATAACTATTTTTTTATGATTATTTTTCTACTGCAACATTTGAAGGAAAAAATATTTTGTATGGAAGGTAGGCGTGTCCATGAACCGATTTTTTTCATATTCACAAGTTTTTGTTGTTTTAACCCAAAAAACGTCTGTGCCAAATATCAAGACTCTAACGCTATTACTACTTCCACTTTTTTAGATTAGATTTTTTCCGGATTTCGAAAATTTTTTTGTATGTAATTTAAGAAAGTATGGTTAGCTAAAAGACAAATTTTCAGCTGCTTTTTTTCACAATTTTTTTTTATCAGTTTTTCCTAATGTAGTTTTAGAAGGAACAAAAAATACTGACTTTTATGAAATGCTCTTATTAATTTACTTTTATTGAAATATACCGAAATTGCATATTGGCATAAAGTTCATAGCTCATACTTTTCAAAAAATGTTTGCTTGAGCTTCTGTATTCTATGTGTGAATTATGGTGATTTTTTTAAAATTAGGGCTATCCCGATCCCTTTCCCTATCCCTATCCCTATCCCTATCCCTATCCCTATCCCTATCCCTATCCCTATCCCTATCCCTATCCCTATCCCTATCCCTATCCCTATCCCTATCCCTATCCCTATCCCTATCCCTATCCCTATCCCTATCCCTATCCCTATCCCTATCCCTATCCCTATCCCTATCCCTATCCCTATCCCTATCCCTATCCCTATCCCTATCCCTATCCCTATCCCTATCCCTATCCCTATCCCTATCCCTATCCCTATCCCTATCCCTATCCCTATCCCTATCCCTATCCCTATCCCTATCCCTATCCCTATCCCTATCCCTATCCCTATCCCTATCCCTATCCCTATCCCTATCCCTATCCCTATCCCTATCCCTATCCCTATCCCTATCCCTATCCCTATCCCTATCCCTATCCCTATCCCTATCCCTATCCCTATCCCTATCCCTATCCCTATCCCTATCCCTATCCCTATCCCTATCCCTATCCCTATCCCTATCCCTATCCCTATCCCTATCCCTATCCCTATCCCTATCCCTATCCCTATCCCTATCCCTATCCCTATCCCTATCCCTATCCCTATCCCTATCCCTATCCCTATCCCTATCCCTATCCCTATCCCTATCCCTATCCCTATCCCTATCCCTATCCCTATCCCTATCCCTATATCTACCCCTATCCCTATCCCTGAAAGAGTATAACGCTTTTTCAGAGATATATCTGCGAATTTCAAGGTTTTCTCTCCGAAATTACATGTGACCTTCAGCTTTGGACTACACCTTTTAAATTTACTATTCGCTCTATGATATGTGTCGCTCAATATAATAGTGGTCTAACTCAATTTTTGCATAATAATTTCACATTTAGTAATATCTCTTATTCTAAAAGTGAAATTACTCAAATAATGGCACTGAAATTCCATAGAAGGCATTACATGTTTACTCATGCCCATACTTTTACTCTACATACATATCTCCTTATATATATAAAAATAAATTGGACGAGGCACAGTGGATTTTTGTGGCCATAAATAGGAAGATTTTGAAAGTGATTGAAAAAATTTTTAAGAGAATCGTCAGAGAATACTTAGGGAATGAAAAAAAAAAACTATAAAAGTTTTAAATTTGTTTTGAGTTTATTGACACAGTGGGCTCAAAGTTGAACTTTGTACACCAAAAATGTTCTATGAAACTTTTTATAAAAACAAAATGCTATAATATATATAGTAAATTGCTTCCACTTTATAAAAATCAATTTTATTTTCTTTTATCGTCTTTATATGAATTGTACGGATTTTTCAAAAATTATATTAAAAAATGATAAAAGTGGAAAATTTGCAAACTTTAACTGAGAAAAAAAAGTATATCTCCGGATTTCGAAAATTTTTTTGTATGTAATGTAAGAAAGTATGGTTAGCTAAAAGACATATTTTCAGCTGCTTTTTTTCACAATTTTTTTTTATCAGTTTTTCCTAATGTAGTTTTAGAAGGAACAAAAAATACTGACTTTTATGAAATGCTCTTATTAATTTATTTTTATTGAAATATACCGAAATTGCATATTGGCATAAAGTTCATAGCTCATACTTTTCAAAAAATGTTTGCTTGAGCTTCTGTATTCTATGTGTGAATTATGGTGATTTTTTTAAAATTAGGGCTGAAAAAGTCATAATTGAGAAAATTGGCAAACTTTGACAAAAAAAAAAAAAGTATATCCCCGGATTGCGGAAATTTTTTAATATGTTATGTGAGAAAGTATGGTTAAGCAAAATCCAAGATTTCAGATACTTTTTTTCATAACTTTTTTTTATGATTATTTTTCTACTGCAACATTTGAAGGAAAAAATATTTTGTATGGAAGGTAGGCGTGTCCATGAACCGATTTTTTTCATATTCACACGTTTTTGTTGTTTTAACCCAAAAAACGTCTGTGCCAAATTTCAAGACTCTAACGCTATTACTACTTCCACTTTTTTAGATATTTCTCTAATAACTTGAAAACTATAGAAGATATCGCAAAATTAGTGGTTTTTTTGAAATCAGCATTGCCAAGTTAAAGGGCATTGATACCGATTTTGTAAAAAGGTCTCACCCACATCCCAACTTTGTATGGGAGGTAGGCGTGTCCTTGAACCGATTTTTTTTATATTCATAAGTTTTTGTTATTTTAACCCAAAAAACGTCTGTGCCAAATTTAAAGACTCTAGCTCTATTACTACTGTTAATGGCCACCTTTTTTGGTTTTTCTCTAATAACTTGAAAACTATAAAAGATATCGCAAAATTAATACCATTTTTGAAATCAGCATTGCCAAGTTAAAGGGAATTCATACCCATTTTGAAAAAAGGTCTCAACCACATCCCAACTTTGTATAGGAGGTAGGCGTGTCCATGGACCGATTTTACTCATATTCACAAATTTTTCCTATTTTTACATTCTAAACATACATATGTACCAAATTACAAGATCGCAATTATTACTATTTATGGCCGCCGTTCCATTGTGCGGCGTTAGTCTCGCAAAGGCTCGAGAATGGCTCGACCGATTTGAATAATTTTTTTTTGTTGGCTCTGTAATTGTTCAAGGAAGGCTTAAAGCAAAAAAAAAAAAATTCGAAAAATTTGAAAGAAAACTCCAAATTTTTTTTTGCTTTAAATTTTCCACTTCATTTTTCAAATTTAACTTTATTTTATTTTTAATGTCAATATTTGCTTTATTTATTTTGTTGATTGAACAAGTTTCATATTTACTGTCAAAGAATAGGGATAGGGAAAGGGATAGGGATAGGGATAGGGATAGGGATAGGGATAGGGATAGGGATAGGGATAGGGATAGGGATAGGGATAGGGATAGGGATAGGGATAGGGATAGGGATAGGGATAGGGATAGGGATAGGGATAGGGATAGGGATAGGGATAGGGATAGGGATAGGGATAGGGATAGGGATAGGGATAGGGATAGGGATAGGGATAGGGATAGGGATAGGGATAGGGATAGGGATAGGGATAGGGATAGGGATAGGGATAGGGATAGGGATAGGGATAGGGATAGGGATAGGGATAGGGATAGGGATAGGGATAGGGATAGGGATAGGGATAGGGATAGGGATAGGGATAGGGATAGGGATAGGGATAGGGATAGGGATAGGGATCTTTCGACAAAGTATATTTGTATCAATATTTGCTTTATTTATTTTGTTGATTGAACAAGTTTCATATTTACTGTCAAAGAATAGGAATAGGGATAGGGATAGGGATAGGGATAGGGATAGGGATAGGGATAGGGATAGGGATAGGGATAGGGATAGGGATAGGGATAGGGATAGGGATAGGGATAGGGATAGGGATAGGGATAGGGATAGGGATAGGGATAGGGATAGGGATAGGGATAGGGATAGGGATAGGGATAGGGATAGGGATAGGGATAGGGATAGGGATAGGGATAGGTATAGGGATAGGGATAGGGATAGGGATAGGGATAGGGATAGGGACAGGGATAGGGATAGGGATAGGGATAGGGATAGGGATAGGGATAGGGATAGGGATAGGGATAGGGATAGGGATAGGGATAGGGATAGGGATAGGGATAGGGATAGGGATAGGGATAGGGATAGGGATAGGGATAGGGATAGGGATAGGGATAGGGATAGGGATAGGGATAGGGATAGGGATAGGGATAGGGATAGGGATAGGGATAGGGATAGGGATAGGGATAGGGATAGGGATAGGGATAGGGATAGGGATAGGGATAGGGATAGGGATAGGGATAGGGATAGGGATAGGGATAGGGATAGGGATAGGGATAGGGATAGGGATAGGGATAGGGATAGGGATAGGGATAGGGATAGGGATAGGGATAGGGATAGGGATAGGGATAGGGATAGGGATAGGGATAGGGATAGGGATAGGGATAGGGATAGGGATAGGGATAGGGATAGGGATAGGGATAGGGATAGGGATAGGGATAGGGATAGGGATCTTTCGACAAAGTATATTTGTATCAATATTTGCTTTATTTATTTTGTTGATTGAACAAGTTTCATATTTACTGTCAAAGAATAGGAATAGGGATATGTATAGGGATAGGGATAGGGATAGGGATAGGGATAGGGATAGGGATAGGGATAGGGATAGGGATAGGGATAGGGATAGGGATAGGGATAGGGATAGGGATAGGGATAGGGATAGGGATAGGGATAGGGATAGGGATAGGGATAGGGATAGGGATAGGGATAGGGATAGGGATAGGGATAGGGATAGGGATAGGGATAGGGATAGGGATAGGGATAGGGACAGGGATAGGGATAGGGATAGGGATAGGGACAGGGATAGGGACAGGGATAGGGATAGGGATAGGGATAGGGATAGGGATAGGGATAGGGATAGGGATAGGGATAGGGATAGGGATAGGGATAGGGATAGGGATAGGGATAGGGATAGGGATAGGGATAGGGATAGGGATAGGGATAGGGATAGGGATAGGGATAGGGATAGGGATAGGGATAGGGATAGGGATAGGGATAGGGATAGGGATAGGGATAGGGATAGGGATAGGGATAGGGATAGGGATAGGGATAGGGATAGGGATAGGGATAGGGATAGGGATAGGGATAGGGATAGGGATAGGGATAGGGATAGGGATAGGGATAGGGATAGGGATAGGGATAGGGATAGGGATAGGGATAGGGATAGGGATAGGGATAGGGATAGGGATAGGGATAGGGATAGGGATAGGGATAGGGATAGGGATAGGGATAGGGATAGGGATAGGGATCTTTCGACAAAGTATATTTGTATCAATATTTGCTTTATTTATTTTGTTGATTGAACAAGTTTCATATTTACTGTCAAAGAATAGGAATAGGGATATGTATAGGGATAGGGATAGGGATAGGGATAGGGATAGGGATAGGGATAGGGATAGAGATAGGGATAGGGATAGGGATAGGGATAGGGATAGGGATAGGGATAGGGATAGGGATAGGTATAGGGATAGGGATAGGTATAGGGATAGGGACAGGGATAGGGATAGGGATAGGGATAGGGATAGGGATAGGGATAGGGATAGGGATAGGGATAGGGATAGGGATAGGGATAGGGATAGGGATAGGGATAGGGATAGGGATAGGGATAGGGATAGGGATAGGGATAGGGATAGGGATAGGGATAGGGATAGGGATAGGGATAGGGATAGGGATAGGGATAGGGATAGGGATAGGGATAGGGATAGGGATAGGGATAGGGATAGGGATAGGGATAGGGATAGGGATAGGGATAGGGATAGGGATAGGGATAGGGATAGGGATAGGGATAGGGATAGGGATAGGGATAGGGATAGGGATAGGGATAGGGATAGGGATAGGGATAGGGATAGGGATAGGGATAGGGATAGGGATAGGGATAGGGATAGGGATAGGGATAGGGATAGGGATAGGGATAGGGATAGGGATAGGGATAGGGATAGGGATAGGGATAGGGATAGGGATAGGGATAGGGATAGGGACAGGGACAAGGAATGGGATAGGGATAGGGATAGGGATAGGGATAGGGATAGGGATAGGCATAGGGATAGGGATAGGGATAGGGATAGGGATCTTTCGACAAAGTATCGAAAAAAAATTGATATTGAGAAATGTAAATTTTGAATGTAAAAACGAGGTAAAATATATATATATATATACTTCTGTGTTATGGCGAAACTCCCTTCGTCGCCTGCCGAAGATGGAGTTAAAAAGCGCGCGCGTTAGCTAACGGGAGTTTCGCCATAACACAGAAGTATATGGGTCATTTTACCTCGTTTTTACATTCAAAATTTACATTTCTCAATATCAATTTTTTTTCGATACTTTGTCGAAAGATCCCTATCTTATTTCGCAATATCTTATTAAGGCTCGTTTCGCAATTTTGCATTTTCCACACTTTTGTGGTTCGCATCTTTATGCTGCGTAAGCAAAAGTGTCGAGTCACCGGTCGCTACAAAGAAGTGATCGTGGATTTCTTTAAGTTAGTTCTGAAATGCAACTCAAGCTCACATAGTGGGATAAATATTTTGTCATTAAAGAAATAAAGTTAAATAAGTGTTTTTAAAAAGATTAACATTTGTAATAACCAAAATAAAGTTAAATAAGTTTAAATAAGTGTTTTAGAAAGTTAAATATTTTTAATAAATGAAATAAAGATAAATAATTGTTTAACTACTAGTGATTAATTAAGAAAATAAATAATTGGCGCCCAACACCAAAGTCACTCTACGGTGAAAAATTGAATTGTAAAGTTAAAACTTACATAGTGAGCAAAATAAAATTCGCGCAGTGAATTAACCAAAAAAACCAAGTTTTAATCTAATAATAAGACAGACACAGTTAGCAGGATAAAAAATCGCATAGTGAACTAAACAAAAAATTAATAAAATAAAAGTTAAGTTGAATTAATAAAGCAAAATTAACCAAGTTCACACAGTGAACTCAAAACTGAAAATCAAAAAATTAATTTCTTGATCTTTGAAACCCGCTCGCGCCGGAGTGGCCACACCCAGCTATCAGGGAGCTGGTCAGCATAGAGGCAACAGTTACCATCAGTTTCATCGTCATCCAATAGAGCAGTCAGCAACCAAATTCCAGTCTGGAATAGTTACTTTCATTATGTTTAATATTATGTGAGTCTTAAATTTAATTTTTTATTTTTGAATTTATTTGGAAACTGCTTACTTGAAAACCTTAAAAAAGTCTTATGCTTTCATGTATTAATTAAGAAAATTTAAAAAAAAACTAGAGCTTAATCTCATTTAGTTACGATTTTAATTTAAGGGCTAATAAACCTAACGTATGTCTAATTAAATTTTTTTTTTTTTTTTTGAAAAAGCTTCTATTCAAATTCTGATTTGAAAGGTTAAAATGAAATGAAATTTGCTTAAATAAAACTTCACTGAGTTAGTAAAATTTTTTTTTCTCTCTCCAAATTAATGTCTAACGGACACACAGCTGTCGAAGATTTAGAACAACTTTTCGGTAGATTGAAAAACCTAAGTGTTTCCGACAAAAGGGTGGAAAGTGCAAATAAAATGGATCCCCAGAGTTTAAAGGTGATTTTAGATACTGCCATTGCACAGGCAGTCCAAAGAACTAAAGAGGAGTTCGAAACAACCATCGCCGATTTAACTAGGCGGCTTAACTGCCTAGAACCTTCCACCTCTGTAGAAGAGTACAAGGAGATAGAAATTATACCGAACAAAGCATGTGAAGAAACTCTGGACATTGTAAAGTCTGTCCCTGAGTTCAAAGGTGATACCACTAGGTATGTCTCTTGGCGTCAGGCCGCTACAACGGCCCATAAACTTTTTGAGCCGTATATGGGAAGTTCAAAATACTACCAGGCGGTAGCTATTTTGAGAAACAAAGTAGTGGGAAACGCAGATGCTGCATTAAGTGCTTACAACACTGTCCTCAACTTTAAAGCCATTATAGCGAGGCTAGATTTCACCTATAAGGATAAAAAGTCCATCTTTACGCTAGAGCAAGAGCTCTCGACATTGAGGCAAGGCCAAAAGTCAATTGTGCAGTTTTACGAAGAGGTAGAGCGCAAGCTAACAGCAATAGTAAATAAAATAATAATGTCCAACGAAGGAAACCCCACTTTGATTCATTCTCTGAACCAGAAATACCGGGAGCAAGCCCTTCGTGTATTTGTTTCAGGCGTAAGAAAGCCACTATGCGATACGCTGTTCTCATGTAAGCCTACGGACTTACCATCAGGTTCAGCGCTGGCTCAAGAGCTGGAAGCAAACCAAAATCGATATCACTTTGCTGCCGTTTATAATAGCGGTCTAAACAAGGTCTTACAAGCTCCTTCAAGCCAGACAACACCAGGACAAAGTCCACAGTATGTTAGACAGAACCCCTTTGGCCAGCAAACTTATTGTTCTCAAGTCTCACAAAACCACATCGGTCAGCGCCCCGTTACCTTTTACCAAAATCGCAATCATCAAGTAATAAACCAACCTCAAATTCGTAATACCGTAAACCCAAATCGCCACTCAAATGCAAATTTCCAAAATTTTGCCCAAAACCCTTTTCAGACTGCCAACCAGGGAGTTTTTCATCCCCAGCCACCTTCCCAGTCTTTAGATACTGACGTAAGCATGCGTACGGTGCGTACGAATAACCTTCAAGACTTTCAGGCACAAAAGCGAGGCTTACCATCCGATAGACAAATTCCTCGGAAAGTCCACAGGATAAATCATCTTGGGCAAGAAATCTTGCAAGGCGAAACCCAAGAGACTGTCGAAACACATCCTTACAATGATGACCCAAATCCTTCAGTGGGCCAAAATACATCCGAAAACCAAGCGTTCACTGAACCATCCTTTGAGGACGAGATTAAATTTTTAGAGGAGGGTCAGTTCTCCCCTATATCGAACGTGCAATAGATGTTAGAAATATCAAACTACTAATCGATACCGGTGCCTCTAAAAGTTGTATTACCAACTTTAACGGATTAAAAAGCGTTAAAGAACTACCAAAACCATTTTTAGTAAAATCTATCCATGGCGCCGATATTATAAAGAAAAAAACACTAGTAAATGTCCTAAACAAAACTGAAACATTTTTTGTCCTGCCAAACCTGTCGTTATTCGATGGCATTATTGGTTTTAACTTCATAAAAAGCATAAAGGGAGTAATTGACACCGAAAACGACCCTATCCTTTTTGATGGTGGTAAAGAAAAGTTAAAATATCTTGAACTGAATACCGTAAATACCTTAGTGGACAGTATCTGCATTCCAAAAAATGTGGAGGAAATTTTTTTTCAAATGATTGACAGAAATTCCGGCGTTTTCGCAAATCCAAACGAAGCCTTACCCTTTCACACAAAAATTTCTGCAACAATCAAAACAAAAGATCAGGACCCAATATATTCCAAATACCAATCCTACCCTATCTCAATGTTAGAATTTGTCAACAAAGAGGTTAAAGAATTGCTAAAAAATGGCATCATTAGACCATCGCGATCGCCCTACAATAGCCCAATTTGGGTTGTTGATAAGAAAGGCACGGATGAAATGGTTAGGCCTAATAAGCGTCTTGTGTTCGATTACACAAAATTAAATTCGAAAACCATCCCCGACAAATACCCCATACCTGATACGTCTGTTATTCTGGCAAATCTAGGCAAATCTAGGTTTTTCACAACTCTAGATTTGAAAAGTGGGTTTCATCAGATAAATTTGCTCGAGCGCGATCGCGAGAAAACCGCTTTTAGCATAAATAACGGTAAATACGAGTTCTGCCGTTTACCGTTTGGCTTGAAAAATGCACCCAGTATTTTTCAGCGCGCCATCGACGATGTATTGCGTGATGAAATAGGAAAGACATGCCACGTTTATATAGATGATATCATCATATTTTCTGACTCTGAGCAGAAACATATCGATGATATAGACGGAATCCTAAAAAAACTATACCACGCTAATATGAGGGTATCCCTAGAGAAGTCCAGGTTCTTCAAAACATCAGTCGAGTACTTGGGATTTATCGTTTCAACCGACGGTATAAGAACATGCCCAAAGAAAGTTGAGGCCATAATAAATTACGAAACACCAGGAACGTTAAGAGCACTAAGGTCCTTCTTGGGGTTGGCAGGCTATTATAGAAAATTCGTTAGGGATTACGCGGCCATAGCCAAACCTCTTACCAAATACTTGCGCGGAGAAAACGGGCACGTTGGAACGAAACACTCTAAACAAGTCAAAAAGAAAAGATTAAAAAAATTCTTTCATCCGAAGACGCTCTTCTCCTTTACCCAAATTTCGAAAAACCCTTTGATCTTACGACCGACGCGTCGTCTCACGCAATTGGAGCCGTTCTCTCGCAAAACGGTCGTCCAATCACAATTATATCTAGGACCCTGTCAAATGCCGAAGAAAACTACGCTACAAACGAACGCGAACTTTTAGCCATCGTTTGGGCACTAAAAAAACCTTAAACACTATCTCTATGGGGTAAACAACCTTAATATCTTCACTGACCATCAGCCACTCACCTTTTCGATCTCAGAAAAAAATCCCAATTCCAAGCTAAAACGTTGGAGGGCTTTCGTTGAGGAATACTCTTCGAAATTTTTTTACAAACCCGGCAGAGACAATGTCGTTGCCGACGCCCTTTCAAGGCAATTTATCAATATAACGGTGGATTCCACATCTACGTGCTCAATACAAGCTTGTGGAAGTGAAATGTCACTTACAGAAATCATACCCACGGTCGAAAACCCTATTAACTGTTTTAAAAATCAGATCTTAATCACACTGAGTACCGAATCAAGAAAGGAAACAAAAATTCTTTTTAAAAATCGCATTCGGCACCGAATTTCATACCAAGCAATTGAAGATGCCTTTGACGCACTTAAAGATTGTGTGAACCCAGGGGTAGTAAATGCCATTTTTTGCGACCTACATACCTTAGCTCAAATCCAACATCTTCTTATTTCAGATTATCCGTCTGTGAAATTCCGATACACGAATAAGTTGGTAACAGATATCTTTAACCCGAGTGATCAGGTTGAAATTTTAGTAAACGAGCACAATAGGGCACATCGCTCTGTCACAGAAAACACCAAACAGGTCCTCCAAGACTACTATTTCCCGGATATAAGAAAGAAATTAAAGGAAATTACTGCGAACTGTAAAATTTGTCGACAAGCAAAATATCAAAGACATCCAGAAAAACACGAGCTCGCTGAAACTCCCATACCCTCCTTTCCAGGCGAGATTCTCCATGTTGACATATACAATACGGACAAAAAGTTTTTCCTTACGTGCTTGGATAAATTTTCAAAATTTGCGATTGTTAAACCTATCCCCTCTCGAGCCATAATAGATATCAAACCAGCCCTTATAGAAATGCTCAACTTCTATAAAGGGACAAAAACTATAATTTGCGATAACGAAAAGTCTCTAAATTTGCAAACCATCAAAACATTGATTAAAGATAATTTTGGAGCCGATATTTATGCTATACCACCATTGCATAGCACTTCAAACGGCCAAGTAGAGCGATTTCACAGTACGCTCACTGTAATTGCAAGATGCCTAAAGTTGGAATGCGCAATTGGCGACTCAACAGAGCTTATTCTCATGGCTACAGCGAAATACAATAGAACAGTCCATTCCACTACTAACCAAAAACCGGTAGACATTATTCAAGCAATACCAGAGGATTTAAAAGAAAAAATCCGTTCAAAAATCCTTGCAAAACAAAAATCTGACCTTGATTATCACAATAAAAAGACAGTTGCCAAAACTTACAACCCTGGTGATAAAGTGTTCATAAAAGTAAATAAAAGGCTAGGAAATAAGTTCAGCAAGGTCTTTATTGAAAATACGGTTCAACAAGATCTTGGTACAACTCTTAAGATCGACGATAAAATTGTCCACAAAGATAACATCCGATTCCTCTTTGCAGCTCATTGACACTCCTAACCATCCTACCCATCAGCTACGCCACTATTTTGGATTACTCTGCCTCACGTTACATCCCAATATCTGACGGTGATGCAGCAATTTTTGATGGCTACGGAATCTTAGCCCACGTTACGAACCTAACAGATTTTATGACAATATCAGAAGAGACCAAGCAAGTTAACTGACCTATTGCCACAATCACATATGAGAATGTTGTTAGAAGCAGATGTGGATCAGATTTTTAAAACAATAGAGTCACTTCGCGTACACCATAGACATGCACGTGGCATCAACCTTATTCGAACAGCTTTAAAATACGTCGCTGGAACGCCAGATTACGATGATTTCGCAGAAACTCGTAATAAGCAAAACGAACTAATTACGGCAAGTAATGCACAAATAACTATCAACACAGCTATGCAATTCCAAATAAACAACTTGACTCAAACTCCTAATATTTTGCTTAACAAAACAAAATCTACGGACGTTAACACTGGACACCTTTATGATTTACTAAATGGTAGGAATAGAGCAATTATTCGAGAATTAGATACCATAACCCTATCAATAACCCTGGGAAAGCTACAATTGATTAACCCTATTTTGCTAGACAGCTCAGTGACAGCATTAGTGAAATAGTTGTAAATTCTAAACTTAAAATTTTGCAGAACGAAAACATTATTACTTTTTTAATCAAATTTCCTAAGATCCAATATCTTTGTAGAAAAAACTTATACATCCTGTTGTTCACGAAAACAAGATCTTATTATTTGAAAGTAATGAAGTCGCTACATGTGACTATAAATATGTTATGTTAACAAATTGTAAAAAGAAATCCACAATCTCATTTTGCCAAGCACTAAGCAATGGGAATAACTCATGCCTTAATGATTTATTGAACAATTATACCACTGCATGCAGCACGCTTTCGGCTCATGATGTGCCTCCCATTTACGTAGTTGATGACGGAATTGTCATTATCAATGACCAACCTTTTAAAATCATCGACAAAAACGTAACCAAGGATGTCCAAAAGGGCACATTTCTGATAACGTTTGACGATTCAATATTGGTCAACTCCACAAAGTTCGAAAATCTTCGGAAAATTGCCTTCAAAAATCCGGAAACCCCGTTAGCCCATTTTGTGAGTCTTACGGGCCACATCTCCATTCTATCACTCCCATACCTACACGAGCTAAATACAAAGAATATTGAGCACATTTCTTATTTGCATTCAAGGTTCAGAGGAACTTGTTACATCTCAGCTCCTCTTTTTGCTTTAATCTTAGTAATCTGTGCCGCGTATTTTTTTGCCAAGAGGCTGCGTAAAATTGTAATAAATAACATTCTTCGTAAGTACGATCAGACGGGGACGCCTGAAACTTAAAGGGGGGAATAGTTAAGATACGTTAACCTTCTTCGCGAATTATTTCGCAATATCAAATTTAGGCACGTTAACTTCAACGTGATTCCTTAATTCTACATTTTTTTCCTATTTCGCGAATTATTTCGCAATATCAAATTTGGGCACGTTAACTTCAACGTGATTCCTTAATTCTACATTTTTCTTATTTCGCAATATCTTATTAAGGCTCGTTTCGCAATTTTGCATTTTCCACACTTTTGTGGTTCGCATCTTTATGCTGCGTAAGCAAAAGTGTCGAGTCACCGGTCGCTACAAAGAAGTGATCGTGGATTTCTTTAAGTTAGTTCTGAAATGCAACTCAAGCTCACATAGTGGGATAAATATTTTGTCATTAAAGAAATAAAGTTAAATAAGTGTTTTTAAAAAGATTAACATTTGTAATAACCAAAATAAAGTTAAATAAGTTTAAATAAGTGTTTTAGAATGTTAAATATTTTTAATAAATGAAATAAAGACAATAAATGAAATAAAGATAAATAATTGTTTAACTACTAGTGATTAATTAAGAAAAGAATTAATTTATATATAAAAATAAATTGGACGGCGCACAGTGAATTTTTGTGGCCATAAATAGGAAGATTTTGAAAGTGATTGAAAAAATTTTTAAGAGAATCGTCAGAGAATACTTACAAAATGAAAAAAAAACTATAAAAGTTTTAAATTTGTTTTGAGTTTATTGACACAGTGGGCTCAAAGTTGAACTTTGTACACCAAAAATGTTCTATGAAAATTGTTTCCACTTTATAAAAATCAATTTTATTTTCTTTAATCGTCTTTATATGAATTGTACGGATTTTTCAAAAATTATATTAAAAAATGATAAAAGTGGAAAATTTGCAAACTTTGACTGAGAAAAAAAAGTATATCTCCGGATTTCGAAAATTTTTTTGTATGTAATGTAAGAAAGTATGGTTAGCTAAAAGACAAATTTTCAGCTGCTTTTTTTCACAATTTTTTTTTATCAGTTTTTCCTAATGTAGTTTTAGAAGGAACAAAAAATACTGACTTTTATGAAATGCTCTTATTAATTTATTTTTATTGAAATATACCGAAATTGCATATTGGCATAAAGTTCATAGCTCATACTTTTCAAAAAATGTTTGCTTGAGCTTCTGTATTCTATGTGTGAATTATGGTGATTTTTTTAAAATTAGGGCTGAAAAAGTCATAATTGAGAAAATTGGCAAACTTTGACAAAAAAAAAAAGTATATATATATATTTTTAATATGTTATGTGAGAAAGTAAATCCAAGATTTCAGATACTTTTTTTCATAACTTTTTTTTTATGATTATTTTTCTACTGCAGCATTTGAAGGAAAAAATATTTTGTATGGAAGGTAGGCGTGTCCATGAACCGACTTTTTTCATATTCACAAGTTTTTGTTGTTTTAACCCAAAAAACGTCTGTGCCAAATTTCAAGACTCTAACGCTATTACTACTTCCACTTTTTTAGATTTTTCTCTAATAACTTGAAAACTATAGAAGATATCGCAAAATTAGTAGTTTTTTTGAAATCAGCATTGCCAAGTTAAAGGGCATTGATACCCATTTTGAAAAAAGGTCTCACCCACATCCCAACTTTGTATGGGAGGTAGGCGTGTCCTTGAACCGATATTTTTTATATTCATAAGTTTTTGTTGTTTTAACCCAAAAAACGTCTGTGCCAAATTTAAAGACTCTAGCTCTATTACTACTGTTAATGACCACCTTTTTTGGTTTTTATCTAATAACTTGAAAACTATAAAAGATATCGTAAAATTAATAACATTTTTGAAATCAGCATTGCCAAGTTAAAGGGAATTCATACCCATTTTGAAAAAAGGTCTCAACAACATCCCAACTTTGTATAGGAGGTAGGCGTGTCCATGGACCGATTTTCATATTTACAAATTTTTCCTATTTTTACATTCTAAACATACAAATGTACCAAATTTCAAGAGTGTAGCGCAATTATTACTATTTATGGCCGCCGTTCCATTGTGCGGCGTTAGTCTCGCAAAGGTTCGAGAATGGCTCGACCGATTTGAATAATTTTTTTTTTGTTGGCTCTGTAATTGTTCAAGGAAGGTTTAAAGCAAAAAAAAAAATTGGAAAAATTTGAAAGAAAACTCCAAATTTTTTTTTGCTTTAAATTTCCACTTCATTTTTCAAATTTAACTTTATTTTATTTTTGATGTCAATATTTGCTTTATTTATTTTGTTGATTGAACAAGTTTCATATTTACTGTCACCATTTATTAGTGGTGTAATTATAATTCTTGGCCCCCCAAGGTTTTGATGAAGTGACGCTCCTGAACGAATGATATTTATTTTCAAGTCAAGTTTCAGTTAAGTTAGAAAAACATTAGTTTGCCCACCATGTTTAAAGCTTTCTTTATTTTAAAATATATAAGTACATATATAATTTCAAGTTTTATTTCTTAGTTGAAATTATGATTTGTTTTCTTAAAAGAATGACAAAATGTTAAACAAAATATAAATAAAAAAGATAATATTAATAAATTAACTTATTTTGCGCAAAAATGATTTGTTTTGTTATATTTTATACTGAGCCTCCTGTTCAGTACTGTAAGTGTAAAAAATAAAAAAATTACATCGCAAAATGCATTAAAAAGAAAAATAGGAAACTAGCTGCTTATACTAGTTTCTACCACTGCTACATGGTATCATTAGTAAGCTTTGTTAGCCGACGACTAAGAATTTACAAGAATATTATATTTCTGAACGTAAGTAGTGAAACAATTTGCACATTCAATATTAAACATTTTCACTACCAACACTAATATATGACCGCTTACAAAGGCCGACAAAAAGTTATTAATGAGGAAGAGAAGTTAGCCTCAAATGAAAAATGAATATCAAAGTTATAGGACAGATGAAAACACACCAAAAGTCTTCGTATGCTTAGCGTTGACCCGCCTTTCATCGTATTCGAATTTGTACTATTCTAATTGTGACCTCAGTTCGAAATACTAACGTAGCATTAAGCGAACGAATTTGATTTCAAGCAGCCTTCGTATTCTACTGATTCGTTATCAAACTCCTTTGCAGAGATTATGATAACGCCAGAACAATTTGCAGAAGTTTAGTGCGATGATTTGGACTTGAATCCTATACCATTTGTACCAGCGATCACCCAGGCGATTCGTCAACAAATTGAAGCATTTCCCAGTGAACCACCAATACTTGAAGAGAGCTGTGATCAGCGTGTAATTGTTAAATTCAATATACACGTCGGAAATACTTCACTTGTGGACCAAGTTGAATGGGTTATGTCAGAAAAAAATAACAATCGCGAAGAATTTGCAATAAAACTATGCGCCAAGTTGGGTTTGGGTGGAGAATTTGTCACCGCCATAGCTTACAGCATACGTGGTCAATTGTTCTGGCATTGTCGCACTTATGCATTTAGTGAGGCACCTCTGTCAACCATCGATGTTCCATTCCGTAATCCCAGCGATGCAGATTCATGGGCACCATTTTTGGAAACTTTAACCCACGCTGAAATGGAGAAGAAAATAAGAGATCAAGATCGTAACACTAGACATACTCGAACGAAAATAAAACTTAAAAGGAGACTTAATATAAACTTAATTTGATTTAATTTTTTTCCCATTGAAGTCTACATTTTAATCTTATTGTGTAACACTTAATGAAAGTACAATTTTAGCATTCTTATTCTAAGTCATCAACTATCCGCCGAATCAGTTTTGTCCTGATCCTGATCACCATCATAAAATTGATTTTTTGGTTCAACCACTTTATCTTCATCGGCTTGAGAGATTCGTACATCTGAATCTGGCTCTTCTTTAACACGCAATTCTTCGATATCCATTGCATCAGGTGGGATTTGAACCATCTGCACACTTGGTGAATGTTGACACATTTTTAAGTTTTCGTACACCTGCTTAACTATTAGCTCCAAATATTGTTTTGAATAGCTTTTTCTTGCCGCGAATTGACTTCTATTTCACCAAAGAAGTATATATTCTTCTTATTCTTTGTTTTCACTAACACATATGGGACCAACACAAACGTAACCTCACATTGCCATGGGACTATCGCAAACACAACCTCACATTTGCTTTACATTTTTTTAGCGTTCTTCTTTTTCTTAGTTTTTTTATAAAGAAAACAGAATAAAAAGAAGATTATTATGCCCACCCAAAAATTAATAATGATTTTTAAGGTTCAAAAAATTATATATCTTGTTCGGCAAGTTTCAAAAAGCATTGCAATTGTATTTTAAAATTTTCATATTTTGGGATTATTTTCAATAATTTTTTTTTTTCACCACGACGTGAAGATGGTGCCACTACGGACAAAAACCTAAACGATATGCCGGAAATTGTCGCAAATCAGCAAAGTTTTCCCGAAAAGCTAGTTCTTATGACGGCTTTCAACAAGTTACCTTATCTTTGCGTATACATATATTCCATAACCCGAAATTTAAATCGCTTGAAAAGAAGTTTATTTATCATAATCAAACTAAACATAATAAGAGGAATTATTAATTAGAGGAATGCATTAACGTTACTTGATGTACCTTTTTTTGTAATAGGTATTACTTAGGTAAAAACTTAAGCCGAAAAATTGTAAGTCAATCTTTGAATAAAGCCGAAACACGAATAATCGCACCCGTTTTCTGTTCTTTTTAAATCTAAAACTCGATCAGATTTCTATTCTATTCTAATTCTATTACAATTTTTTAAGCAGACAAATTTTATTAAATAAATAAATAGTCTTATTAAAGATTATGATTAAATACTTTTAAAATTAAAAAACATAATGACAGTTTTTCGGAAAAATAAATAAAAATAGAAGTTGATAGAGTTAAATAAAATAAGTCAATCTCATTTCTGAAACATTTTTATTCACATTGACAGGAAAACTGACAAAAATTAATGGCAGTTAAACAAAAACTTGTTATTGCAACGTACTGCTACAAAAACGAAATTTTTGTTGATATTATTATTAAAGTTACATCGTTTTGAAAAAACAGTAGTTTAGGTATGAAGTAAATAATAACTTTGAAACATTTTTTGTATTATGGTAATAAAAAAATATGAAACTTTTCAATTATTTAACAACATTACATAAATATATAAATTCCCCAAGTGTTTCCTGCAATCGTCTAATAATACCCCAAATGAAAAGAAAATTTCCACAAAATTTATTTCCCAACATACGGTAGCATTGTTTTGAACAAGCCACACGCATTGTCTGACAATCAATACATGTGAGCAGAATTTTTGGGCAGAATAGAGCTTCATCTCTTTGGATACTCTTTGCAATTCGCTACTGCTTCCTCAATTTTTTGAGTCCGTCAATGCTTTCCCTGAATAAATTTTACAATAAAAAGGAAAAGAACAGGTAGTACATCAATTACAAGAAAAACACGTTGAAAAATTTTATCATGGGGTCAAACGATTAATCTATTAAAAGTATGGAAATCGAGTTTTCTTAATATGTTAATAATATTCTAGTATAACGATTTTTCAGAGATATATCTGCGAATTTCAAGGTTTTCTCTCCGAAATTACATGTGACCTTCAGCTTTGGACTACACCTTTTAAATTTACTATTCGCTCCATGATATGTGTCGCTCAATATAATAGTGGTCTAACTCAATTTTTGCATAATAATTTCACATTTAGTAATATCTCTTATTCTAAAAGTGAAATTACTCCAATAATTGCACTGAAATTCCATAGAAGGCATTACATGCTTACTCATGTCCATACTTTTACTCTACATACATATCTCCTTATCTACTATTATTAAACGAGCAATAATTGTATATATATATATATATATATATATATATTTTCAGACTTTATTTCCAAAACGGGTGCAGCGATTTTGATGAAACTTAGGGATTAGGTACATATGTGAACAAAATTAGGATTGGGCTGGGTTTTAACTTATCAAAGACTCCTGGAGGGGCGTGGCACAGCCCTAAACTTTTATTTTCATAACATAATATCTCGAAAACTATTCAAGATATTGTGATGAAATTTGGTACACAGATGCAGATCATAAATGTCTTAAATTTTGCCAAAAGTGGGCGGAATCGGAAAAGTGGGCGTGGCACTTTTCAATAATTGAAAATTTTGATTCAATATTACTCAAAAACGGCACTGAGGATTTTCATAAAAATTTTATAGATAATACCACTAAAAGCAGTCATCATAACATGCTATGTCACTATACTGGCAAAATTCGTTTAAGGGCGTGGCACAGCCCACAATATTTATAAACATTATAATAAGAGAATTAACAACACAATCGTTCTGAAATTTCATATGGTGGATATACTTGCTATAAGGTACCTCAAGACGAAAAATGGGTGCAATAGTACCAGTGGGCGTGGCACCTCCCATACAAGCAAAACAAGATAAATGTTATATTTATTGTACTTTATTCCAAAACGGGTGCAGCGATTTTGATGAAACTTAGGGATTAGGTACATATGTGAACAAAATTAGGATTGGGCTGGGTTTTAACTTATCAAAGACTCCTGGAGGGGCGTGGCACAGCCCTAAACTTTTATTTTCATAACATAATATCTCGAAAACTATTCAAGATATTGTGATGAAATTCGGTACACAGATGCATATCATAAATGTCTTAAATTTTGCCAAAAGTGGGCGGAATCGGAAAAGTGGGCGTGGCACTTTTCAATAATTGAAAATTTTGATTCAATATTACTCAAAAACGGCACTGAGGATTTTCATAAAAATTTTATAGATAATACCACTAAAAGCAGTCATCATAACATGCTATGTCACTATACTGGCAAAATTCGTTTAAGGGCGTGGCACAGCCCACAATATTTATAAACATTATAATAAGAGAATTAACAACACAATCGTTCTGAAATTTCATATGGTGGATATACTTGCTATAAGGTACCTCAAGACGAAAAATGGGTGCAATAGTACCAGTGGGCGTGGCACCTCCCATACAAGCAAAACAAGATAAATGTTATATTTATTGTACTTTATTCCAAAACGGGTGCAGCGATTTTGATGAAACTTAGGGATTAGGTACATATGTGAACAAAATTAGGATTGGGCTGGGTTTTAACTTATCAAAGACTCCTGGAGGGGCGTGGCACAGCCCTAAACTTTTATTTTCATAACATAATATCTCGAAAACTATTCAAGATATTGTGATGAAATTTGGTACACAGATGCAGATCATAAATGTCTTAAATTTTGCCAAAAGTGGGCGGAATCGGAAAAGTGGGCGTGGCACTTTTCAATAATTGAAAATTTTGATTCAATATTACTCAAAAACGGCACTGAGGATTTTCATAAAAATTTTATAGATAATACCACTAAAAGCAGTCATCATAACATGCTATGTCACTATACTGGCAAAATTCGTTCAAGGGCGTGGCACAGCCCACAATATTTATAAACATTATAATAAGAGAATTAACAACACAATCGTTCTGAAATTTCATATGGTGGATATACTTGCTATAAGGTACCTCAAGACGAAAAATGGGTGCAATAGTACCAGTGGGCGTGGCACCTCCCATACAAGCAAAACAAGATAAATGTTATATTTATTGTACTATGAGAGTAATCTTCTTAAAATTTGGTGAGGAGTTGTCGGTTACTATAAGCTTTGAAATAAAATGCCTTTCGACGGGATTGCTTCAGTGGGCGTGGCACCTCCCATACAAACAAAAACCGTTAAATGTTATATTAAGTGCACTATGGTAGTAATCTCAATAAAATTTGGTACAGAGATGTCGGTTACCAAAAATTTTTAAGTTAAATGGATTTCGACGAGATTTCGTTAGTGGGCGTGGCACGTCCCATATATACGAAAATCGTTGAATGTTGTATTTAGTGCACTATGGGAGGTATTTTCTTTAAATTTGGTGTAGAGGTGTCGATTACTATAAGCTTTGAAATTATATGGATTTCAACGGGATTGCGTAAATGGGCGTGGCACCTCCCATACGTACGAAAAACGTTAAATGTTATTTAGTGTACTATGGGAGTAATTTTTTTAAATTTTTTGTTCCAATCGATAGAGAAAGCACGAAAAATAAAAAAAATTTTTTGTTCCAATAGACTTTTAATTACAGTGGTGTAGTGTTAATATTGTAGTGGTCATTTTTAATATTTGACCACTTAGTGCGTCCTGAGCGATTTGCGGAATTTGTTGCTGTAATGATATTTTCCTTGTCCTTTGGAGTATCCCGGAAGTAGTCACTCCATAAGTGACTTCTCATCGAGGCGGTTCACTCCGAGTCACTTTGGGTCACTTGGAGTCACCGAGGTGAGTGGAAATCGCAATTTTGTGGTTTGCGTGCGATTTCGGTAGAATTGGTCTATAACACCTATAACATAATTAGGTGCGATAAGAGTTTGCACCAACGTGGCCTATAGGTGTTATAGACCAATTCTACAAAAATCGCACGCAAACCACAAAATTGCGATTTTCACTCACCTCGGTGACTCCAAGTGACCCAACGTTACTCGGGGTGAACTGCCTCGATGAGTTGTCACTTATGGATTGATTACCTCCTGGATAAGCCGAAGAACAAGGAAAATATCCTTACAGCAATAAAAATTAAAAAATAGCATCATCCGAAAAAGGTAATAAGGTGCGATAAGTTTTTGTACCAAAGTGGCTTATAGGTTTTACCCCTCGTACTAACTGTACAATCGGTTGCGGTCTTTTATATAAATGCTGCGATAACTCAGTCGATTTAGTGTCCAATTTAAATGAAATCGAGCCATTTTGAATTATCCTTTTCATTTCTATAGAATATATTCACTATTGGTCCTAATCCACTCTTTTTATAAAAACTTTTGCATCAGACAACAATTTGACGAAACTAAAAGCGAAGCAAAATTGTTGAAAAAAATGGAACAGAAAAAAGAAAAGAAAAGTTGAAGCGTGAAAGTGAAAAGTCAACTTTTTTGAACAAATTCCATATTTTTTCGATTTTTTCAACCTCAAAACGAAAAACCGAACAGTGGTCGGTCTCCAGGTACTATATATAAAAATAAATTGGACGTCGCACAGTGGATTTTTGTGGCCATAAATAGGAAGATTTTGAAAGTGATTGAAAAAATTTTTAAGAGAATCGTCAGAGAATACTTAGGGAATGAAAAAAAAACTATAAAAGTTTTAAATTTGTTTTGAGTTTAGTGACACAGTGGGCTCAAAGTTGAACTTTGTACACCAAAAATGTTCTATGAAACTTTTTATAAAAACAAAATGCTATAATATAGCATATTGAAAGTAAGTAAAGTAAATTGTTTCCAATTTATAGAAATCAATTTTATTTTCTTTTATCGTCTTTATATGAATTGTACGGATTTTTCAAAAATTATATTAATAAATGATAAAAGTGGAAAATTTGCAAACTTTGACTGAGAAAAAAAAAGTATATCTCCGGATTTCGAAAATTTTTTTATAAGTAATGTAAGAAAAAATGGTTAGCTAAAAGACAAATTTTCAGCTGCTTTTTTTCACAATTTTTTTTTTATCAGTTTTTCCTAATGTAGTTTTAGAAGGAACAAAAAATACTGACTTTTATGAAATGCTCTTATTAATTTATTTTTATTGAAATATACCGAAATTACATATTGGCATAAAGTTCATAGCTCATACTTTTCAAAAAATGTTTGCTTGAGCTTCTGTATTCTATGTGTGAATTATGGTGATTTTTTTAAAATTAGGGCTGAAAAAGTCATATTTGAGAAAATTGGCAAACTTTGACAAAAAAAAAAGTATATCCCCGGATTGCGGAAATTTTTTAATATGTTATGTGAGAAAGTATGGTTAAGCAAAATCCAAGATTTCAGATACTTTTTTTCATAACTATTTTTTTATGATTATTTTTCTACTGCAACATTTGAAGGAAAAAATATTTTGTATGGAAGGTAGGCGTGTCCATGAACCGATTTTTTTCATATTCACAAGTTTTTGTTGTTTTAACCCAAAAAACGTCTGTGCCAAATATCAAGACTCTAACGCTATTACTACTTCCACTTTTTTAGATTAGATTTTTTCCGGATTTCGAAAATTTTTTTGTATGTAATTTAAGAAAGTATGGTTAGCTAAAAGACAAATTTTCAGCTGCTTTTTTTCACAATTTTTTTTTATCAGTTTTTCCTAATGTAGTTTTAGAAGGAACAAAAAATACTGACTTTTATGAAATGCTCTTATTAATTTACTTTTATTGAAATATACCGAAATTGCATATTGGCATAAAGTTCATAGCTCATACTTTTCAAAAAATGTTTGCTTGAGCTTCTGTATTCTATGTGTGAATTATGGTGATTTTTTTAAAATTAGGGCTATCCCTTTCCCTATCCCTATCCCTATCCCTATCCCTATCCCTATCCCTATCCCTATCCCTATCCCTATCCCTATCCCTATCCCTATCCCTATCCCTATCCCTATCCCTATCCCTATCCCTATCCCTATCCCTATCCCTATCCCTATCCCTATCCCTATCCCTATCCCTATCCCTATCCCTATCCCTATCCCTATCCCTATCCCTATCCCTATCCCTATCCCTATCCCTATCCCTATCCCTATCCCTATCCCTATCCCTATCCCTATCCCTATCCCTATCCCTATCCCTATCCCTATCCCTATCCCTATCCCTATCCCTATCCCTATCCCTATCCCTATCCCTATCCCTATCCCTATCCCTATCCCTATCCCTATCCCTATCCCTATCCCTATCCCTATCCCTATCCCTATCCCTATCCCTATCCCTATCCCTATCCCTATCCCTATCCCTATCCCTATCCCTATCCCTATCCCTATCCCTATATCTACCCCTATCCCTATCCCTGAAAGAGTATAACGCTTTTTCAGAGATATATCTGCGAATTTCAAGGTTTTCTCTCCGAAATTACATGTGACCTTCAGCTTTGGACTACACCTTTTAAATTTACTATTCGCTCTATGATATGTGTCGCTCAATATAATAGTGGTCTAACTCAATTTTTGCATAATAATTTCACATTTAGTAATATCTCTTATTCTAAAAGTGAAATTACTCAAATAATGGCACTGAAATTCCATAGAAGGCATTACATGTTTACTCATGCCCATACTTTTACTCTACATACATATCTCCTTATATATATAAAAATAAATTGGACGAGGCACAGTGGATTTTTGTGGCCATAAATAGGAAGATTTTGAAAGTGATTGAAAAAATTTTTAAGAGAATCGTCAGAGAATACTTAGGGAATGAAAAAAAAAACTATAAAAGTTTTAAATTTGTTTTGAGTTTATTGACACAGTGGGCTCAAAGTTGAACTTTGTACACCAAAAATGTTCTATGAAACTTTTTATAAAAACAAAATGCTATAATATATATAGTAAATTGCTTCCACTTTATAAAAATCAATTTTATTTTCTTTTATCGTCTTTATATGAATTGTACGGATTTTTCAAAAATTATATTAAAAAATGATAAAAGTGGAAAATTTGCAAACTTTGACTGAGAAAAAAAAGTATATCTCCGGATTTCGAAAATTTTTTTGTATGTAATGTAAGAAAGTATGGTTAGCTAAAAGACATATTTTCAGCTGCTTTTTTTCACAATTTTTTTTTATCAGTTTTTCCTAATGTAGTTTTAGAAGGAACAAAAAATACTGACTTTTATGAAATGCTCTTATTAATTTATTTTTATTGAAATATACCGAAATTGCATATTGGCATAAAGTTCATAGCTCATACTTTTCAAAAAATGTTTGCTTGAGCTTCTGTATTCTATGTGTGAATTATGGTGATTTTTTTAAAATTAGGGCTGAAAAAGTCATAATTGAGAAAATTGGCAAACTTTGACAAAAAAAAAAAAGTATATCCCCGGATTGCGGAAATTTTTTAATATGTTATGTGAGAAAGTATGGTTAAGCAAAATCCAAGATTTCAGATACTTTTTTTCATAACTTTTTTTTATGATTATTTTTCTACTGCAACATTTGAAGGAAAAAATATTTTGTATGGAAGGTAGGCGTGTCCATGAACCGATTTTTTTCATATTCACACGTTTTTGTTGTTTTAACCCAAAAAACGTCTGTGCCAAATTTCAAGACTCTAACGCTATTACTACTTCCACTTTTTTAGATATTTCTCTAATAACTTGAAAACTATAGAAGATATCGCAAAATTAGTGGTTTTTTTGAAATCAGCATTGCCAAGTTAAAGGGCATTGATACCGATTTTGTAAAAAGGTCTCACCCACATCCCAACTTTGTATGGGAGGTAGGCGTGTCCTTGAACCGATTTTTTTTATATTCATAAGTTTTTGTTATTTTAACCCAAAAAACGTCTGTGCCAAATTTAAAGACTCTAGCTCTATTACTACTGTTAATGGCCACCTTTTTTGGTTTTTCTCTAATAACTTGAAAACTATAAAAGATATCGCAAAATTAATACCATTTTTGAAATCAGCATTGCCAAGTTAAAGGGAATTCATACCCATTTTGAAAAAAGGTCTCAACCACATCCCAACTTTGTATAGGAGGTAGGCGTGTCCATGGACCGATTTTACTCATATTCACAAATTTTTCCTATTTTTACATTCTAAACATATGTACCAAATTTCAAGAGTGTAGCGCAATTATTACTATTTATGGCCGCCGTTCCATACAAATCCATCCACTGTGCGGCGTTAGTCTCGAAAAGCCTCGAGAATCGCTCGACCGATTTGAATATTTTTTTTTGTTGGCTCTGTAATTGTTCAAGGAAGGTTTAAAGCAAAAAAAAAAATTGGAAAAATTTGAAAGAAAATTCCAAATTTTTTTTTGCTTTAAGTTTTCCACTTCATTTTTCAAATTTAACTTTATTTTATTTTTGATGTCAATATTTGATTTATTTATTTTGTTGATTGAACAAGTTTCATATTTACTGTCAAAGAATAGGAATAGGGATATGGATAGGGATAGAGATAGAGATAGGGATAGGGATAGGGATAGGGATAGGGATAGGGATAGGGATAGGGATAGGGATAGGGATAGGGATAGGGATAGGGATAGGGATAGGGATAGGGATAGGGATAGGGATAGGGATAGGGATAGGGATAGGGATAGGGATAGGGATAGGGATAGGGATAGGGATAGGGATAGGGATAGGGATAGGGATAGGGATAGGGATAGGGATAGGGATAGGGATAGGGATAGGGATAGGGATAGGGATAGGGATAGGGATAGGGATAGGGATAGGGATAGGGATAGGGATAGGGATAGGGATAGGGATAGGGATAGGGACAGGGACAGGGACAGGGATAGGGATAGGGATAGGGATAGGGATAGGGATAGGGATAGGGATAGGGATAGGGATAGGGATAGGGATAGGGATAGGGATAGGGATAGGGATAGGGATAGGGATAGGGATAGGGATAGGGATAGGGATAGGGATAGGGATAGGGATAGGGATAGGGATAGGGATAGGGATAGGGATAGGGATAGGGATAGGGATAGGGATAGGGATAGGGATAGGGATAGGGATAGGGATAGGGATAGGGATAGGGATAGGGATAGGGATAGGGATAGGGATAGGGATAGGGATAGGGATAGGGATAGGGATAGGGATAGGGATAGGGATAGGGATAGGGATAGGGATAGGGATAGGGATAGGGATAGGGATAGGGATAGGGATAGGGATAGGGATAGGGATAGGGATAGGGATAGGGATAGGGATAGGGATAGGGATAGGGATAGGGATAGGGATAGGGATAGGGATAGGGATAGGGATAGGGATAGGGATAGGGATAGGGATAGGGATAGGGATAGGGATAGGGATAGGGATAGGGATAGGGATAGGGATAGGGATAGGGATAGGGATAGGGATAGGGATAGGGATAGGGATAGGGATAGGGATAGGGATAGGGATAGGGATAGGGATAGGGATAGGGATAGGGATAGGGATAGGGATAGGGATAGGGATAGGGATAGGGATAGGGATAGGGATAGGGATAGGGATAGGGATAGGGATAGGGATAGGGATAGGGATAGGGATAGGGATAGGGATAGGGATAGGGATAGGGATAGGGATAGGGATAGGGATAGGGATAGGGATAGGGATAGGGATAGGGATAGGGATAGGGATAGGGATAGGGATAGGGATAGGGATAGGGATAGGGATAGGGATAGGGATAGGGATAGGGATAGGGATAGGGATAGGGATAGGGATAGGGATAGGGATAGGGATAGGGATAGGGATAGGGATAGGGATAGGGATAGGGATAGGGATAGGGATAGGGATAGGGATAGGGATAGGGATAGGGATAGGGATAGGGATAGGGATAGGGATAGGGATAGGGATAGGGATAGGGATAGGGATAGGGATAGGGATAGGGATAGGGATAGGGATAGGGATAGGGATAGGGATGGGGATAGGGATAGGGATCTTTCGACAAAGTATCGAAAAAAAATTGATATTGAGAAATGTAAATTTTTTATTTATTTATTTATTTATTTCAGCCAATTGAAACAGAGTTCTACAGGCTAGATATTAAATAATATTATTTACAAAACTGAAATTAAAAATAAGAATTATTAATTATTCTTTTAAATATTTCCTTAGGCCAACAAAAATCAATTTCATTTAATAATGCTAATTCATTTAATTCAATAAGTGATCTTATAATAATTTAATGCATAATTAGTCTTATGATATTTTATAAAAAATAACTTATTCTGGCAAGTAGTTCCGATTGGGACAAAAAAATTAATATTACTTAACAAGCAAGAACAATCAATATTTCCACAAATGATATCATAGATTATCATAATCGTCTATTTTCAAGTGATTTTAAATCGATAAGCATACATCGAGACCTATACGAAGGAATAGGTTCAGTGAAATTTAACGAAAAAAGAGCAAATTTCAGAAACATCTTTTGGACTCTTTCAAGACGATTAATATGAATAGCATAAAAAGTGTTCCAAATGAACGCAGCATATTCCAACCTGGACCTTACAAATGCTACAAATAAAAGCTTATACGTATAAGGGTCCCGAAATTCGGAACTATTACGACGTACAAAAGCCAACATGGCAACAACATGGCTTTTGGTATTATATAATTGAAATGATTTGCAAATGTTAATTTGGAATCAAGTAAAACACCCAGATCCAACATTTCACTGACACTATTTAAGCGTGTACTTGCGATAGAAAACTTAAAAATAATATTACTGCTTAGTTTAGAAAAAGTAATATGAAAACATTTGTTTACATTTAAAGCTAGGCGGTTATTAACACACCAAGTATTAAGTCTATTTAAGTCAGATTGAATATCCATTAAATCATTGATATTACTAACTCTGAGATATATTTTTAAATCATCAGCGTATAACAGATAATTAGTTTTCAAAAAGCAAGAACCAATATCATTTATGAAGAGTATGAAAATTAGCGACCCAAGGATACTTCCTTGGGGAACACCAGAGGTAGGAATAAATGATTTTGATTTAATGCCATCCACAACAACATGGCAAAGTCTATCGCATAAATATGACTTTATCCATTTCAAAATAGTAGAGTGAAAGCCAAGTTTCTTCAATTTCTTCACAAGGATCCCATGTGAAACTTTGTCAAAAGCTTTTGAGAAATCAGTATAGATAGTGTCCACCTGACATCTTTCCTCAAAAGCTGAAAAGCAATAATCAATAAAAACTGCCAAATTAGTAACTGTAGAGCGACCAGAAACAAAACCGTGTTGGAAAGTCGATATAATTCGCGAGAGCGGAAAGATCAAGTTATATTTTACATAATAGAGCTTAGAGTTTAGCTACTACAGCTATTAGCTTTCTTAGCAATTTAGCTTGAAGCTTTAAAACAAAGTAAAAAGCTTACATATTAAGGAAAATGAAAAAATTATTATTGATTTACAATTAATTCAAAAAGTTTTGAAACATTTGAAAGCTTGGATATTGGGCGATAGTTTGAAATATCATTTTTACTACCACTCTTGTAAACTGGGGTAATATGCGCAATTTTCCATCTTTCAATAAAATTACCAGATGACAAAGACAAATTAAAAATATGACACAGAGGCTTACAAATTGATGAAACACATTTTTTAAACAGCAAAGCGGAAAAGCCATCACAGCCAGCCTTTACAGTCGACTTCAATTTCAGAATTCCCTTCACAACATCACTTTCAGAAATGTTTAGGGAGCCAAAATTGAAAGAAGAAACTGTGTCAATATCAGAGTTATCCACTAAATCAGTGTCAGATTCGAAATTGGACATGGAAAAATTTGCAAAAAGATTGGTAATGCCAGCCACAGAGGTCGACGAATTTCCATTGTAGGTCATTAAAGATGGAATATCAGATTGTGATTTTTTTGAATGTATAAACTGCCAAAAGGACTTTGGACTTGATTTTATACTTTTTTCAAAGTTTAAGATGTAGTTATTATACAAAAATTTTTCGAGAACAGTGAACTCATTCAAGTAATGCAAATATTTGTGGTTTTAAATTTATTAAAAAACTTATTTCTTAAAAAACTTATTTCTTAAGTTTTTTAACTTCTTTAAGTCTATTGTATACCAGGGTATTTTATATATTCTTGGCTTTATTAAAGGCACAATTTCTCTACAAATATTGTTGATTTCAACACAAAAAATATTAAAGGAAACGGCAGTATCATTGTTTACAAATTTACTACCCCAATCAATGCTCTCTATAATAGAATTAAGTGTGTCAAAATTACATGCATTAAAGTTAAAATTTAGCGCATTAATCATCTTAGGCAATTTTAAATACTCATAGAACTCAATATAAAGCCCAAGCGGGACATGATGCATATCTGGCGCAGGGCCGTCTTTAAGCATAGGCTGTATAGGCTGCAGCCTAGGGGCCCGCGCCACAAGGGGGCCTGCGCCATAAGAAAATCTATTCTAACATTTTAAATTTTGAGTTGAATAAAAAAAGCTCCATCGATTTGTCGCAAACTGCTTCAATATCTCAGGCGTGTACAAGCGTCTTAAATGGATATCGTTTCATATTTGCATACGCTGTCACTCCTGGTACCGTTCTCTCTGTTGACTTGCTCCCATTCGCCACTTTTTATTAAACCAAACTTTTTGTATGTAATTTTCTATTTGAAGAATAAATATTTAATCAAAAAGTGTCACTCGGATCTGGTATCGGTGATATAGTCATCGGAAGTTGCGGATAATGCTTTTGTTAAAATCATATGTCATAAAAAAGATAATTTAGTTGGTCAGAATTTCAGAAGAATCGTCATATCATATCAAATTTTAAAGTTTTATACACCATTATCGATGGACAATAAGTTATCTGTCTTATGACACCCATATTTTTACATTTTTACAGGGGCTCCCGACTTATAATGACTTTAACAAAAGCAAATTCCGATGGCTATAGCTTTGAAACCATATCCGAGCGACAGCTTATTTCATTTTTTTTTACTTGTGACCCCCTACTACCACGAAAACAAAAACTCGGCAATAGATGCTGAAGTAAACCTGTTCCACAGAATTCTTTATCTTTTAAAAATAGATAGAATGGAAATAAAATTTTTCAAACTCCTTTTTTGAATTCCAATTTTTCAATTCCAAATTTTGATTCCATTTGTAAAAAGAGTTTGATTCCAAAATTGTAGTGTAGCTGTATTAGCAATTTTTGCTCTTTTGTAATTTTAATATTTCTTAAACAATTTTACGACCGCTCACGCTAGTGTTATATTTATTACCAAAGCTCCTGTACTACACAAATATATGGTCATAGATGTCACTGCAAGCAAAAAATTATTTGTATTTCGTCTATATAGCTGGAATGAACTATTGGATTCCAATAAAGTTTTGATACCACCAAACGAAAGAGTGTATTTGCTTAGGTATGCTCTTTTACTTTGGTATCCCATTTTTTTTGAATTATAGAAAATTGGGACCACTTCAGTATTATTTTCTTCTTAGCGAATAATATTTCCGAAAATTTAAATCTGACCAATAAAATATATTTTTACATATCATAAATACTGATATTGACAGTTGTTGTGGGCTGTCTCCAATTACAATTTCAGAGATAACAGCACTTCCGAGTTGTTTTTTAAATTTTTGACCGTTATCTTATAAAGAAAAAAATCTAGTTTTCTTAATTTTTTACGCAAAATCCAAAAAATTAAAATTTTGCAACTCTGATAGGAGCATTTTAATTTTTTTTTTTTAAATGAGGATATATTCAAATATGAATAAATTTTCGAATTTCGAGCGTTTCCGAAGAATTATTGAAATTGACCATATTTTTAACATGTTTTAAGAAATTTGTTTGCTTTAACTGTCTAAGTTTCCATTTCATTTTAAAAGTAAGCCGCTGTTTTGCGTGAGTACGGTGCGTGTAATTTGAAAAAAGGACGGATTCGGTCACTAAAATAGAACTGTTGGTCTTTTTCTTTTTGTGGGTGGTGGTGTGAAGAATGAAGCTATGGACGTCCGCCTTTTATATTTTCCTCTTTAATACACAGGTTATAGTAAAAGTAGTAGATAAGAATTCGTATTAAACCTCTTTTTTTTTGCTAAGTACTTAATAAAAATCCCCATAGGGGAGCCCGCACCATATGTTCAGCCTTGGGGCCCGCACACACCTAGAGACGGCGCTGATCTGGCGGGGAGATCGGAAACATGCTTTCTTCCAGCTTATATTTAATTGAATGGCTTATAAAAATTAAGTCTAAAATGCGATTTAATTTATTAGAAAAATCATTAATTTGAACTAGATCAAAACAAAAAAAACAATCAAGCAAATATATTTCATGATTAGCTTTCACATTTGTTGGAAGTAAATTTTTTTCATTAGCAATAAAAGACCAGGAGAGTGCATTGAGATTAAAATCGCCTAGAACACAAAAATGCGTATTAGTTTTATCTAAGTCCGATAAATTTAAAACATTATCCACATGAAAAAAATACAGTGAATCTGAGCTATTGGGAGGAATATAGGAAACACAAAAAACAATCTGTTCCTTTGATCCAAAAATAGATACACATAGCTGATCGAGTAAGGTATCTGAATTCTTAAGTTTATATACAGATGAGCGCACCGTGCGTTTTACAGCAATAAGCACTCCTCCTCCTCTTTGGCATCCAGTTATGACAGCATCTCTATCCTTACGGTAGACTTGATAAAGGGACGGGTCGAAAAATTCACCATCACCAAAATTATTATTGAGCCACGTTTCCACAAGTATTATAACATCATAATCCATTTGTGATGTAGCCAGTAAGACAGCAGTAGATTTTGTCCTAAGACCAGAAATATTTTGGTAGTAGATCTTAAGAGACTGCAGTTGAGTTTATTGGTAACTATTTCGGAGTCTGTTGGTTCCCTTGTGGAAAAAATTGAAAAGGACGTACTTTCACTGAAGTTTGCCAAAGCGATGGTTTAAGAATATCATCATAATAACAATATGAGACACCCAGTTTGAAGTTAACGCTTCTTAAAGATTCCAGTGTAGCATCTTTTTTTTTTTATTTTTTTTTATTTTTTTTTTTTAAATTATTTATTTATTTGGTAAAACATAAGTACAATAAGATTTAAATCTTTTGCTGTACAATATACTTAACGTTGGTCAATTAACAAATCTGGTCAAAAAAATTAAAAAAAATATAGTTCTTAAATTCTAATTAACAAATAAATAGCACAAATAAAATTAGCAAAAATAAATATAGCAGATGTATGAATATTAAGAAAGAGAAAAATCTAAAGACGCGAAAAATGTTGAGAAACCAAATGCTTAAAATTGTTGAAGAATGCGATACTTTTTAGGGTATTAGGTAATAAATTCCAGATTCGAATGGCATTAATGAAGAAAAATCTTGTGGTATTAAGATGTATGAATTTCGGAATGATTAAATTATGACTTCTGCCCGATATGCTGAGCCGTAGTTTATCGAAGAGATAGTAAGGCATTTTTAAATAAATAATCTTATGAAGAAACAAACAATTTCTAGCCATAAGATAGTTTTCAATTGTACAACCAAGTATCCTGCTATTCCACGATGAGATGTGGTCGAATCTACGAAGACCAAACACGTAACGAGTAGCATTGTTAAATGCTACTAGCAGCTTATGCAGTGATTTAGAATCTAACTTGCTGTAGACAACTGCGAAACATGTTATGAATGGCACTAAAAGTTGTATAACTAGCTTTCGTTTAACATCGACAGGCGTAAACTCAGAAGACAAACGCAGATAACGCAGAGTCATATATATTTTACTTACGACATGATTAACATGATCAGAGCAAGATAACAAAGAGTTCAGTCGAAATCCAAGGCAAGTAGTTTTGTTCAAAAAATGCAACTGAGCATTACCAATAAACAAGGGTGGTATAGAAGTGGGATCAATTCTGGTTCGCGAGATCGGTAAAACATGAGATTTAGTAGGGTTTAAACGCAAATGGTTCTTATGAGCCCATTTGTTAATGGCAGCAAGGTCTTCATTAATTCTACAACATAGATCTTCAGTAAGACCGATTCTACGAGACAAGTAAATTAGGATGTCATCTGCATAAGCGTGCATATTAACAGTATTGCAGACTGAAAAAATATCATTGGCAAACATGATAAACAACAAGGGGCCAAGAATGGAGCCTTGAGGGACACCAGCGCTACATAGTTTAAAGTCAGAGTACACCTCACCCACTTTGACCTTTTGAAGTCTATCATGTAAATAGCTTTTAATTAAGCAAATAGAGCTACTACAAAAACCAAAATAAAATTTCAATTTTGTGCATAATATGAAGTGATCCACGCTATCAAAAGCCTTTGAGAAATCTAAGCAACAAAGTAGTGACAATTCATCCAGATCATAATGCACACGGATGTCATCTAGAATTTTAACCATAGCAGTGGAGCAACTATGTCCAGCACGAAATCCAGATTGGACAGGGGACAGAAGCTTATAGTTATGTAGATGATCCGATATTTGTTTAGAAAGAAGTGCCTCAAAGGCTTTAGATATTGTGGATAAAATGCTAATAGGCCTGAAGTCACTGACAGTAGATGCCTAGGATTTTTTTGCTATTGGTATGACAATGGCTACTTTCCACATTTTAGGGAAGCATGAAGTTGTTATGCAATGGTTAAAAATGTGCGTTAAAGTACTAAGTACATAAGGTAGAACAAGCTTAAGAAACTTAGCAGATATACCATCTTCACCTACTGCATTAGATTTAATATCCATGATGCTCTTATAAACTTCAAAATCATTCAGTACGTGAAATTGAAAGCTGTCAGCAGGGTCACAAAAGTTTTTAGAATCTGGTTCAAAAGAGCAAGTATTATGAGAGCAACTATTAGATAAAAAATAATCATTCAAAGAGTTAGGCTCCACATTACAAATTGGTCTGTCCATTTTCTGTACACCAAGTTGCCTTAAATTATTCCATAACTGTTTAGTTGGAAGACTCGTGTTGAGTTTCAAACAAAAATACTCTTTTTTAGCACGCCTTACAAAAAATACAGCCGTAATACGAGCCAGTTTATAAGCATTCCAATTTTCAATAGTTGGATATTTCTTCCATTTCAAATGTAGTCTGTTCCTAAGCTTGAGCTTTACTTTCACATTGGCAGTGAACCAAGGATAGGAATTTCTTTTTACTTGAAAAGTTCGAATAGGTACGAGAGTATCAAAAAGATTATTTATTTTATTTACAAAGAATTCCAATTTACGGTCAACGGAACTGTAAAACCAACATTCACTCCAATTATATCGAATCATTTCATCATAGAGAAGAGGAAGATTTATAGAGCTAAAGTCACGGCAAGAAACAGATGACGGCAAATTTTGGTGACCCAAATTGATATCCAGAGTGCAAAAAATTAGGTCATGCTCCGAAATAAAAGAAATTTGATCAAATATCAGAAGTTTAGAGATATCCGAAACCATAAAGAGGTCCAGTAGGCTAGGACATGCATTAGTAGCAAAACGAGTAGGCAAAATCGAGTTGACAATTGATAAGCTAGAAGTACTCACAAGATCATTAAACCTTTCAGTAACAGTGTCGCAAGCAAGCAAATTAAAGTTGAAATCACCACAAAGTACTAATTGATCATAGTCTATGAGACGAAGGGTCAAATCTGAAAAAATTGAGTCCATAGAATTGCATCTATTTGGATTATATATGCAAGAAATCAGCACCTTCATGTTGCTATTAGACAACTCTAGACTGATATATTCAATCAGCTCATTGCAAGACTTACCTACAACCCTAGTGTTGAGGTAAGACCTACAATATATTGCAACTCCCCCTCCTTTTTTGTTGGTTCTGTCATTTCTGTATAACTTATAATTAGGTACATTTAGGTAACAATCACTGATTTCATCACTGAACCAGGTCTCAGAAATACATATAACATCAACGGACGAGTTTTCAAACACATACTTAACATAATCCAATTTATCAGCATTCAAACTTCTGGCATTGAAATGAACAATTTTTAAACCACAATGTTGTTTACCAAGAACATCAATTAAGATTTTGTGACTACATGTAACACCATTCCTAGAAGAAGAAATTACCTCCATACTGCATATGGCCAACAACAATAAGCATTTTTAACGGGCAAAAAATTAACAAAAAACAAATAAAAAATAATATTATATACTATAAAATCAAATATGCAACAACGAAATGCAATTATAAGAACCGAAAAAAAAAACGAAATAAGTCATTTCAAAATATCCACACATCTTTACAAAAAAAATATAAATTAAAAAATTAAAAATTAGAGCTACTAGAAAATAAATCTTAAGAATTTTCAATAGGTGAAAAAACAGGTAAATTGTTAAAAACATTTAAATCAGTTAAACTATGAACCGCTATTGCAGTGCCATTCCTCTGGCTACGGACATGAACTACTCCACGAATAGTGAAGACGCTAAAAAGTTTACTTTGCTTTTTCAGCTTCACCGCAGATTGTATTATTCTTCTAGTATCATAGGGTAAACTTTCAATAATGTAAATACTGCTGCTACCAATATCTTCAAGGATTACTGCCTTTTTTGTCCTGCGCTTATAATTGCCGAAGGCACCAAGTACAGAATTTCTGTCAAGTCTCGAACAAAATTTAATTATTATTGCTGAATCTGCTTTTTGTTTAGAGCGAAATATATCACGGATTTGAGGCGCAACAAAGCCAACCAGATGGCAAACTTTCGTAAAAATGACTTTTAAATCCTCAGCCTCACAATAGGGAACACCAAACAGAACAGCTTCGGATGATAAATCGTAGGATAAGTTATTTTGAACATTCTTACAATCAAGTTTAAACTGAAGTCAGCTTTGATTAGCAGTTCCACTAGTTCTGCCTCAATAGCCTGAACTTTATTGCTTAGCTCAGTATATCTATTGTTAAGCAAATTTAGCTAAGATTCAATTTTTGCCGTCAATTTATTTTCAAGTGCAGTAAGCTCAATTGACAATTTCTCAAAACAATTATCAGCGTGGGACCTTAGCCTCTCCTCCATGGATTTTAAAGTAGAAAGATTATTGACATTTAAATCCTCTTCTACCTGCTGTCCAGATGTTTTTGCAGTCTTATCAAAAAAAATTTTACGATGAGCCAAAGTATCTCTGAGTTTGATAGCTCCAGGAGAAGACATCTGAAAGAAGTTGCTAGATGCAGTTGTTACTCAACGACTAAACTTTACTGGGTTATTGATTTTTAACACGAACAGGTCTAAAAATGGTTTAGCTATAAAATTAGTTGATTGGCAGCGCACACTCGACATAAGTGAACAGCTGCTACTGACAGCTTCTAATTGTTTTAGTGTATTCGTGTGCGACAAAACAATGTTTATTTCGCGCGTGGAAAATAAATTTGTTTTTTTTCCTTTTAGAAGTTTTAATTGCATTAAGCAAAAGTTTTTATTAATCAAATTAAGTGCTTAAAAGTAATTTCGGGACCACTAACTCGCGGAATCGACAGAGTTCAATTCTGGTTACGTTTTGACACCAGTTACCGGTACCGCGTGTGAGTTAAATCGACTCGAAACAAAAAAAAAAACGCGGAGCACAAATAATATGCGTCCGAGTGCAACAAAACTTCGTCAGATCACTAATTTGTAGCATTGGATGTGTTCTTTTGGTATATTAGCATGTTTTTCCACATAGGCAATAATATTATCTACGCTTACTTACTTACTTACTTGGGTGGCCATAACAATCCGTTACCGGGTTACGGCCGACCTCAAAAGCTCTCTCCAGGCACCTCTGCTTCGCGCGCGTCTTCTCCAATCAGTCACACCAAGCGTGGATAGGGTTTCTTTGGCTTGGTCTTTCCATCGGAGGCATGGTCTTCCTCTCCGTCTTCGCCCAGCGGCTTCCGCATCAAACACCTTTTTCGCCGGAGCTTCTTCGTCCATACGCACAACATGTCCCAGCCAGCGCAGACATTGGATAGTGATGCGCTTGACTATGTCGATGTCATCGTAGAGCTCGTACAGTTCATGGTTCATTCGAATACGGTAGTCGTCGCCGACGCGAACAGGACCGAAGGTTTTGCGAAGAATTTTTCTCTCAAACACCCCAAGTGTGGCTGCATCGGTCTGCGACACAACCCATGCTTCTGCACCGTAGAGTAGCACGGGTAAGATGAGCGTCTTGTAGAGTGTCAGTTTTGTCGGGCGAGAGAGGTCTCTACTACTCAATTGCTTACTGAGACCGTAGTAACACCTATTAGCAAGAGTGAGTCTTCGCTTTATCTCCAAGCTGATATCGTTTTGAGTGTTCACGGCGGTGCCAAGAAAGGTGAATTCCTTGACAACTTCGAAAGTATAGCTGTTCGCAGCAATGTTGGATCCAATGCGCCGCGTCTCCCTGCTTGTGGACAGCATATACTTTGTTTTGCCCTCGTTCACCGTCAAACCCACCTTCGCTGATTCTTTTTCGATAGCAGAAAACGCAGCAGTAACATCTCGCTTACAACGTCCAATGATATCAATATCATCGGCATATGCAAGGAGCTGGACATTTTTGTAGAAAATAGTGCCATTACGATGTACACTGGCTTTTCGCAACACCCCTTCTATCAAAAAGTTGAAGAGGTTGCAGGATAGTGGATCGCCTTGTATGAAACCTCGTTCGGTATCAAATGGTTCGGAGAGGTCCGTTCCTACCCTGACGGAGCTGGATGTGTTGCTCAACGTCATTCTGCAAAGCCGGACTAGCATCGCAGGTATACCGAACTCAGACATGGTGGCATACAGGCAATCCCGTATCGGCCTATCGAAAGCAGCCTTAAAATCGATAAAAAGATGATGGGTATCGATCTGTTTTTCATGGGTTTTTTCCAGGATTTGACGTAGTGTGAAGATCTGGTCTATGGTGGACTTACCAGGTCTAAAGCCGCACTGATAAGGCCCAATCAGTGTGTTGGCGAACGGCTCAAGTCTTTCACACAGTACGGTCGACAGGATCTTGTATGAGATGGCAAGAAGACTGATTCCCCGGTAGTTTGCGCAAATTGTAGGGTCACCTTTCTTCAGTATAGGACAAAGGACACTGAGATTCCAATCGTCGGGTATGCTTTCTGCTAGCCATATTTTGCAGATGAGTTGATGCATGCACCCTATCAGCTCATCGCCACCGGTCTTGAACAATTCAGCAGGCAGGCCGTCAGCACCGGCCGCTTTGTTGTTCTTAAGTCGCTGTATCACAACTCGTACCGCGTCATGGCTAGGTGGTGGTACGTCCACACCATCGTCGTTGATTGGTGGCATCGGGTTAATTTCTCCAAAGGCGGGAATGGTGGAGTCATCGCCAGCAAGCAGCTTGGAAAAGTGTTCCCTCCATAATCTCAGTGTACCTTGCGTATCCGTAACCAGATTTCCGTGTTCATCTTTACAGGTAGATGCTCCGGGCTTGAAACCTTGGGTCAGACGCTTGACTTGTTGGTAAAATTTTCGAGCATTATTCCTGCCTCGTAACACTTCGAGTTTCTCACGCTCACGCCTTTCCTGCTCTCGTTTCTTGCGCCTGAAAAGGCGCCTCTCTTCCTTTCTCTTTTCCCGGTAGTTTTTGCGTACGGCTCGCGTTGCGGCTGACTTCAGTGTTCTTTTGTATGCGGCGTTTTTCACTGCAGTAGCTTCGCGACACTCCTGGTCATACCATTGATTTCGCGGAGGTGGGCGTCGGAAACCAATTACTTCCTCAGCGGCAGAGCGCATGGAGCGGGAAATATGCGCCCAAAGTCCACCGGCATCATCGGGTAGAGAGTCAGGTCGAAGGAGCAGTTCTGAGAGGTGAGCGGAATAGGCTTCGGCCGTCCGATGTGATTGCAGTTTAGCGACGTCCAGCTTTCGTTGCATACCAGAGCGTACATCCTTTGCATTGCACAGCCGCATGCGTATCTTGGCTGCAACAAGGTAGTGATCGGAGTCAATATTGACTCCACGGAACGTACGAACGTCTAGCACGCTGTAAGCATGCCTTCCGTCGATTACAACATGATCGGTTTGGTTTTGTGTTTTATGATCAGGGGACAGCCAAGTGGCCTTGTGGATGTCGAGGTGTTGAAATCTGGTGCTACTTACTACCATGTTTCGCGCCGCGGCGAAGTCAATCAGCCGTAGACCGTTGTTTGAGGTGGTCTCATGGAGGCTGAACTGACCGACAGTGGGGCCAAATATACCTTTTCTTCCGACCTTTCCGTGGAAGTCCCCGAGTACAATCTTAACATCGTGGGCCGGGCAGCGGTCATATACTTCCTCGAGTCTCGCGTAGAAGGCATCTTTGACAACATCGTCCTTTTCCTCCGTCGGGGCGTGCGCGCAAATCAAGCTGATGTTAAAGAATCGAGCTTTGACGCGGATCGTAGCCAACCTTTCGTTCACAGGAGTAAACATGGAGATATGGTGGCGAAGTCTCTTGCTTACAACGAATCCGCATCCTAATTCGCGCCTCTCCACATGGCAGCTGTAGTAGATATCGCAACTTGTTTGGTGAGAGCAACTTTGTCCTATCCATCTTATTTCCTGGATGGCGGTGATATTAGCCTTAATTTTTTTGAGGGCATCCGCCAATTCGATAGAGGCACCTTCCCTATTGAGGGTCCGGATATTCCAGGTGCATATCCTTAAATCATGGTCCTTTTTTCGTTTGCAGTGGTCGTCAACGTTGAGGGGTTCTTTATCCGAGGCTTTTTCAGTTTTCATTGGATTCTTTTTTTTACGTGGCGGGTACCAAACCCTGCGCACAACCCATTTTACTTCCAGGGAGGACGCGCTGCACACATTCGCTCACTATCTCAGCGGATGCGGAGATAGCTACCCAGATGGAGCCAGCGGGGAGGCTGTGTGTCAACTTGCTAATGGTTGGCTCAGAGATCGCTCTGGCAATCCCCAGGTGGAAAGCAGTCAGAAACTTTACTCTGATCAACCAAAAGCCAATCCATCCAATTATCTACGCTTACTGTAGGTTTAAATGAAGATAAATGCAGTCACTTCTTTTTGATAATAACATCTAACTCTGCAGATTTACCTTGACCAATAACAACATCGTTTTTATTAATTTTTCGTTTTCTAACATCCACCCAAAGGGTGTTTGGCGAAAAAACATCATTATTAGCGGCGGCAACTGAGCGGGAACAATTATCAGCATTAGCCACGACCTTAGAGGTAGAGGCATATTGCGGCACACGATCAGCAACAACATCAGAGAATTTAAGAGAAACACAATCAGTAGTGGCGGCAGAAGAAGCGCGAGGAGCTAGAGCAGCAGACGAAAGAGTGTTGACGTTACAAACCAACGAAGGAGAAGTTGGTTCAAGAACAGCAGTAGACGAGGCAGCAAATGGCAGGAGAGAGCGAGTATCGGAGACAACAGCGAGATTTGTATTTATATTAGGCATGGATGTAATTTTTTGGACTTCAAAGTTCAGGTTTTCATTATGGGCATTATTTAAAGATTTATTTTTAGCGTTTAAAGCGTTATTAACAATGCCTTTAATTTCTTTAATTTCATTGGCAATGGAAAAATTTGAAGGGAATGCATCAATATCAATTAATTTTTGCTTCACAAAAAATAGATCACTTTCAATGTTTTCAATTTTTTGAAGTAAATGCTTTTTTTTCATCTCGCAGAGAGCTTATGATTGTGAGCACAAGGCCATTTTCTGACCTAAGAGACACAATTTCATTAAAAAGAGTTTGAAGCGTTATTTGTTGTTTATTGTCATTAGGAATTATTTTTTAACTAGGTTGTTGGGAAGAAACCGGCTTAGGCTCTTGTTGTTATTGAGCATGAAATTTTGTCACATTACTCGGCACTTGTTGCTTAGATTGAGTGTCTTTAGCTATTGAAGAGGTCAAAGCAATTGCATTGTTATTATTGTTGACAACTTTATGGGCTAAATTAGCTGCTGGAGGGGGTGTACGTAAGGAGTTTCGCCGCGCAGCCGAACAGAACTTGCAGACGAATGGGCTGCCTGAGTTTTGCGTAAACTCAAGATCGGCTTGCAATACATTAACACAAGTAAGATGAAAGAGTTCATTGCACTTTGCGCACTGCACTTTGGCTTGTCCACGATCAACCTTTTGGGTACAAACGCAAGGCATTATTATAAATTTTTATAAATTTTTTATTTTATTATTTTTAACAACTGTACAAAATGAAAAATCACATTTAGTGTCCAAGCAACCGATTACAGTCGAAACGAAATCGCGTCTCTCTCGCACTCAAATTCAATTCTAGTAAGAACAGAGACAAATTGCTAGTTGGTAATAAACACATCCGCTCGCGACAACGACTAGACTAGACTAAAAACGACGTTAAATGACCCATATACTTCTGTGTTATGGCGAAACTCCCGTTAGCTAACGCGCGCGCGTTTTAACTCCATCTTCGGCAGGCGACGATCAGTGTTGCATTTCGAAGCAGCTTGTCTCAATTTTTTCGTTTACGTTTGTGGAAACAAATTGGCAGTTGAATTTTCTGTCGTTCTTCGTCCACCTCAATTAAGTTTTATCCAACGACTTGCTATCTGTCTCTTTCGTATCCCCATTGTTCTCTTTGATCTCTGTGTGACACAATTCGCCAAAGAGTATTTTTTGTTGTATTAGCAGCGAAGTCAAGTCAATGAATTTTTTAGATAACGAATGCAGTGGCGTCAACTCGGTAGGGCTGGGAAGGGCATTTGCCCCCCGCCCAGGATCTGATACTAGATATTATTCAATACAATAATTCAATAAAACCATATATTAGTGGTGTAATTATAATTCTTGGCCCCCCAAGGTTTTGATGAAGTGACGCTCCTGAACGAATGATATTTATTTTCAAGTCAAGTTTCAATTAAGTTAGAAAAACATTAGTTTGCCCACCATGTTTAAAGCTTTCTTCATTTTAAAATATATAAGTACATATATAATTTCACTTTTTATTTCTTAGTTGAAATTATGATTTGTTTTCTTAAAAGAATGACAAAATGTTAAACAAAATATAAATAAAAAAGATAATATTAATAAATTAACTTATTTTGCGCAAAAATGATTTGTTTTGTTATATTTTATACTGAGCCTCCTGTTCAGTACTGTAAGTGCAAAAAATAAAAAAATTACATCGCAAAATGCATTAAAAAGAAAAATAGGAATCTAGCTGCTTATACTAGTTTCTACCACTGCTACATGGTATCATTAGTAAGCTTTGTTAGCCGACGTCTAAGAATTTACAAGAATATTATATTTCTGAACGTAAGTAGTGAAACAATTTGCACATTCAATATTAAACATTTTCACTACCAACACTAATATATGACCGCTTACAAAGGCCGACAAAAAGTTATTAATGAGTTAGAGAAGTTAGCTTCAAATGAAAAATAAATATCAAAGTTATAGGACAGATGAAAACACACCAAAAGTCTTCGTATGCTTAGCGTTGACCCGCCTTTCATCGTATTCGAATTTGTACTATTCTAATTGTGACCTCAGTTCGAAATACTAACGTAGCATTAAGCGAACGAATTTGATTTCAAGCAGCCTTCGTATTCTACTGATACGTTATCATACTCCTTTGCAGAGATTATGATAACGCCAGAACAATTTGCAGAAGTTTAGTGCGACGATTTGGACTTGAATCCTATACCATTTGTACCAGCGATCACCCAGGCGATTCGTCAACAAATTGAAGCATTTCCCAGTGAACCACCAATACTTGAAGAGAGCTGTGATCAGCGTGTAATTGTTAAATTCAATATACACGTCGGAAATACTTCACTTGTGGACCAAGTTGAATGGGTTATGTCAGAAAAAAATAACAATCCCGAAGAATTTGCAATAAAACTATGCGCCGAGTTGGGTTTGGGTGGAGAATTTGTCACCGCCGTAGCTTACAGCATACGTGGTCAATTGTTCTGGCATTGTCGCACTTATGCATTTAGTGAGGCACCTCTGTCAACCATCGATGTTCCATTCCGTAATCCCAGCGATGCAGATTCATGGGCACCATTTTTGGAAACTTTAACCCACGCTGAAATGGAGAAGAAAATAAGAGATCAAGATCGTAACACTAGACATACTCGAACGAAAATAAAACTTAAAAGGAGACTTAATATAAACTTAATTTGATTTAATTTTTTTCCCATTGAAGTCTACATTTTAATCTTATTGTGTAACACTTAATGAAAGTACAATTTTAGCATTCTTATTCTAAGTCATCAACTATCCGCCGAATCAGTTTTGTCCTGATCCTGATCACCATCATAAAATTGATTTTTTGGTTCAACCACTTTATCTTCATCGGCTTGAGAGATTCGTACATCTGAATCTGGCTCTTCTTTAACACGCAATTCTTCGATATCCATTGCATCAGGTGGCATTTGAACCATCTGCACACTTGGTGAATGTTGACACATTTTTAAGTTTTCGTACACCTGCTTAACTATTAGCTCCAAATATTGTTTTGAATAGCTTTTTCTTGCCGCGAATTGACTTCTATTTCACCAAAGAAGTATATATTCTTCTTATTCTTTGTTTTCACTAACACATATGGGACCAACACAAACGTAACCTCACATTGCCATGGGACTATCGCAAACACAACCTCACATTTGCTTTACATTTTTTTAGCGTTCTTCTTTTTCTTAGTTTTTTTATAAAGAAAACAGAATAAAAAGAAGATTATTATGCCCACCCAAAAATTAATAATGATTTTTAAGGTTCAAAAAATTATATATCTTGTTCGGCAAGTTTCAAAAAGCATTGCAATTGTATTTTAAAATTTTCATATTTTGGGATTATTTTCAATAATTTTTTTTTTTCACCACGACGTGAAGATGGTGCCACTACGGACAAAAACCTAAACGATATGCCGGAAATTGTCGCAAATCAGCAAAGTTTTCCCGAAAAGCTAGTTCTTATGACGGCTTTCAACAAGTTAACTTATCTTTGCGTATACATATATTCCATAACCCGAAATTTAAATCGCTTGAAAAGAAGTTTATTTATCATAATCAAACTAAACATAATAAGAGGAATTATTAATTAGAGGAATGCATTAACGTTACTTGATGTACCTTTTTTTGTAATAGGTATTACTTAGGTAAAAACTTAAGCCGAAAAATTGTAAGTCAATCTTTGAATTAAGCCGAAACACGAATAATCGCACCCGTTTTCTGTTCTTTTTAAATCTAAAACTCGATCAGATTTCTATTCTATTCTAATTCTATTACAATTTTTTAAGCAGACAAATTTTATTAAATAAATAAATAGTCTTATTAAAGATTATGATTAAATACTTTTAAAATTAAAAAACATAATAACAGTTTTTCGGAAAAATAAATAAAAATAGAAGTTGATAAAGTTAAATAAAATAAATCAATCTCATTTCTGAAACATTTTTATTCACATTGACAGGAAAACTGACAAAAATTAATGGCAGTTAAACAAAAACTTGTTATTGCAACGTACTGCTACAAAAACGAAATTTTTGTTGATATTATTATTAAAGTTACATCGTTTTGAAAAAACAGTAGTTTAGGTATGAAGTAAATAATAACTTTGAAACATGTTTTGTATTATGGTAATAAAAAAATATGAAACTTTTCAATTATTTAACAACATTACATAAATATATAAATTCCCCAAGTGTTTCCTGCAATCGTCTAATAATACCCCAAATGAAAAGAAAATTTCCACAAAATTTATTTCCCAACATACGGTAGCATTGTTTTGAACAAGCCACACGCATTGTCTGACAATCAATACGTGTGAGCAGAATTTTTGGGCAGAATAGAGCTTCATCTCTTTGGATACTCTTTGCAATTCGCTACTGCTTCCTCAATTTTTTGAGTCCGTCAATGCTTTCCCTGAATAAATTTTACAATAAAAAGGAAAGGAACAGTAGTAGTACATCAATTACAAGAAAAACACGTTGAAAAATTTTATCATGGGGTCAAACGATTAATCTATTAAAAGTATGGAAATCGAGTTTTCTTAATATGTTAATAATATTCTAGTATAACGATTTTTCAGAGATATATCTGCGAATTTCAAGGTTTTCTCTCCGAAATTACATGTGACCTTCAGCTTTGGACTACACCTTTTAAATTTACTATTCGCTCCATGATATGTGTCGCTCAATATAATAGTGGTCTAACTCAATTTTTGCATAATAATTTCACATTTAGTAATATCTCTTATTCTAAAAGTGAAATTACTCCAATAATTGCACTGAAATTCCATAGAAGGCATTACATGCTTACTCATGTCCACACTTTTACTCTACATACATATCTCCTTATATATATAAAAATAAATTGGACGTCGCACAGTGGATTTTTGTGGCCATAAATAGGAAGATTTTGAAAGTGATTGAAAAAATTTTTAAGAGAATCGTCAGAGAATACTTAGGGAATGAAAAAAAAACTATAAAAGTTTTAAATTTGTTTTGAGTTTAGTGACACAGTGGGCTCAAAGTTGAACTTTGTACACCAAAAATGTTCTATGAAACTTTTTATAAAAACAAAATGCTATAATATAGCATATTGACGTAAAGTAAACTGTTTCCAATTTATAAAAATCAATTTTATTTTCTTTTATCGTCTTTATATGAATTGTAAGGATTTTTCAAAAATTATATAAAAAAATGATAAAAGTGGAAAATTTGCAAACTTTGACTGAGAAAAAAAAAGTATATCTCCGGATTTCGAAAATTTTTTTATATGTAATGTAAGAAAGTATGGTTAGCTAAAAGACAAATTTTCAGCTGCTTTTTTTCACAATTTTTTTTTATCAGTTTTTCCTAATGTAGTTTTAGAAGGAACAAAAAATACTGACTTTTATGAAATGCTCTTATTAATTTATTTTTATTGAAATATACCGAAATTGCATATTGGCATAAAGTTCATAGCTCATACTTTTCAAAAAATGTTTGCTTGAGCTTCTGTATTCTATGTGTGAATTATGGTGATTTTTTTAAAATTAGGGCTGAAAAAGTCATAATTGAGAAAATTGGCAAACTTTGACAAAAAAAAAAAAGTATATCCCCGGATTGCGGAAATTTTTTAATATGTTATGTGAGAAAGTATGGTTAAGCAAAATCCAAGATTTCAGATACTTTTTTTCATAACTTTTTTTTATGATTATTTTTCTACTGCAACATTTGAAGGAAAAAATATTTTGTATGGAAGGTAGGCGTGTCCATGAACCGATTTTTTTCATATTCACACGTTTTTGTTGTTTTAACCCAAAAAACGTCTGTGCCAAATTTCAAGACTCTAACGCTATTACTACTTCCACTTTTTTAGATATTTCTCTAATAACTTGAAAACTATAGAAGATATCGCAAAATTAGTGGTTTTTTTGAAATCAGCATTGCCAAGTTAAAGGGCATTGATACCGATTTTGTAAAAAGGTCTCACCCACATCCCAACTTTGTATGGGAGGTAGGCGTGTCCTTGAACCGATTTTTTTTATATTCATAAGTTTTTGTTATTTTAACCCAAAAAACGTCTGTGCCAAATTTAAAGACTCTAGCTCTATTACTACTGTTAATGGCCACCTTTTTTGGTTTTTATCTAATAACTTGAAAACTATAAAAGATATCGTAAAATTAATAGCATTTTTGAAATCAGCATTGCCATGTTAAAGGGAATTCATACCCATTTTGAAAAAAGGTCTCAACAACATCCCAACTTTGTATAGGAGGTAGGCGTGTCCATGGACCGATTTTGCTCATATTCACAAATTTTTCCTATTTTTACATTCTAAACATACATATGTACCAAATTACAAGATCGCAATTATTACTATTTATGGCCGCCGTTCCATTGTGCGGCGTTAGTCTCGCAAAGGCTCGAGAATGGCTCGACCGATTTGAATAATTTTTTTTTGTTGGCTCTGTAATTGTTCAAGGAAGGCTTAAAGCAAAAAAAAAAAATTGGAAAAATTTGAAAGAAAACTCCAAATTTTTTTTTGCTTTAAGTTTTCCACTTCATTTTTCAAATTTAACTTTATTTTATTTTTAATGTCAATATTTGCTTTATTTATTTTGTTGATTGAACAAGTTTCATATTTACTGTCAAAGAATAGGGATAGGGATAGGGATAGGGATAGGGATAGGGATAGGGATAGGGATAGGGATAGGGATAGGGATAGGGATAGGGATAGGGATAGGGATAGGGATAGGGATAGGGATAGGGATAGGGATAGGGATAGGGATAGGGATAGGGATAGGGATAGGGATAGGGATAGGGATAGGGATAGGGATAGGGATAGGGATAGGGATAGGGATAGGGATAGGGATAGGGATAGGGATAGGGATAGGGATAGGGATAGGGATAGGGATAGGGATAGGGATAGGGATAGGGATAGGGATAGGGATAGGGATAGGGATAGGGATAGGGATAGGGATAGGGATAGGGATAGGGATAGGGATAGGGATAGGGATAGGGATAGGGATAGGGATAGGGATAGGGATAGGGATAGGGATAGGGATAGGGATAGGGATAGGGATAGGGATAGGGATAGGGATAGGGATAGGGATAGGGATAGGGATAGGGATAGGGATAGGGATAGGGATAGGGATAGGGATAGGGATAGGGATAGGGATAGGGATAGGGATAGGGATAGGGATAGGGATAGGGATAGGGATAGGGATAGGGATAGGGATAGGGATAGGGATAGGGATAGGGATAGGGATAGGGATAGGGATAGGGATAGGGATAGGGATAGGGATAGGGATAGGGATAGGGATAGGGATAGGGATAGGGATAGGGATAGGGATAGGGATAGGGATAGGGATAGGGATAGGGATAGGGATAGGGATAGGGATAGGGATAGGGATAGGGATAGGGATAGGGATAGGGATAGGGATAGGGATAGGGATAGGGATAGGGATAGGGATAGGGATAGGGATAGGGATAGGGATAGGGATAGGGATAGGGATAGGGATAGGGATAGGGATAGGGATAGGGATAGGGATAGGGATAGGGATAGGGATAGGGATAGGGATAGGGATAGGGATAGGGATAGGGATAGGGATAGGGATAGGGATAGGGATAGGGATAGGGATAGGGATAGGGATAGGGATAGGGATAGGGATAGGGATAGGGATAGGGATAGGGATAGGGATAGGGATAGGGATAGGGATAGGGATAGGGATAGGGATAGGGATAGGGATAGGGATAGGGATAGGGATAGGGATAGGGATAGGGATAGGGATAGGGATAGGGATAGGGATAGGGATAGGGATAGGGATAGGGATAGGGATAGGGATAGGGATAGGGATAGGGATAGGGATAGGGATAGGCTTCGTCAAATTGAAGCATTTCCCAGTGAACCACCAATACTTGTGAAGAGAGCTGTGATCAGCGTGTAATTGTTAAATTCAATATATACGTCGGAAATACTTCACTTGTGGACCAAGTTGAATGGGTTATGACAGAAAAAAATAACAATCGCGAAGAATTTGCAATAAAACTATGCGCCAAGTTGGGTTTGGGTGGAGAATTTGTCACCGCCATAGCTTACAGCATACGTGGTCAATTGTTCTGGCATTGTCGCACTTATGCATTTAGTGAGGCACCTCTGTCAGCTATCGATGTTCCATTCCGTAATCCCAGCGATGCAGATTCATGGGCACCATTTTTGGAAACTTTAACCCACGCTGAATTGGAGAAGAAAATAAGAGATCAAGATCGTAACACTAGACATACTCGAATGAAAATAAAACTTAAAAGGAGACTTAATATAAACTTAATTTGATTTAATTTTTTTCCCATTGAAGTCTACATTTTAATCTTATTGTGTAACACTTAATGAAAGTACAATTTTAGCATTCTTATTCTAAGTCATCAACTATCCGCCGAATCAGTTTTGTCCTGATCCTGATCACCATCATAAAATTGATTTTTTGGTTCAACCACTTTATCTTCATCGGCTTGAGAGATTCGTACATCTGAATCTGGCTCTTCTTTAACACGCAATTCTTCGATATCCATTGCATCAGGTGGCATTTGAACCATCTGCACACTTGGTGAATGTTGACACATTTTTAAGTTTTCGTACACCTGCTTAACTATTAGCTCCAAATATTGTTTTGAATAGCTTTTTCTTGCCGCGAATTGACTTCTATTTCACCAAAGAAGTATATATTCTTCTTATTCTTTGTTTTCACTAACACATATGGGACCAACGCAAACGTAACCTCACATTGCCATGGGACTATCGCAAACACAACCTCACATTTGCTTTACATTTTTTTAGCGTTGTTCTTCTTTTTCTTAGTTTTTTTATAAAGAAAACAGAATAAAAAGAAGATTATTATGCCCACCCAAAAATTAATAATGATTTTTAAGGTTCAAAAAATTATATATCTTGTTCGGCAAGTTTCAAAAAGCATTGCAATTGTATTTTAAAATTTTCATATTTTGGGATTATTTTCAATAAATTTTTTTTTTCACCACGACGTGAAGATGGTGCCACTACGGACGAAAACCTAATCGATATGCCGAAAATGGTCGCAAATCAGCAAAGTTTTCCCGAAAAGCTAGTTCTTATGACGGCTTTCAACAAGTTAACTTATCTTTGCGTATACATATATTCCATAACCCGAAATTTAAATCGCTTGAAAAGAAGTTTATTTATCATAAACAAACTGAACATAATAAGAGGAATTATTAATTAGAGGAATGCATTAACGTTACTTGATGTATCTTTTTTTGTAATAGGTATTAGGTAAAAACTTAAGCCGAAAAATTGTAAGTTAATCTTTGAATTAAGCCGAAACACGACTAATCGCACCCGTTTTCTGTTCTTTTTAAATCTAAAACTCGATCAGATCTCTATTCTATTCTAATTCTATTACAATTTTTTAAGCAGACAAATTTTATTAAATAAATAAATAGTCTTATTAAAGATTATGATTAAATACTTTTAAAATAAAAAAACATAATGACAGTTTTTCGGAAAAATAAATAAAAATAGAAGTTGATAGAGTTAAATAAAATAAATCAATCTCATTTCTGAAACATTTTTATTCACATTGACAGGAAAACTGACAAAAATTAATGGCAGTTAAACAAAAACTTGTTATTGCAACGTACAGCTATAAAAACGAAATTTTTGTTGATATTATTATTAAAGTTACATCGTTTTGAAAAAACAGTAGTTTAGGTATGAAGTAAATAATAACTTTGAAACATTTTTTGTATTATGGTAATAAAAAAATATGAAACTTTTCAATTATTTAACAACATTACATAAATATATAAATTCCCCAAGTGTTTCCTGCAATCGCCTAATAATACCCCAAATGAAAAGAAAATTTCCACAAAATTTATTTCCCAACATACGGTAGCATTGTTTTGAACAAGCCACACGCATTGTCTGACAATCAATACGTGTGAGCAGAATTTTTGGGCAGAACAGAGCTTCATCTCTTTGGAGACTCTTTGCAATTCGCTACTGCTTCCTCATTTGTGTTTTTCCGAAACAATTTTTCTGGCTTAACGGGCAGTTCACACCATCGCTTTAGGTATTCTACGTTGCTACGTAACAAGTGTTTCTGGCGGTATATAAAACGGACATATTACAATCAATCACTTACAGAAAAATCTATAACCGTTCACATTATGAAATTTTTGTTATTGTTTTTGATGTCAGCAAATACCAAAATTTCAAGAGAATTTTTTGAGTCCGTCAATGTTTTCCCTGAATAAATTTTACAATAAGAAGGAAAAGAACAGGTAGTAGTACATCAATTACAAGAAAAACACGTTGAAAAATTTTATCATGGGGTCAAACGATTAATCTATTAAAAGTATGGAAATCGAGTTTTCTTAATATGTTAATAATATTCTAGTATAACGATTTTTCAGAGATATATCTGCGAATTTAAAGGTTTTCTCTCCGAAATTACATGTGACCTTCAGCTTTGGACTACACCTTTTAAATTTACTATTCGCTCCATGATATGTGTCGCTCAATATATTAGTGGTCTAACTCAATTTTTGCATAATAATTTCACATTTAGTAATATCTCTTATTCTAAAAGTGAAATTACTCCAATAATTGCACTGAAATTCCATAGAAGGCATTACATGCTTACTCATGTCCACACTTTTACTCTACATACATATCTCCTTATCTATATAAAAATAAATTGGACGTCGCACAGTGGATTTTTGTGGCCATAAATAGGAAGATTTTGAAAGTGATTGAAAAAATTTTTAAGAGAATCGTCAGAGAATACTTAGGGAATGAAAAAAAAACTATAAAAGTTTTAAATTTGTTTTGAGTTTAGTGACACAGTGGGCTCAAAGTTGAACTTTGTACACCAAAAATGTTCTATGAAACTTTTTATAAAAACAAAATGCTATAATATAGCATATTGACGTAAAGTAAACTGTTTCCAATTTATAAAAATCAATTTTATTTTCTTTTATCGTCTTTATATGAATTGTACGGATTTTTCAAAAATTATATAAAAAAATGATAAAAGTGGAAAATTTGCAAACTTTGACTGAGAAAAAAAAAGTATATCTCCGGATTTCGAAAATTGTTTTATATGTAATGTAAGAAAGTATGGTTAGCTAAAAGACAAATTTTCAGCTGCTTTTTTTCACAATTTTTTTTATCAGTTTTTCCTAATGTAGTTTTAGAAGGAACAAAAAATACTGACTTTTATGAAATGCTCTTATTAATTTATTTTTATTGAAATATACCGAAATTGCATATTGGCATAAAGTTCATAGCTCATACTTTTCAAAAAATGTTTGCTTGAGCTTCTGTATTCTATGTGTGAATTATGGTGATTTTTTTAAAATTAGGGCTGAAAAAGTCATAATTGAGAAAATTGGCAAACTTTGACAAAAAAAAAAAGTATATCCCCGGATTGCGGAAATTTTTTAATATGTTATGTGAGAAAGTATGATTAAGCAAAATCCAAGATTTCAGATACTTTTTTTCATAACTTTTTTTTATGATTATTTTTCTACTGCAACATTTGAAGGAAAAAATATTTTGTATGGAAGGTAGGCGTGTCCATGAACCGATTGTTTTCATATTCACACGTTTTTGTTGTTTTAACCCAAAAAACGTCTGTGCCAAATTTCAAGACTCTAACGCTATTACTACTTCCACTTTTTTAGATATTTCTCTAATAACTTGAAAACTATAGAAGATATCGCAAAATTAGTGGTTTTTTTGAAATCAGCATTGCCAAGTTAAAGGGCATTGATACCGATTTTGTAAAAAGGTCTCACCCACATCCCAACTTTGTATGGGAGGTAGGCGTGTCCTTGAACCGATTTTTTTTATATTCATAAGTTTTTGTTATTTTAACCCAAAAAACGTCTGTGCCAAATTTAAAGACTAGCTCTATTACTACTGTTAATGGCCACCTTTTTTGGTTTTTATCTAATAACTTGAAAACTATAAAAGATATCGTAAAATTAATAGCATTTTTGAAATCAGCATTGCCAAGTTAAAGGGAATTCATACCCATTTTGAAAAAAGGTCTCAACAACATCCCAACTTTGTATAGGAGGTAGGCGTGTCCATGGACCGATTTTGCTCATATTCACAAATTTTTCCTATTTTTACATTCTAAACATACATATGTACCAAATTACAAGATCGCAATTATTACTATTTATGGCCGCCGTTCCATTGTGCGGCGTTAGTCTCGCAAAGGCTCGAGAATGGCTCGACCGATTTGAATAATTTTTTTTTGTTGGCTCTGTAATTGTTCAAGGAAGGCTTAAAGCAAAAAAAAAAAATTGGAAAAATTTGAAAGAAAACTCCAAATTTTTTTTTGCTTTAAATTTTCCACTTCATTTTTCAAATTTAACTTTATTTTATTTTTAATGTCAATATTTGCTTCATTTATTTTGTTGATTGAACAAGTTTCATTTACTGTCAAAGAATAGGGATAGGGATATGGATAGGGATAGGGATAGGGATAGGGATAGGGATAGGGATAGGGATAGGGATAGGGATAGGGATAGGGATAGGGATAGGGATAGGGATAGGGATAGGGATAGGGATAGGGATAGGGATAGGGATAGGGATAGGGATAGGGATAGGGATAGGGATAGGGATAGGGATAGGGATAGGGATAGGGATAGGGATAGGGATAGGGATAGGGATAGGGATAGGGATAGGGATAGGGATAGGGATAGGGATAGGGATAGGGATAGGGATAGGGATAGGGATAGGGATAGGGATAGGGATAGGGATAGGGATAGGGATAGGGATAGGGATAGGGATAGGGATAGGGATAGGGATAGGGATAGGGATAGGGATAGGGATAGGGATAGGGATAGGGATAGGGATAGGGATAGGGATAGGGATAGGGATAGGGATAGGGATAGGGATAGGGATAGGGATAGGGATAGGGATAGGGATAGGGATAGGGATAGGGATAGGGATAGGGATAGGGATAGGGATAGGGATAGGGATAGGGATAGGGATAGGGATAGGGATAGGGATAGGGATAGGGATAGGGATAGGGATAGGGATAGGGATAGGGATAGGGATAGGGATAGGGATAGGGATAGGGATAGGGATAGGGATAGGGATAGGGATAGGGATAGGGATAGGGATAGGGATAGGGATAGGGATAGGGATAGGGATAGGGATAGGGATAGGGATAGGGATAGGGATAGGGATAGGGATAGGGATAGGGATAGGGATAGGGATAGGGATAGGGATAGGGATAGGGATAGGGATAGGGATAGGGATAGGGATAGGGATAGGGATAGGGATAGGGATAGGGATAGGGATAGGGATAGGGATAGGGATAGGGATAGGGATAGGGATAGGGATAGGGATAGGGATAGGGATAGGGATAGGGATAGGGATAGGGATAGGGATAGGGATAGGGATAGGGATAGGGATAGGGATAGGGATAGGGATAGGGATAGGGATAGGGATAGGGATAGGGATAGGGATAGGGATAGGGATAGGGATAGAGATAGGGATAGGGATAGGGATAGGGATAGGCTTCGTCAAATTGAAGCATTTCCCAGTGAACCACCAATACTTGAAGAGAGCTGTGATCAGCGTGTAATTGTTAAATTCAATATATACATCGGAAATACTTCACTTGTGGACCAAGTTGAATGGGTTATGTCAGAAAAAAATAACAATCGCGAAGAATTTGCAATAAAACTATGCGCCAAGTTGGGTTTGGGTGGAGAATTTGTCACCGCCATAGCTTACAGCATACGTGGTCAATTGTTCTGGCATTGTCGCACTTATGCATTTAGTGAGGCACCTCTGTCAGCTATCGATGTTCCATTCCGTAATCCCAGCGATGCAGATTCATGGGCACCATTTTTGGAAACTTTAACCCACGCTGAATTGGAGAAGAAAATAAGAGATCAAGATCGTAACACTAGACATACTCGAATGAAAATAAAACTTAAAAGGAGACTTAATATAAACTTAATTTGATTTAATTTTTTTCCCATTGAAGTCTACATTTTAATCTTATTGTGTAACACTTAATGAAAGTACAATTTTAGCATTCTTATTCTAAGTCATCAACTATCCGCCGAATCAGTTTTGTCCTGATCCTGATCACCATCATAAAATTGATTTTTTGGTTCAACCACTTTATCTTCATCGGCTTGAGAGATTCGTACAGAGATTCGTACATCTGAATCTGGCTCTTCTTTAACACGCAATTCTTCGATATCCATTGCATCAGGTGGCATTTGAACCATCTGCACACTTGGTGAATGTTGACACATTTTTAAGTTTTCGTACACCTGCTTAACTATTAGCTCCAAATATTGTTTTGAATAGCTTTTTCTTGCCGCGAATTGACTTCTATTTCACCAAAGAAGTATATATTCTTCTTATTCTTTGTTTTCACTAACACATATGGGACCAACGCAAACGTAACCTCACATTGCCATGGGACTATCGCAAACACAACCTCACATTTGCTTTACATTTTTTTAGCGTTGTTCTTCTTTTTCTTAGTTTTTTTATAAAGAAAACGGAATAAAAAGAAGATTATTATGCCCACCCAAAAATTAATAATGATTTTTAAGGTTCAAAAAATTATATATCTTGTTCGGCAAGTTTCAAAAAGCATTGCAATTGTATTTTAAAATTTTCATATTTTGGGATTATTTTGAATAAATTTTTTTTTTCACCACGACGTGAAGATGGTGCCACTACGGACGAAAACCTAATCGATATGCCGAAAATGGTCGCAAATCAGCAAAGTTTTCCCGAAAAGCTAGTTCTTATGACGGCTTTCAACAAGTTAACTTATCTTTGCGTATACATATATTCCATAACCCGAAATTTAAATCGCTTGAAAAGAAGTTTATTTATCATAAACAAACTGAACATAATAAGAGGAATTATTAATTAGAGGAATGCATTAACGTTACTTGATGTATCTTTTTTTGTAATAGGTATTAGGTAAAAACTTAAGCCGAAAAATTGTAAGTTAATCTTTGAATTAAGCCGAAACACGACTAATCGCACCCGTTTTCTGTTCTTTTTAAATCTAAAACTCGATCAGATCTCTATTCTATTCTAATTCTATTACAATTTTTTAAGCAGACAAATTTTATTAAATAAATAAATAGTCTTATTAAAGATTATGATTAAATACTTTTAAAATAAAAAAACATAATGACAGTTTTTCGGAAAAGTAAATAAAAATAGAAGTTGATAGAGTTAAATAAAATAAATCAATCTCATTTCTGAAACATTTTTATTCACATTGACAGGAAAACTGACAAAAATTAATGGCAGTTAAACAAAAACTTGTTATTGCAACGTACTGCTATAAAAACGAAATTTTTGTTGATATTATTATTAAAGTTACATCGTTTTGAAAAAACAGTAGTTTAGGTATGAAGTAAATAATAACTTTGAAACATTTTTTGTATTATGGTAATAAAAAAATATGAAACTTTTCAATTATTTAACAACATTACATAAATATATAAATTCCCCAAGTGTTTCCTGCAATCGTCTAATAATACCCCAAATGAAAAGAAAATTTCCACAAAATTTATTTCCCAACATACGGTAGCATTGTTTTGAACAAGCCACACGCATTGTCTGACAATCAATACGTGTGAGCATGGTTGCCACTTGACTTTTTTTTTTTGTACCAAATTTTGTAAGAAAATGTACCAAATAGGAAAAAGTGTACCAACATTTTTTTAATTATTACTTTTATTAACACAGTTCACAGGTACAGACTTAAAGGGAAAAAAAAATAATGGCACCTAAAAAGCCAAATGGATGTAAGCTAGTGTTATTAATGGCTATGACCGAACTCTAATCAAAACTTTTCAATGAGAAATTTCATTTGGCTTTCATATTTTTGTAATCGGAAAATAAGTCTGTTGGGAAAAGTGAGCTCCATGAAGAAAAAATTAAACTTTAACACCTCTCTAATTTTTTTGAAATTTTAGTGTGTTCAGCAAGTACTGAATATACTAAAATGAAGAATGCGATCTTCAAGCTAAAAAAAAATACGAAGGAGGCATTTCTATCCAACATATGTACATATTCCTGGTCAGCTTACTGAACTCTGCCACATACTAAACTTTCAAGGAAATTGGAGAGGTGTCACTACTATTTACTATTTCACTCACAGTAAAATTTTTTGTAATAACCGAAAAAATTTTTTGTCATTTGGATATCATACTAAAAAAATTCGTTGGCCGACCATACAAAATGCAAATCATTGCTGTGTGGAAGGCACATTAAGCAATTCACAAAACTCACAAGTTCATTAAAACAAGGTTCCCCGACTCCATTCTTCATGGAACTCACTTTTTCCTAAAACTGAGCCAAGTCTGTGCAACTCTTGAAATATATTTTTGAAAGCTGTAGTTTCCACTGAGTAACGATGGTATCGTGATCACATTCGACTAAGTGATTAAATGGTTTATTAATGGTAATATACAAGTTCAGTTTTCCAAAAAAACTTACTGGGTGTTATATTAATTAAATCATTCAAATCTTGCCTACCAAAATCAAATCTGTTTTGAATTTGTCTTAAAAATTCTATATAAAAGTTCCGAATTGTTTGCTTCACAATTATTCTTTGCGCATCAGAGAAGTTATCTGATTGTAAGAATTTTTCTGCTTTTATGCCAATAAAAATTTGCTCAGTTTTCAAGAACTGTTTTTCATCGCTGAGTTCAAAATTTTCCAAGCAATAAATTTTTTGTACGAAATCGTTATTAATATAATTACATAAAATTAATTTAAAATGGCATTCTAATTCAGAGTATAAATTTGGAAGCCTTACTTTTTCAGATTGGAATTCTTTGTTTAAATTTGTTATGATTTTTAATGTATAACTAAGGAAAAGCATATAAACTTTCAATTCTAAATTTAACATCGAACTTGCCAATTTAGTTGACTTAATTCCATTTACTTCTAAAGAAGAGGACAGGAAACAAATAAAATAATCCGTGAAATAACATTTTCTAATGAAAGCCATCTTATTAAAGTAATTCCTAAAATTTTATGAGGTGGCACGTTACAGTAATCTTGAAATTCTTTGAAGCCGTTTATCAGTTTGGAGCTGAATGCAAAAAATTTATCAATATCGCGGCAAAGCTGTTCAATTTCATCTGGAAGCTTTTTAGATGCATAGCTGCAGCATAAGTGTAGAGAATGGCACGTGCATTTAATATAAGAAAGATCAATATCTTTTTTAAATTTAGTTTTTAAACCATTAAGGTTTCCAGCCATTGTGTTGGCTCCATCAATAGCAATGCCGATTAAGTTTTTTAATGGTATATTATTGTTCGAAAAATATTTTTTAAGTGCTTCATATATTCCTTCTGAATCACTCTGTGCCAATTCAATTAAAGATAAAAAACGGTCTTTAACATTACATGACTGCTGGTCAAAGTATCGCACAACTAAAACTAAGGATTTTGTAATTTTACTATGAAGTTGTAGGAAATTTTTGTTTCATACCATTCATTGATAAAATGTACCAAATCAGAAAACAATGTACCAGTGTACCAAATGAAAATAAATGTACCAGTTTGGTACAAATGTACCAACTGTGGCAAATGTGCGTGTAAGCAGAATTTTTGGGCAGAATAGAGCTTCATCTCTTTGGATACTCTTTGCAATTCGCTACTGCTTCCTCATTTGTGTTTTTCCGAAACAATTTTTCTGGCTTAAAGGGCAGTTCACACCATCGCTTTAGGTACTCTACGTTGCTACGTAACAAGTATTTCTGGCGATATATAAAACGGACATATTGCAATCAATCACTTACAGAAAAATCTATAACCGTTCACATTATGAAATTTTTGTTATTGTTTTTGATGTCAGCAAATACCAAAATTTCAAGAGAATTTTTTGAGTCCTTCAATGTTTTCCCTGAATAAATTTTACAATAAGAAGGAAAAGAACAGGTAGTACATCAATTACAAGAAAAACACGTTGAAAAATTTTATCATGGGGTCAAACGATTAATCTATTAAAAGTATGGAAATCGAGTTTTCTTAATGTATTAATAATATTCTAGTATAACGATTTTTCAGAGATATATCTGCGAATTTCAAGGTTTTCTCTCCGAAATTACATGTGACCTTCAGCTTTGGACTACACCTTTTAAATTTACTATTCGCTCCATGATATGTGTCGCTCAATATAATAGTGGTCTAACTCAATTTTTGCATAATAATTTCACATTTAGTAATATCTCTTATTCTAAAAGTGAAATTACTCAAATAATTGCACTGAAATTCCATAGAAGGCATTACATGTTTACTCATGCCCATACTTTTACTCTACATACATATCTCCTTATATATATAAAAATAAATTGGACGAGGCACAGTGGATTTTTGTGGCCATAAATAGGAAGATTTTGAAAGTGATTGAAAAAATTTTTAAGAGAATCGTCAGAGAATACTTAGGGAATGAAAAAAAAAAAACTATAAAAGTTTTAAATTTGTTTTGAGTTTATTGACACAGTGGGCTCAAAGTTGAACTTTGTACACCAAAAATGTTCTATGAAACTTTTTATAAAAACAAAATGCTATAATATATATAGTAAATTGCTTCCACTTTATAAAAATCAATTTTATTTTCTTTTATCGTCTTTATATGAATTGTACGGATTTTTCAAAAATTATATTAAAAAATGATAAAAGTGGAAAATTTGCAAACTTTGACTGAGAAAAAAAAGTATATCTCCGGATTTCGAAAATTTTTTTGTATGTAATGTAAGAAAGTATGGTTAGCTAAAAGACATATTTTCAGCTGCTTTTTTTCACAATTTTTTTTTATCAGTTTTTCCTAATGTAGTTTTAGAAGGAACAAAAAATACTGACTTTTATGAAATGCTCTTATTAATTTATTTTTATTGAAATATACCGAAATTGCATATTGGCATAAAGTTCATAGCTCATACTTTTCAAAAAATGTTTGCTTGAGCTTCTGTATTCGATGTGTGAATTATGGTGATTTTTTTAAAATTAGGGCTGAAAAAGTCATAATTGAGAAAATTGGCAAACTTTGACAAAAAAAAAAAAGTATATCCCCGAATTGCGGAAATTTTTTAATATGTTATGTGAGAAAGTATGGTTAAGCAAAATCCAAGATTTCAGATACTTTTTTTCATAACTTTTTTTTATGATTATTTTTCTACTGCAACATTTGAAGGAAAAAATATTTTGTATGGAAGGTAGGCGTGTCCATGAACCGATTTTTTTCATATTCACACGTTTTTGTTGTTTTAACCCAAAAAACGTCTGTGCCAAATTTCAAGACTCTAACGCTATTACTACTTCCACTTTTTTAGATATTTCTCTAATAACTTGAAAACTATAGAAGATATCGCAAAATTAGTGGTTTTTTTGAAATCAGCATTGCCAAGTTAAAGGGCATTGATACCGATTTTGTAAAAAGGTCTCACCCACATCCCAACTTTGTATGGGAGGTAGGCGTGTCCTTGAACCGATTTTTTTTATATTCATAAGTTTTTGTTATTTTAACCCAAAAAACGTCTGTGCCAAATTTAAAGACTAGCTCTATTACTACTGTTAATGGCCACCTTTTTTGGTTTTTATCTAATAACTTGAAAACTATAAAAGATATCGTAAAATTAATAGCATTTTTGAAATCAGCATTGCCAAGTTAAAGGGAATTCATACCCATTTTGAAAAAAGGTCTCAACAACATCCCAACTTTGTATAGGAGGTAGGCGTGTCCATGGACCGATTTTGCTCATATTCACAAATTTTTCCTATTTTTACATTCTAAACATACATATGTACCAAATTACAAGATCGCAATTATTACTATTTATGGCCGCCGTTCCATTGTGCGGCGTTAGTCTCGCAAAGGCTCGAGAATGGCTCGACCGATTTGAATAATTTTTTTTTGTTGGCTCTGTAATTGTTCAAGGAAGGCTTAAAGCAAAAAAAAAAAAATTGGAAAAATTTGAAAGAAAACTCCAAATTTTTTTTTGGTTTAAATTTTCCACTTCATTTTTCAAATTTAACTTTATTTTATTTTTAATGTCAATATTTGCTTTATTTATTTTGTTGATTGAACAAGTTTCATATTTACTGTCAAAGAATAGGGATAGGGAAAGGGATAGGGATAGGGATAGCGATAGGGATAGGGATAGGGATAGGGATAGGGATAGGGATAGGGATAGGGATAGGGATAGGGATAGGGATAAGGATAGGGATAGGGATAGGGATAGGGACAGGGATAGGGATAGGGATAGGGATAGGGATAGGGATAGGGATAGGGATAGGGATAGGGATAGGGATAGGGATAGGGATAGGGATAGGGATAGGGATAGGGATAGGGATAGGGATAGGGATAGGGATAGGGATAGGGATAGGGATAGGGATAGGGATAGGGATAGGGATAGGGATAGGGATACGGATAGGGATAGGGATACGGATAGGGATAGGGATAGGGATAGGGATAGGGATAGGGATAGGGATAGGGATAGGGATAGGGATAGGGATAGGGATAGGGATAGGGATAGGGATAGGGATAGGGATAGGGATAGGGATAGGGATAGGGATAGGGATAGGGATAGGGATAGGGATAGGGATAGGGATAGGGATAGGGATAGGGATAGGGATAGGGATAGGGATAGGGATAGGGATAGGGATAGGGATAGGGATAGGGATAGGGATAGGGATAGGGATAGGGATAGGGATACGGATACGGATAGGGATAGGGATAGGGATAGGGATAGGGATAGGGATAGGGATAGGGATAGGGATAGGGATAGGGATAGGGATAGGGATAGGGATAGGGATAGGGATAGGGATAGGGATAGGGATAGGGATAGGGATAGGGATAGGGATAGGGATAGGGATAGGGATAGGGATAGGGATAGGGATAGGGATAGGGATAGGGATAGGGATAGGGATAGGGATAGGGATAGGGATAGGGATAGGGATAGGGATAGGGATAGGGATAGGGATAGGGATAGGGATAGGGATAGGGATAGGGATAGGGATAGGGATAGGGATAGGGATAGGGATAGGGATAGGGATAGGGATAGGGATAGGGATAGGGATAGGGATAGGGATAGGGATAGGGATAGGGATAGGGATAGGGATAGGGATAGGGATAGGGATAGGGATAGGGATAGGGATAGGGATAGGGATAGGGATAGGGATAGGGATAGGGATAGGGATAGGGATAGGGATAGGGATAGGGATAGGGATAGGGATAGGGATAGGGATAGGGATAGGGATAGGGATAGGGATAGGGATAGGGATAGGGATAGGGATAGGGATAGGGATAGGGATAGGGATAGGGATAGGGATAGGGATAGGGATAGGGATAGGGATAGGGATAGGGATAGGGATAGGGATAGGGATAGGGATAGGGATAGGGATAGGGATAGGGATAGGGATAGGGATAGGGATAGGGATAGGGATAGGGATAGGGATAGGGATAGGGATAGGGATAGGGATAGGGATAGGGATAGGGATAGGGATAGGGATAGGGATAGGGATAGGGATAGGGATAGGGATAGGGATAGGGATAGGGATAGGGATAGGGATAGGGATAGGGATAGGGATAGGGATAGGGATAGGGATAGGGATAGGGATAGGGATAGGGATAGGGATAGGGATAGGGATAGGGATAGGGATAGGGATAGGGATAGGGATAGGGATAGGGATAGGGATAGGGATAGCGATAGGGATCTTTCGACAAAGTATCGAAAAAAAATTGATATTGATAAATGTAAATTTTGAATGTAAAAAATGAGGTAAAATGACCCATATACTTCTGTGTTATGGCGAAACTCCCGTTAGCTAACGCGCGCGCGTTTTAACTCCATCTTCGGCAGGCGACGATCAGTGTTGCATTTCGAAACAGCTTGTCTCAATTTTTTCGTTTACGTTTGTGGAAACAAATTGGCAGTTGAATTTTCTGTCGTTCTTCGTCCACCGCAATTAAGTTTTATCCAACGACTTGCTATCTGTCTCTTTCGTATCCCCATTGTTCTTTTTGATCTCTGTGTGACACAACTCAAACCAAGCCCTGAATATAATCAGCAGTAGGCAAAAAGTGCTCATTTTGTGTATGCGACAGTCGGCTGATCGAACAAATTCACTCCATTCAAGTATGAACATACTTGCTTTATATCAACTGAGTTGATCGGTAAAGAAAATCGAAGTGATTGCAATTAAACCACCCACAAATTGTATGAATAGAATCCGAATATAACAACAATCAAATGGGTATGAATATGAGTATACGGACCAGTGTTGGCACAGACACATAAAAAAAATTATTCACATTTATCGAGGCTGGTGTTGCAAATACATTCAATACCTGCTAGCAGTGCAGCTTTTTCATAAGCAGGCAATATAGTAACTGAGAAAAGAAATAGACTCGGGCTATAAAATCTTTGAAAATTAAATTTACTTTGTTTAATTAGTTAGTTTGAAATGAAATGTATTTAATTTTGCTTAATTAATTAGTTCCAAAAGAAATGGACTTAATTTTGTTGCATTAAAAATTATTTTTACGTGGTGTTTTCAGCAGGGTGTTCAACGTGTATGAGTTGTTTAAATATGAATTCCTACTCTTAGTTTTTTCCAGGACCACGACGGGGGTAATAGACTGAGTTCCCATTTTTTTTAAAATTTTTTTAACGTGTTTTTTTTTTAAGAAAATTTCCAGAACCTCATTATAAAAGCTGTTTTTGCATTTTATTTCCTTAAGAAATACTTTTCCTATGGAATTTAAAGCCAGTTCCGACAATCTCTGTTCGCACATAGTATTTCTCTTTCAACTAAGCTACTTGAAATGGGAATTGTCAAAATTAAGGAACTTAGCTTGTAAATTTCTGAAAACGTATCTTTCGAGTTCAAATTCAGAAGAATTTCGGGTAAATCATTGCTGAAAATGCTACGAAACTGTTCACATGAAAAAAATACACTCAACTCATTGCTTAGTTTAACAAATTCGAAGAAAGGGACATATGAAATTTTAAGGCTTTCAAAAGCCTCATCTGAAAAACTTCTTTCGAAATTGAGAAACTTTTTTGAATTAAACAATTCCAAAAATTTTAATCTTTTTAACGACTTAAATCTAATATCCATTTGTGTTGACAAAGTATCAATTATTTCAAAAAATGAAGAACTGAGATTCAAAATCCGCCAAGCCCATATTTTGCGTAAGGAGAAAAACACAAAAAATGTATACCACTGAATTTATCTATTGTAAAAACTGATTGATTGATCCATTGAAACAGTTGTCAAAAGCTATTAAAATCCTGATTTTTCAATACATTTTATGACCTAATTTATAAGGACTATTATAAAAAAACGGTTGGACTTGGCGTATTTTGAAACAAAAAATGTGGACTTGGCGGGTTTTGAAATTAAAAATCTGGACTTGGTGGGTTTTGAAACTGAAACCTCGGGACTTGGCGGATTTTGAAAAATAATAATAGTAATTTGTATTTATGAAAGCCGAACCTTTTTTAATTAAAATTTGGACTTGGCGGGTTTTGATAAAAATAATTTATCAGAAATTATTGCAATCAAAGTTTGTGAAGGGAAAATTTTTTTTTTATAAATTAGAGTATGTAGGCTTGTAGACAAAAATTTTTTCTGTCCCCTCCTACAATATCACACAAAGACTTGGCGGGTTTTGCATCTCAGCTCTTCAAATACACGTTTGTACCGCCAAAGTATTAATTATCATTATGACAAAGTATTAATTATTTCAGTATTAATTATTATTATGACAAAGTATTAATTATTTAAAAAAATACACGTTTGTATCGCAACTCAAAACATTGTAAGTCTTCGCCACGTTTTGGAATTGGGTTAGTCGCATTTTTTGCAGCAACAAAAAAATGTTCAAACTGCGACCTGGTGTTTGAAATTTTATTTTGCCTCTTCAATTTGGTCACAACAATGTTGAATATCTAAGTATTTTGCTTGAAGAATATTAAATAATACATCAGTAAATGAAAATATATCATTATTAAGCATGAAAACTGTATTGAATGTAGTCAAGAATTGAATAAATCCTCTCGCTTGAACTGCATCGGCACCCCAAGAACTTGGATCGTCAATCATTTCTTCAAATAATATAATCAGATCAGCGATATTTGCATGAACAACATTAACAAGTCTAGATGAATAGTTCCATCTTGTTGGTGCAACTGTAAGAAGTCTTCTCTTATCAGCAAAACCCTACTGTCCAAAAAAATTAAAAAAATCTCTCTTACATTTTTATATTTTTTCAAATATTCTTCATCATTTGCATTACTGAATGAATACAATTTTTTGTTTTTTCCGAAATATTCAAATTCAATTGTTTTCATTTATTCAGATGTTTTTATACATTTTGCCTTAAACATATCAAACGCAACATTATTTGACGCAACATTAACCGACGAATGTGCGGCTTCTAAAAGCGCACAATGTCGAAGGAAAGACCTATTATAAAAAAAAAAAACTACTACACACACATTCTAACGAAATGCTCATGATAAACAATAAACTGTGTTCGTAGCACTTTTTGGTTTATATACATACATGAAGAGAAGAGAAGAGACTCGTGCTCGAGCGAAAAAATGTGTCTGGCTAAGTTGTCTGGAGTTAAGACAAAATGTTTATATACAGCTGAATAATGAATGTGTCGGCAGAAGCAACAAATTGTATACGTAGTTAATCAACATGTTTCCGTATTACGTATGTACATAATATTATATTGTGCGCTTAGGGGAGAGAACTACATATGATATGATAAATATGGCATGTTGCAGCTTGCCAGTAGAATCGGTATCAAATTATTGATTTGATATGTTTTAAAAAATATGAAAACATCTTGTACAGCATGAAGGATAGTGTGAACGCCCCTATTTGGATAATTTAAAAACCAACCCATGATTTAACTAACATGGTTACTGCACTGAAAAATGTTGCTTCTTTTTCGAGTGCTGCAAATGTCAAACAACACGTAATAATTTTGTCAACAACAAAACAATTTTATTTTTATATGATTTTGACTTTTCCAGCACTGCTCTCTCAGTGTTGCAATTTCATTTTTTGACAATTTGCTTTTACCTTATATGATTATACCATGAACCAACCCACCTATGGAAACAACGGTTGTTTTAGGTTGTTGTGTCGCACTTAAGAGTGTCTTATATTGTTATTTTTTTAGTAAGTAGGGGCGTTCACACTATCCTTCATGCTGTACAGTGTACAGCATGGCTTGACAAACCGAATAACTGTAAATTTCGTTTAGCGTTCACATTATCAAACATGCTTTACAAACATCATCTGAAGACAATTTTTGAGGCGTACGCATCTCTCACATTACTCACTTCAATTCTTTGTTTTTTATTTTTCGGAAGTGTAATAATAAAAAAAATTGTTTTCAACTCCCTACAACGAGGATGTGTCCCTAAAAAAACCTAAATCATGCCAAAACTTTCTATTATTCACGAAACCCACCGATGTGCACTCTATGAAATCTTATTTGAAATGAAAAATTTCTTGTTGTTGTTGTTGACGCCAGCAGAGAAATCAAAATATCTTGAAATCCATCAAACATGAGTGTCAAGCGGCTGTATCGAGCGTTCACATTATCAAACATCGAGGTTTGTCAAGCCATGCTGTACAGCATGAAGGATAGTGTGAACGCCCCTAATGAAAACAGCGAATTGTACTGTGCTGTATAGGGGCCCCATGATACACTCACGGTCAAAAAAAACGCAGACTTGAATTTTGCAAGAAGTTTTATATTTTGATGCGTAAAATAATATCTACTCTTGTTTAACGGTTTTAAGTTTGTTAGATACTGTTACTAGGGACAAGTTTTGAGTATTTTCAAAACTGTCGACCTAACAATAATAAGTTCTAGGAACCTTTTCCAAATAAATACATAATTGCTAGTTTTGTAATCAGAAATTACTACTTATTTATATGAAAAAATACATTGTTTTTTCGACCGACTTAGCGAGCACGTAGCAAAAGTCATATTTCAAAACGATTCTGAACCTTGTCATCGTTTGGAATCGGTAAGTGTCCCACTAACAATAATTAATTTTTACATTTTTTTTTTGATAGATTTACAATAATGAACTATTTATTTTTGCATAGGTAAAGGAATATAAGGACTTTTTGAGAATTGAGTCAGTCCACGGCCCGGTAACAGCCCCGACCTCAATCCCATTGTGAATGTTTGGGCCATTTTAAAACGCAAAGTGCGCCAACAAAACCCTAATAATATTCCAAAGTTAAAGGAAATAATTGAATCCACTTGGTACAACGATATTTTAATGGAATTAATACGGAAACTCTATGACAGCATGCATTTTCGAATGGAAAGCGTCATCAAGGTAAAAATAGGTCCTACGCGGTATTAAAATCAATTTTACCGTATTATTTAAAATAATTTAATAATAAATAATTAAAAAATATGTGAGAAACTAAAAATACGTAAAAAAGACTACAAAAAACAATGTATTTTTTCATATAAATAAGTTGTAATTTCTGATTACAAAACTATCAATTATGTGTTTATTTGGAAAAGGTTCCTAGAATTTATTATTGTTAGGTCGACAGTTTTGAAAATACTCAAAACTTGTCCCTAGTAACAGTATCTAACAAACTTAAATCCGTTAAACAAGAGTAGATATTATTTTACGCATCAAATATATAAAACTTCTTGCAAAATTCAAGTCTGCGTTTTTTTTGACCGTGAGTGTATGTAATTTTGATAGGGATTTGTGGAATCCGAAAAGTTCTGACTTTTTTTTTAAAAAAAAAATGCGATTTAATCTGTGATTACTATATTAATAACAATGAATGAGTTAAAAAATTCGGTAGTTATTTGTACTGATTTTTTGCGTTGAGTCATGTGGGATGGATTTCAAAATATTTTGATTTCTCTGCTGGCTTCAACAACAACAAGAAATTTTTCATTTCAAATAAGATTTCATAGAGTGAACATCGAATTACGCGAATGATAATAAGTTTTGGCAAGATTTAGGTTTTTTTAGGGTTTTGTAGGGAATTGAAAACAATTATTTATATTATTACACCTACGAAAATAAAAAGCAAAGAAGGGAACTGAGTAATGTGAGTGATGTGTACACCTCGAAATTTTTCTGCAAATGATGTTTGAAAAGAAATTTTGATGAAATGAACGCTAAACGAAATTTACAGTAATTCAGTTTGTCAAGCCATGTTGGGCAACATGTGGGATGGTGTGAACTCCCCTTTTCAAGAAACGAAACGAAAATTGAAATGTTAAAATGAGACGTTGGGATAATCCAGTATTGTAAGCGCATTCGGATTTTAGTACGGTTGTCGAGTGGCCGATAAAATATATTTTGATGCGCGGTGAATGTTAGTATACGGTAACTTTATTTCTGTATACATAATAGAGTACAACACTAAAACACTCAAATTTTGATGAAGTGCTGAAGAAAAAATGCTTTAAGTGAAAAAGCTATGTAAACAAAAAAAGTATGATTATATTTAAAATATGAATTTGTTTTATTTTGTGGATTGGTTTCGGTTTGTCTAGCCAACATATTTGATATATTACTTTTTGGTAGCTGTGTTAAAATTTGTAAAACTACAATAGTGATGAGGCCCGCAGCGCTCAAACCTTGTCGATATTGACGACTTTGCTGCTTTGTTGTTGGTTTCATGAATGTTTGCATGTGTGTGGCTGTCTCTCTTTCGCTTTTTTTACAAACACCCACACAGAAAAGAAAGCCTGTTATTTTTATCGAATTCTGTCTATCGTACGTTGTCGTTCGTCTGTTAATTTTTCAATATATAACGCAGCTTGGTCATCTTTCAAAATGGCGACGATGTTTTTCAGCAACTGGAATTTAACAAAAGTAATGACCAAAACATACAAGCATTGGTAAGAGTGAGAAGGTAAGCACGATTATGGTTAAACATAAATGGAATCAAACAATAACAATGGTATGGAAAACAAGGTGAATATCTTCGTACATTTCTTTTATAAAGTGGAATTTTTTGAAATTTGAAACTAGTTCCTTTTTCTGTTTCTTTTTTTAACTACTGCTGATTTTTTTTTAATGTATCGTACATACATACAAATTATGTGAAACGCGTTTAAACTGGGCCCAAAATTGCCTTTCGAAATACAAAACTAAAGCTCGGAAAAAAATTAAATACTTTGAAACTGATGCAGTATTAATGACGGTGATGATTTAAAGTTGTTAAAAAGGATCAAAGTGGGGTGAGCATTTATAATTTAATTGATTTTCTTCTGCAAGAAGATATTGTTTTTTTTTTCCCGTTTAGACAAAAAATTTTTGTTGTACACACAGCCGAAATATTGCGGTGTAAAGTGAAAATGAAAAAGCTGTGTTTCCGCTGCATTGCTAGACTCGCCCTTCTGGAATAGTCAAAACTTTGTTTGCGTGTGTATGTATGTGTAAGCATCATAACTTCCATGCAAAAAGAAAATTAAGTTAGACCTTACATGGTAATATTTAGGACACTTCAAATTCTCTTTACTTATTCAAGATTTTAACCTGTAACAAAAAGCCAATTTTTATTTCATAATTTAAATATATTGACATATTTTCATGCTCATGTGGTGGTTGAGTTTCTTGTTGGTTTTGGGCCTGTCTATAAACCACGTGCCTTTGTGAAGAGGGTGATGATTCGGCTACATTGAGTTACATAAGGTTGGGAAGTGTATACAAGCCCCTGATTTGTGGAATTTTAAAAATTTTTTTGGCATAAATTTACTGTGGCTAGCAAACTAGGTGTTGGATATAACTGAAACAACCTTTCATGAAAATTTTTCAATGGGTGACCGACGGGTAAATCCAACGGAACTATGTTCTGAGTACCCCTTGTGAACTACCCCACAACAATGGGGCCAAAAAGTACATAATTACCAATTTGGGGAAAGCACAAGTTTCCAAATTTTGATTGTAAGAAGTCGCGGATGTACAAGTACCTTATTTAAATCTTATTGGCAATGGGACTCACACAGGGTTGCCAGGTTGAAATCGAAGAATTTACGGCCTGGCAAAAGAAATTTTTGTTACTTTTTTTTTGCCCTTCAAATATTTGAATGAGGTCGAATTTATAAAATTTAGCATAATTTTACTTTAGGGCCTATAGCCCGAAAACTAAATTTAAATTTTTATTATATAATTTAGGGCGCTGATCACAATGATGCTAAAAAAAATTGTCTGCCTCAAATGGTTTAGAAGATACAACCGTTTGAAGTTTCAAAAATTCGTATTTATTTTCACGAAAATTTCCACATCAAAATGCGTTTATTATGTATTTTGGGGCCCTATGGCGATAAAAAAAATTGTCTCAAATGGTTTAGAAGTTATAGCGGTTCAAAGTTTTGGAAATTCACCTTGCGCTCCAACCCACGTAACTATTTACATATTTATAGACTGATCCGCGCCGAAGACGGAGTTATAGCCATTCGAAGTCCCTGCAATAAGTTTTTTAAAAATCATAAGTTTGAAATCCTGATAGATTTCCAAAATATGGATTTCATATGAAAAATTATTTAAGAAACTATACTATTGAACGAACTATTGTTTTATTATCATTATGAGAATGCTTAATTTGTGTTCTGTAAAATTGTGTAACATTTGTGCCGAATTCTAAATACTAAATCGTTTAAAATATTTATTTGAAAATTTAAATGTTAAATAGATGTTCAAGCAAAGTAACCGTAATAAAACAAGCACAAAACTTTTTTCGGTACCCAACTTGCACTTTTTTTTGTACGCACTTTTACATTAGTACAGGCAAGTCTCGGTACAACGAATGATATAATGACAGGCCCTATCGTTGTATCGAAAAATTCGTTAAATCGGACTATGTTATTTTTTAATAATTTTATTTCAATCACTTAAAAATCTTCAATTCATATAATTAATTCTTTAATGTTCATATGGAAGATTTTCCATATTTTTGTGAAATCACATCCTTTCACACTCGTCCAATATTTTTATTTTCCATTTAATTAACTTTTTTCTTATACAGTAGAACCTCTGTAAGTCGAACTTGAAGGGAGACGCCAAAAAATTCGAGCTATAGAGTCTTCGACTTATGAAGGACTTCGACTTAAGCGAATTTTGTCAGGAAATGTTCGACTTGTAGAGGTTGAGATTTATTCTAACTAATTTTGAATGAGAGAGCTGAAATAAACAAATATTCAAGATATAGAGGTATTAAACATTTTTATTTGCAAGTTAAATGATAAGTAAATTTCTAGCCATCCATTACTGGCTCTGAAATTACCCAATCCCAATGACTTAGAACATTTCGGTTTTTTCTTGTAACAGTGGTCCATTAACACTGATATTTTCGTTTCGATATTGCTTAAACCATTTAACCCTCATCCATCCCTCAGTTCCATACACAAAAGTGTCCCTTTTGTGCCAATTTGACACAATGAATTTTTGACCACCACGGGCTCATGAAAAATGATTTTAAGGACCAAATATCATTTTATTTCATTTATTTTATTTATTTATAACTAGTGCAAACAATTCAAAAAATTCACTCTGCTCAACTTATTTTTCTGTATTTTTTCATAAATGTACACGTCATATAAAACATTGAAAAAATTTTTAGGTTTATTGCTGAAAAGGCGTTAAAATTCCTGAAAAACGTTAACTTATATGTAGTTATGTACTAATCATAGTAGGGGAGCCCAAGCGGGGATTTCTGGATATGGATAGTACATCTACCGAATATTAGCCCTCTATATAGTGCCGCGAGTGTAGGGGAGCCGGTCAGAATAGTAAAAAAAAATCGATAGCTGGATTTACTCGAGCGCGTCAGATTAAGACATGGTGAGTTAATTACATGCTAAAGAGTCTACATTTCACTAATCTGACGATTTGACCGTGACACTAGGGAGTGGCAGGGTCACAAACTTGCAAAAAAAAAACGTCACCTGGATTTACTCGAGCGCGGTCAATTTTTTTTTATTTTGAAGGAAATAATTCAAGAATAACGGAAAACATATAATCTGCCCATTTCAAGAAGCCGAAGCAACAAAAATCGTCATTAAAGTTTAGCGCGTGCAGCTAAATTTTTTGGTTTTTAGGAGCTTAATATACAAATAATTTAGTTGTTCCTTATTCTTTTTAGCTGTTCATTATTCTTCTTTTTTTTTACGTCAGGTATTTCTTAAAAAAAAAAAAAATCCGAAATATCACACTGAAATACAACACTGTGTCGGGAAATACGAACGTATGGTCACCTTATTTATTCCCCACTACGTGCCTATCTCTCTCACACTCACGTTAGTACCAAAATTGATACTATTTTCATATCTAAAATACCATAGTACGGTATTCCGGAAACCCATCTTTTTTGGTACTATTTTCGTTTGCGTCAAAACGTATGTGGAACATAGGAGGAAAGACAAATTCAATATGTACTTATTACCAATTTCGAAATTTATCTTGCCACTATAAAATAAGATAATGTCCGAAATTTATTTTTAGTATAAAATGCAAGCTGTAGAAGAAATCGATGACGTAATCGAACCAGACTTGCTGTCTGATGATGATTCCACAGATGAAGATTAAAGAAAATTAATTGTAAACATTTTTATTTCATTTGAATCATTTTTTCTTATTTATGTAAAGTATATATGTACATAATAAATCAATGAATATTTTTGAAAAAATTTAATTTTTTCAATAAAATTAAAAAAAATTTACTTTTTTCGGTATACATTTGCGTTCTAAAAAATCGTCATTGTTAGTACATTTAAAGAATTTTCAGGACATTTCCAGTACATTTTCGGCACATTTGGACAGTTTATAATAATAACCTTTTTTTCTAAATAATCGCAATGTGTCCATATATGTCAGTTTGCTAAGGCTTTTCAGGTGGCAAAATGAGATCTTTTTTTTAGAAACTATGTATAGATAAATCTAAGTAAAATTGCGTGTTCAAGACAAAAAGGAGATTCGGCCTCTAAAAGTACATTTCAAGTCTCGATTCGTACATTTTCACAAAACCCAAATGGCATCACTGATTGGGATTTTTAAAATTTTTAAGATTTAAGAAAAAAAAAATAATGAAACAAAAATTTTTCAAACGGTCAGATTAAGCAAACTCCTCCAGATAATCGTCAGATTATGGATCAGCATGACCAGGACATCAAGCTGAACCGTCTGTATAAAAATCTGACGCGCTCGAGTAACTACAAATATCGTTTTTTTTTGCATTTTCGAAAGGTGGCCACTCGCTTGCGTCACATCTAAGGAATGGGAGCTTCGTTTGGGATCACTAAACATCCCCTATGAATATCTGACGCGCTCGAGTAAATGTTTTTTTTCCCATTTTTAACTCATCCGTACGGCCACGCCCACCATCCAAATCGGTAGATTAATATATCTCCGTCATCAGAGGCATGTCCCAGCATATACACCATCAATATCTGACGCGCTCGAGTAAATCCATGTGCATGTTTTTTTTTACATTTTTGAAAGCCTGTAGTGACTTCCCCCACCGGTGAAGGGTTAAACATTATATAACCTTTTTTTCTTCATACCACCTAATCTTCAAAATCCAATAGGTCTCCGCGACGCTCGAGTAACTCCACTTTAGCATCGTGGGCTCCTCTACTATCAAGAATACATCAATTAGAAAAAACAAAAAATTAGGAAAAATTTTGTTTATATTGTTCACACAAACTGAATCGATGACTTGGACAAACATTTTACACGCATTTGGCACATCAAACGGAATGAACATTTGAATTAGCATACAAGTAGAGACCATTTCGTCCACAGTATCAACACCACCTTCAGTGTTATTACAAAAATTGATAATTTCAGACACTTTTTCTCATCATTTTTGGAACGTTAGATACCAGTGAAGCGCGAAGTTCATGATCAATTACAAATTCAGAGTGATAACATAGATGTTTTCTCATGTTGATCATGATCATGTTGGAAGATCCTTTGAATTTTTACGAATCGTGCCAACAATTGTCATTTGGCATTGCTGTAATGAAAAAACCAGTAACGAAATGTGAAAAGGTTGTCACATGTGACATTCCGGCCATTGAATCCTTTAGTAAGTTACTGCACAGCACAGGTTTACCTTGGTTTATTTCACTGCCGCAGTTTCCATCACGGCTAACATATGGGCAAACGTTGTACACTTACTTGGTTTCCGAAGGAATATACTGCGTAAATGGATATCTTCCGCTGAATGGCAATAGTTGTTCATCGACCGTTAGAAATTTGCCTGGCACATGCATTGCTCTGGAGCGTTGAACCACTTGTCGAATATAAGCCGAACAGGAGCTTCGAGAAGTCGATGTATTTCTTGTCTATTGCCACATCGCAGACATCGGTTTATTTCTCTAAAACGCTTCAGACGCATAGTGGCACGACTTTTATCTCCGGCCAGAAAAAATGAACCATATGCTTGCATAGCAACAATATCAACACACTTTCAACAGTCTCCATACTTTCACACTTTCATACTTTTCCATAAATGTTAGTCATTTCGACGACCCTCCCAGTAAAAAAAAAATAATAATAATAATATGAAATTTCGCCGAAAAAGACCTATAGAGCCATTTTTGTTTTCGATTCGCTTCAAAACCTAGGGCGCTGTTTCAAAATGAATTTCAAAATTGTGTCAAATTGACACAAGGGGCGGATTAGGGTTAAGTTAACACTCCTCCAAGTCGGGAAATTCTGCAATTCGTTGTCTTATGCAGGACAAATTGTGACCATTTTCAATTTTTTTCATGATGTCTGCTTCGTTTTTTATTATCGTTGACAGAGAACTCATTGGCAGGCCAAATTTTTCACAACATCTTTCTTCTTTTGATAGGTTTTTGCAGCTTCGAGCACTTCTAACTTTTGAGCGAGGCTCAAAGTTTTTAATTTACATTTCACAGCAATCATTTTTTGGTGTTAATTGGTGTGTATTGCAGTAGGACCAAACTACTTCTGATAATTTCTCAATCGACAACATTAAAGTAACTTCGCTAAAGTTCAAATGAAATCACGTTTCTATAAATTCCTCTATCATTTCATAGAATTGGTTTATTGTACATATAAGTATGCTTTTACATTGATTTCCAAGAAACAATGATGTACATTGTTGGCATATTGTTAAAGTCGGTATCTTATTTTTCTTCGATTTATAGATAGACCGGCAGCTAGCGACAGAAATTTATTGCTGATCGAACCACGTATGCCTTTCAGGATTCTGAACATATTTCACTTACAGAATAAAAATTTTATGATACGAAAGTTGGCGTCTGGGGCATTTCGAAGAAACCGAATTTGAAATTGCAATGAAAATAAACATTTTTAACCAATCGAACCACGTATGCTAAGCGCACTACATGAAATTTTAGGCTGGGCCTAAGGGTCAATACCCACTCTTACATGTGTAAAAAAAAAATACCATTTTAAGTCAATCGAACCATGTATGCCATATATAATACATTAATGTTTACAAGATATTTTATCGGCATACATGTAAGGCAGGGCTTAAGGGCCTCTGAAGACATGCAATTGTGTAAAACAAATATCCATTTCGGAACAATCGAACCGTTCATGCCCTCGTAATATAACCTAAGTGACAATATCATTTACAAGAAAACCGTAACGGCATACTCCTTAAAAGGGGCATAATTAACGGCATACGTTTTAAACACAGTTAGGTTTGACCAAATTTTGACCTTAAGGTTTTTATTTAATAGTCATGTAAATAAGTGATTTTTGAAATAACATACGAACCCGCCGGGGCAATCGCATTAAACAGGGAAAAAAAGACAAGGCCATATTTGAAATAATTTAAGACCAATCGAACCATGTATGCCCTTAAGGCTTTCTTTAAATAGTCATGTAAATAAGTGATTTTTGAAATAACATACGAATCCGCCGAGGCAATCGCGTTAAACAGTGAAAAAAAGACAAGACCATATTTGAATTAATTTAAGTTCAATAAACAAACAGTAAATAGCCATGCAAATAAGTTATTTTTGAAATAACATATGAATCCACCGCGTCGCATTAAAAAAAATAAAAAAAAATTTTTGTTTTATTATTATTATTATTTATTATACTACTAAAATAATCGACCCAAAAGTCTGCCAACATAAAATATTCACAAAATGTCATATTTGAGATAATTTAAGACCAATAGATTCATGTATGCCCTTCTGGAATTAATTAAAAAATTATTTGCTTATGTAATTTGTATAAACAGCATACAAATCGGCCGAGGTGTTTTTTAAATATAGCATTTTTTAAAAAGTTTTTGACGCCTATCTTAAAGGTAGTATTGAAAGGATATCATCCAAATAAAAAGCATTGACATAAATTAGAAATTATTTTTTATTCAACGTAGTTTACGTTTCCATCAGAATCGTAACTGTATCCATCTGTGTCTTCATCGCAGTCATTTTCACTTTGTCCATTTTTTAAATTTAAATTGAAATTATATTTCATTTTAAACTAACTCGAATAAATTTTACTCGGAATTCGTCGTTATAGTGCGATCTACTTCAACGCAACCCTCGATAAATACAACGCCTCGATGATCGCAACAAGTAGATTTTTTCATTACAGACTCATTAAGTGCAACTTTTCAAAGAAATTTTACCTCGCTTACAAAAAATGTATGTAATTTGAATATTCTCTATATCATTCCCGTTATTAAACCATTATGATAGTAATTGTTGATATTTTATGTATAAATAGTACATAGGTAACTATGGTAAGGTTTGGTATTTTCGTTTGGATTACCGCGTAAAATGGGTGTTACAAAACATGTTAAATTGTCAATTAAACATAAAAGTGAGACTTTACGCCAATCAAAAGACGAAATAACTTTGGAAACCTTATGTGAACAATACTTCATACATAAATCAATAATATGTATGTTGTATATATTGAATGTGTTTTTTAATTTTATTTTTCTGAACTTCAAGTATTTACACATAAGAAATGAAATCGCTGGGCTCAGTAGAAATGTTTATTTTTAGTGCGATTGCCCCGGTCGATTTGTATGCCGTTTATAAAAATGACATAAGTCAGTGACTACATTTTGAAATCCTAATGGGCATACATGGTTCGATGGGTCCAAAATTATGTAAAAATTTGTTATGTTCTGCCTGTTTTTATAGAGGTATGTACCACAGTAATCGTATGCCCTTTCGCACATAAACATTTTAAGGTTACAGCTTTAATTTGCAATAAATTTTATTCATGGTTCGATTGTTCCGAAATGGATATTTTTTTTACACAATTGCATCTCGGTGCGCCTGCAGGGAATTTAAAAAAAAAAATCTTGCTACCTCCATTTTTTTTCTTTTCATGTGTTGGTAGCATCGTACAGAAATGTTTTCTGTAAATTAGAAAATAATCCATGTGGCGCTTTTTTTTTATCACGTTAAATCAATATTTTAATTTTTTTTATATTTAACCCGAATCACCCTGAGTAAATTTTTTTTCGAATTTCAAAAAGATTTTTTAGAAGTATACTATTTAAGACTAGGAGACTGATTCTAGCGGCCAAACTAGCGGCCGTAAAAAAAAAAAAAACGTTGCCACGGCTTAACTAATGGACCGATTCTGATGAAATTTGGTATGGAGATAGATTGAATCATAACAAAGGGTTTAAAAAACATTTTGCTATTTTATTGGGCGTGACACCGCCTCAAATCAGAAAAACGCTGCCACGGCTGAGCCGCTTCAATGATTCTTATGAAATATAGTATGGAGATAAATTGAATTGTAGCAAAGGGGCTAAAAACCTTTTTTCTTTTTTATTGGGCGTGGCACCGCCTCAAATGAGAAAAAACGCTGTCGCGGCTGAGCCACTTCACCGATTCTGATGAAATTTGGTAAATAGACAGATTAATTATCGGCGAAAAATATTTTTTATAAGTGGGTGGTGCCACTCCCCTGACAAGAAAAAGCGTTGTCATTGCTAAACTAATACACTGATTTGGATGGAATTGGGTACAGAGTTAGATTGAACCCTAAGGAACAATATTTGTTTAAATGGGCGGTGCCCGTTTTTTTTCGACCTTTTTATTTTTATAGGGCTATAGTAATCCACTGACACATCGTAAAAAAATCAAAAAGTTTTCTTTTTTTAACCGCTCTTAATGTATATAAACACCGAGACATACTCAAAAAATCGTTAAAAAAATGAAAAGGTCGAAAAAAAACGGCTGGCTTTGTTATGATTCAATCTATCTCCATACCAAATTTCATCAGAATCGGTCCATTAGTTAAGCCGTGGCAACGTTTTTTTTTTTTACGGCCGCTAGTTTGGCCGCTAGAATCAGTCTCCTTTAAGACTTAAGTTAAAAAACTGCATCATTAGTTTTTAGATCCTGCTCATAGTATCCTTCAAATGTCCTGTTGCCATATGGCAACGCTAGGCAGGCTAGGGCATTGGTTTACGGTGTAGCTGTTTTGATACGTTTTTATTAATTTATTTGCTTTTACTGTTTTATAAAAGATATTTTCGTAGTTTTTCATTTTCCTAATTTATTTTCAAATATGTAAAGACCACTATCCTTGAAAGAGGCGCAGGATTTTTTAGAAGAAATGTGTGTCGATGACGAAAATGACGCTCCAACTAAAGTCCAGGCACTTTATATTGAGCCACCCCATATCGAAGGAGACTTAAGTAAGTGGCAATGATGATGGTGATAATGATGGGGTACTACCAGACAATGTTTATCCAGAGCAACTCAAGTCTGGTTTGGAAATTATTTTTGAAAACGGCAAACGGATAGACAGCTTAGAACGAGAGCAACATAGTTCTGATACTGGATTCATTGATGAAATTCTTTGTTTGCCAAGCTCATCAAAAGGAATATGCCGAGTTCAACTGTCCGAACCTAATCTGCCAATTCCACCAGCTAATAAGTTCAGCAAATTTGTATTCCCCACTCCGTGCCTATCTCTCTCACACTCACGCACCGTCCCCACCAGTGTTGGCACAGACGGTATTTTAGTACCAAAATTGATACTATTTTCATAGCTAAAATACCATACGGAAACCCATCTTTTTTGGTACTATTTTCGTTTGCGTCAAAATGTTTGTGGAACATAGGAGGAAAGACAAATTCAATATGTACTTATTACCAATTTCGAAATTTATATTGCCACTATAAAATAAGATAATGTCCGAAATTTATCAATAACCGATTTTTGGTATAAAATAGGAAGGTTGATTAATAGTTTTCATGAGCATCTGTTTCTAAACGTTTCGAGGATTGCTAAAGGGTTTTTATTCATACGCCATTCTTCAGCGAGTGCGTTCTAAAAAATCGTCATTTTTAGTACATGTAAATAATGTTCAGGACATTTTCAGTACATTTGGACAGTTTATGATAATAATCTTTTTTCCTAAATAATCGCAATGTGTGCATTTTGTTAAGGTTTTTCAGGTGGCAAAATGAGATTTTTTTTTAGAAACTATAGATAAATCTAAGTAAAATTGGGTGTTCAAGACAAAAAGGACATTCGGCCTCTAAAAGTACATTTCAAGTCTCGATTCCGTACATTTTCACAAAACCCAAATGGCATCACTGATTGGGATTTTTAAAATTTTTAAGATTTAAGAAAAAAAAAATAATGAAAAAAAATTTTTTCAAACGGTCAGATTAAGCAAACTCCTCCAGATAATCGTCAGATTATGGATCAACATGACCAGGACATCAAGCTGAACCGTCTGTATTAAAATCTGACGCGCTCGAGTAACTACAAATATCGTTTTTTTTTTGCATTTTCGAAAGCGTCACATCCGAATCGTCAGTCTAAGGAATGGGAGCTTCGTTTGGGATCACTTAACATCCCCTATAAATATCTGACGCGCTCAAGTAAATGTTTTTTTTTCCATTTTTAACTCATCCGTACGGCCACGCCCACCATCCAAATCGGCTGATTAATATATCTCCGTCATCAGAGGCATGTCCCAGCATATACACCATCAATATCTGACGCGCTCGAGTAAATCCATGTGCATGTTTTTTTTTACATTTTTGAAAGTCTTTAGTGACTTCCCCCACCGGTGAAGGGTTAAACATTATATTACCTTTTTTCTTCCTACCACCTAATCTTCAAAATCGAATAGGTCCCCGCGACGCTCGAATAACTCCACATTTAGCATCGTGGGCTCCTCTACTATCATTATCACCATCATCTTCGCCACTTACTTAAGTCTTCTTCGATATGGGGTGGCTCAATATAAAGTGCATGGACATTAGTTGGAGCGTCATTTTCCTGCACCTCTTTCAAGGATAATGGTCTTTACATATTTGAAAATAAATTAGGAAAATGATGAACTACGAAAATATCTTTTATAATACAGTAAAAGCAAATAAATTAATAAAAACGTATCAAACAGCTACACCGTTAACCAGTGCGCTAGCATGCCTAGTGTTGCCATATGACAACAGGACATTTGAAGGATACTATGAGCAGGATCTAAAAACTAATGACGCAGTTTTTTAATTTAAGTCTTAAATAGTATAATTTTAAAAAATCTTTTGGAAATTCAAAAAAAATTTACTCAGGGTGGTTCGGGTTAAATATAAAAAAAAATTAAAATATTGATTTAACGTGATAAAAAAAAGCGCCACATGGATTATTTTCTAATTTACAGAAAACATTTCTGTACGATGCAGCCAACACATGAAAAGAAAAAAATTGGAGGTAGCAAGATTTTTTATTAGATTCCCTGCAGGCGCACCGTGCATATCTTCAGAGGCCCTTAGGCCTTGTCTTACATGTATGCCGATAAAAATATCTTGTAAACATTAATGTATTATATATGGCATACATGGTTCGATTGACTTAAAATGGTATTTTTTTTACACATGTAAGAGTGGGTATTGACCCTTAGACCCAGCTCAACACGTACTTATGTCATGGACTATTTTACCCTAAAATTTCATGTAGTACGCTTAGCATACGCGGTTCGATTGGTTAAAAATGTCTATTTTTATTGCAATTTCAAATTCGGTTTCCTTCGAAATGCCCAAGACGCCAACTTTCACCTCATCAAATTTTTGTTCTGTGAGTGTAATATATTCAGAATCCTGAAAGGCATACGTGGTTCGATCAGTACTAAATTTCTGTCGCTATCTGCCGGTCTAAGAGGTAATTCGTTTCAAATAATCGAGTTGTAAATGTTGTAAAATTAAACATTGCTATATTCGAGATGCACTGGTCAAATTTATGTATTCGAGTTATAGAGTTTTCGACTTATGGAGGACTTCTATTTAAGCGAATTTTGTCAGGAAATGTTCGACTTGTAGAGGCTAAGATTTATTCCACCTAATGATGTACATTGTTACAGTCGGTATCTTATTTTTCTTCGAGCAATAGAGGTAATTCGTTTCAAATAATCGAGTTGTAAAGGTTGTAAAATCAAACATTGCTATGTCGAGGGAAAATATGTACTGAATTTACTTGTAGGGACTCACTAATTATTTCGACTTATAGAGGGGTCAGATTTCGATTAATGGAGGTTTTGTGGCTTGAAGAGAAGGGAACACAAAATTTTTTCGAGTTTGGGAGGTTTTTGACTTATCGAGTTTCGACTTAAAGAGGTTCCACTGTATATCCCATATTGGCCCCTATTATGAGTGTCAATAAAAACGTCTTGACTCGACACTTGTCAATTTCAGTCAATATTCGACAAAGTCAATTTCAATCCATTGTAAATCAATAGATTGAAATTGTCTGGTGTCGAAAATTGACAATTATTTGACACTTATAAGACAGGCTATTGACTGAAATTGACCAAAGTCGGGTCAAGTCATTTTTATTGACACTCATAATAGGGTCCATTAATTCTAGAACACTTACGTAGAAATTGATCCAAATCTGACAAAAATTACCTGACGCCAAAAAAATCGTAAGTAAGCATTAAAAGACAAGCGGTACCTGAAACTGTTTTTTTCTCTTTTTTGTTTTGAATTTACAATTTTTACTTACTTTCTAATTGTTTTAAATTTTGTTCATTCATCATTCTTAATATCGGGGTTAAATTTTCTGAAACATTCGTTATATAAGGTACTCAATGTAAAATATTTGGCCATTCGTTAGACTTGCCTGTACATGATAAGCGGTAAGACTAAATGTTGTCGATTCGAGAGGTAAATTGGAAGTTATCTACTTATGTAGTCAACAGAAATTAATGTCACTAATATATGCTACGACATGATACTTGCTTTTTTTTTAAAATGATTCGTATGAAATGAATTTACTTAAGTAGAAAATCCTCGAATTTTACATCGACCACACTGATTTTAGTGAACCACGTGGTTCTCGAAAACGGCAGGTCGAAATGTCGCCTAGCAGTTACATGAGCACTACTCAAACACAAATTCCTTATAATTACAATAGATGGCGTTGTAATACAAGGATAAATATACCCTTTGTACTGCTTTGCCCCGTATACCGCTTTGCTTCGCCTTCTCTTATGATCATAGGAAGTTTTATAAAATCGTTACTCAGGGCCGTCTTTAAGCATAGGCTGTATAGGCTGCAGCCTAGGGGCCCGCGCCATAAGAAAATCTGTTCTAACATTTTAAATTTTGAGTTGAATAAAAAAAGCTCCATCGATTTGTCGCAAACTGCTTCAATATCTCAGGCGTGTACAAGATTCTTAAATGGATATCGTTTCATATTTGCATACGATGTCACTCCTGGTACCGTTCTCTCTTTTGACTTGCTCCCATTCGCCACTTCTTATTAAACCAAACTTTTTGTATGTAATTTTCTATTTGAAAAATAAATATTTAATCAAAAAGTGTCACTCGGATTTGGTATCGGTGATATAGCCATCGGAAGTTGCGGATAATGCTTTTGTTAAAATCATATGTCATAAAAAAGAAAATTTAGTTGGTCAAATTTTAAAGTTTTATACACCATTATCGATGGACAATAAGTTATCTTTCTTATAATGACTTTAACAAAAGCAAATTCCGATGGCTATAGCTTTGAAACCATATCCGAGCGACAGCTTATTTCATTTTTTTTTACTTGTGACCCCCTACTACCACGAAAACAAAAACTCGGCAATAGATCCTGAAGTAAACCTGTTCCACAGAATTCTTTATCTTTTAAAAATAGATAGAATGGAAATAAAATTTTTCAAACTCCTTTTTTGAATTTAAATTTTTCAATTCCAAATTTTGATTCCATTTGTAAAAAGAGTTTGATTCCAAAATTGTAGCTGTATTAGCAATTTTTGCTCTTTTGTAATTTTAATATTACTTAAACAATTTTTCTTGAAAACTGCATTTAAAAGTTAATTAGTCTGTGATTTGTGATTTAAAGAGTATTAATGTTTTTTATTTATATTTTTACTAGTATAAGGTTTCCAAAACAGACATGAAATCATTTCTTTTTGACGCGTAATAATATTTAATGGAGGGTATGGAAAAACGGATATGCTGAATCCTTACAGCTAACGACGCGCTAACGTTTACGACCGCTCACGCTAGTGTTATATTTTTTACCAAAACTCCTGTACTACACTTCAAATATATGGTCATAGATGTCACTGCAGGCAAAAAATTATTTGTATTTCGTCTATATACATAGCTGGAATGAACTATTGGATTTCAATAAAGTTTTGATACCATCAAACGAAAGAGTGTATTTGCTTAGGTATGCTCTTTTACTTTGGTATCCAATTTTTTTTTTGAATTGTAGAAAATTGGGACCACTTCAGCATTATTTTCTTCTTAGCGATTAATATTTCCGAAAATTTAAATCTGACCAATAAAATATATTTTTACATATCATAAATACTGAGATTGACAGTTGTTGTGGGCTGTCTCCAATTACAATTTCATAGATAACAGCACTTCCGAGTTTTTTTTAAAATTTTTGACCGTTATCTTATAAAGAAAAAAATCTAGTTTTCTTAATTTTTTACGCAAAATCCAAAAAATTAAAATTTTCCAACTCTGATAGGAGCATTTTAATTTTTTTTTTTTTAAATGAGGATATATTCAAATATGAATAAATTTTCGAATTTCGAGCGTTTCCGAAGAATTATTGAAATTGACCATATTTTTAACATGTTTTAAGAAATTTGTTTGCTTTAACTGTCTAAGTTTCCATTTCATTTTAAAAGTTAGTCGCTGTTTTGCGTGTGATTTAAAAAAAAGACGGATTCGGTCGCTAAAATAGAACTGTTGGTCTTTTCCTTTTTGTGGGTGGTGGTGTGAAGAATGTAGCTATGGACGCCTGCCTTTTATATTTTCCTCTTTAATACACAGGTTATAGTAAAAGAGTAGATAAGAATTCGTATTAAACCTCTTTTTTTTTACTAGGTATTTAATAAAAATCCCCATAGGGGGGCCCGCACACACCTAGAGACGGCGCTGTCGTTACTTAAAAGTTGAAAATTCGTCAAAGAGTTTTGAAGATTTGACGATTTTCCTAAAATGATGCCCATTTTCTTGAATTAAAAGTTATCATTCAAATGCATTATCAACCTATTTTTTAAGGATTTAATTTTATTATAGTTTTGGCGAAATTATGAATTCTACTCCTGTATTCATTGATTTATCATTAGATGAGCAGGTGCAAGAACTGCGAACATTTTTCAAGAAGCTTGGAGCGGAAATCTCGTCAGAGTAGTCTAATGAGGGCGTAGAAGATGATTTGCACAAAATAATTGGGGGTTGCGACGTCTGCTTCGAAGATGGAGAACCATCCTAAATTGATGGCATTTTAAATAGCATTGTATCAATTATGATAACCATTCCGTTAGACAGTGGCGAAAATATTGTGTTGACATATTGTGAAAAGATGACAAAGGCGCCCGTTGTGTCACTTGCAAAAGTGTGTCTTCAGTCTTTTTGGCGCCTTTTCAACAATCTGGACACAGCATCGCACAGCATGAAACCGGCCTTGATAATTTATGCAGGAGGCTCACAAACAAGAATTTTGTCTTCTTTTTCAGTCGTTACACGAGGTTTACGTTTTCGGGGTACAGTTTTTGCTGTTGAATACTTTCGAAAATGGTGAATAGTATTAAAAACCATCGTTTTTGAATACTTTACAACTTAAGCGATTTCACTATAAGAGTTTTTTCATTTAAAAAGGCCCAAAATTAATTCGCGAGTTTTGGAGTCACTGGATTTATTTTTTCTTAGGTTTTTTTTTTGTTTGTAACTTTTATTAAAATAAATTGATTGTCTACAACAAATTATTGGTAGTAAAACATATTCAAATCAATTTAAGTGATCTTACTGACTGATAACACAGACCGTTCTTAATTATGTGCACGGCTGGTTTTCTTTCTGATATCATGAAAAGGCACCCTGTGTTTTATCAGCTTAAAAATTGGAAAAAGTTTTGTTGACAAAATAATGCAAAAATAATTTTTTGAATTAGTAAGCTATTTATATGAAAAGTTAATTTGAACTGATATGTATGAATCGTTCCTAATTATGTGCACGTAACTGTAGATCGACAAAAAAATTTTCAACTAAGAGCAATCTATAAGCATTTTGGAAACATGTGGAAATTTTAATGAACAGCATGCACGGAAACTTGAAGTTTCATTCTAAAAATTTACAATTTTAGTTTTATGCAATTCAATATCTCAAGTTTAGCTGTTATTATCTCCAAAACTATTTAGTTAATTTACAAACATATACACATTTTTGAAAAATTTGGAGTTTCTGTTTTCCAAAAATAGCATTTTTGAGAACATTGAAGAATTAGTTTGGCTTCTAGGTCAGTTACAAGAAAACTTCCTTAAGAAAAAGATATTTGCAAAAATTGACAAAGTTTAGCAGAGGAAAGCAAAAAAACATAGTCTTCGATTTTTGCTTAAACTTCTGTATAGTGATTATACGTTTATTACAAATAGCTGACAAAAGAATAGACTTGCACTTTTGCGTTATATGTACAAAATTCAATAATTACTTATAGCACTTTTTTGAAGAAAATTGCCTTGAATGACCACATAAAAACGGTGACTTCGCTTTAAGTTCTACAAAAATGAATTGAAGACTTAAAATTTTCCACATATAATTCGATTTTAGTTGTGCACTCTCACTTTTAGTTGCATCAAATTCGAACGAAAACCACGCCTACCGCCCATACAAAGTGACCACATAAATATGGTAAATTCTATTTAAAATCCATACAAATTATATGCTAAGTTTAAGAACTTCAAATTTTGTACATTAGCCAGGGAAAACTCGAATCGTGATCTTACTGTTTCACTTTAAATTAATGCACTTCCATTTCTTCGAATAGAAATATTTTCAAAAAGAAATAAAACAGTGGTATGAATGATTTGTTGCCATACTTTGAGGAATATATTGAGGACGAAGAGACTGACAGCTTTCTGGCTGGAATTATAGGAGATTTAGTGTCGCCTATTGAATGTTTTATTTTAATATATTTTTATTTGAAATATTTTTTTTAAATATGAATCTATCGTTTCACATTTACCATATGCACATTAGGGTGGTTCAAAATGCAATACATGTTCCGATTTTTGGTGCTCAGACCCGAAAATATATCTTTAGACCATGGAGCCATTGTACCACAATTTCAACCGAATCGGACCATGGGAGGCGTGTTAGTGGGACGATTTGCATGATTTTTATACATTTTCGAGACGATTTTTTAGTATTATTTCTTTGAATTAAAAAAAATATCAACTTCGAGGTATATTCGTGGTTATCAATTTTTACGGACTCAGTATGATGTGAAATATGTGTGAAAATTGTAAATCAGAAAATCGCCGTAAATTTGAGTAATGATTCATTGATACGAATGTGAAAAATGGTAAAAAATCTGACATACTTCCACTTTGCCCGTTCGAAACCATACCTATTTTATATTTTTCGGCCACGGCACTATGCGCAATCGATTGGAAATCTGTTTTTACACTGGAAACGATATATCAAAGATTTTTTGTACCAACGATGCGATCTGGAGCAATATTTGATTAATAAAAGCAAGCATTTTCGTCATATGAAAATCAAAAATTTTAGTTTATTTTGTTCAAGAAACGCTAATATTTCACATTTGTTCATTTGGTAGATTTTTTTCGGTTTTCGGCGGCCACTTTAAGTAATTTTTTAAACTGATCTTCGTCCTTCATTATCTGTTTGTTGAAATTTTGCAAAAACAAATTGCTCTTTCCGCGGTGTCATTCACAACATGGATTTTCTGGAAAAAGGCCCCATTTGCTGGCCAAATGACGAATCATGCAAGTGTTCGAAGATTGTGGCCCAACAATTATATATTATGAACGATACCGCAAAAAGAGCAAAATTTCAACAAACAGATAACGAAGGGCGAAGAAAAGTTTTAAAAATTACTTAAAGTGGCCGCCGAAAACCGAAAAAAATCTACAAAATGAACAAATGTGAAATATTAGCGTTACTTGAACAAAATAAACTAAAATTTTTGATTTTCATATGACGAAAATGCTTGCTTTTATTAATCAAACTAGCTTTCCCGGCAGACGTTGTCCTGCCCTTTCCGGTAGTTGTTCCGGATGTTATATGAACTCATGCGATGGAATGTATAAGCGAAACAGCCCATTTTTCCAGTGAAACTTATTTTGCCAGGACTTTTTATATCAAGTCCCATTCATCTGCGTCCAGTACTTGATGCGATATGATTAATTTGATTTTGGAAGGTGCGTCACTGCCCATTTTTCTAAACCAAACTTTGCAAAAACCTTCCGTAGACCATTAGAAACATTTAAGAAATAATTATGAAATCTTCGTGAAAATTCTATTTAAAAAATACTTTTGTATGTGGGCCACCCTAAGTATGTGCCTCTAGATATAACAGCCACGTGGTGTAAATTCCATGAGAACCGATTAAGAGGTTTTCGAAAAAATGATATTTTAAAAATATGTTTGTATGAGGACCACCCTAAATATGCACCCTTAATGAAAGTTTTACAGCCAAAGCTATTCCTCATCACATAAAAGACACGTCGTGTAAATTACATGTGAATTTATTAAGTGGTCTTTGTGAAAATGTTATTTTAAAAATATTTTTGTGTGAGGGCCACCCTAAATAAAAGTTTCGTAGCCTTAGCTATGTCTCATAATATAAAAGCTACGTAGTGTGAATTCGGTCTGAATCGGTAAACCGGACTTCGTTAAAATGGTATTTTAAAATTTTTTTTTGTATGAGGGCCACCCTAAATTTGTAACTTAAGTGAAAGTTTTGTAGCCTAAGCTATGCTCCTTAATACAAAAACTACGTGGTGTAAATTCCATGTGACTCTATTAAGTGGTCTTTCTGAAAATGCTATTTTAAAAATATTTTTGTGTGAGGGCCACCCTAAATAAAAGTTTCGTAGCCTTAGCTATGTCTCATAATATAAAAGCTACGTAGTGTGAATTCGGTCTGAATCGGTAAACCGGACTTCGTTAAAATGGTATTTTAAAATTTTTTTTTGTATGAGGGCCACCCTAAATTTGTAACTTAAGTGAAAGTTTTGTAGCCTAAGCTATGCTCCTTAATACAAAAACTACGTGGTGTAAATTCCATGTGACTCTATTAAGTGGTCTTTCTGAAAATGCTATTTTAAAAATATTTTTGTATGAGAGCCACCCTAAAGATGCACCCTAAATAAAAAAAACATGCCTATAACCTTTAGAGGCACGCGCTCAATCACTGTGCATAGTTTCAAGGCGATCCGTGCAGTAGTTTTGAAGTTATAGACGGACAACGAACAGAAATTGACTTTTATAGATATAGATATTGCTCCAGATCGCATCGTTGGTACAAAAAATCTTTGACATATCGTATCCTGTGTAAAAACAGATTTCCAATCGATTGCGCATAGTGCCGTGGCCGAAAAATATAAAATAGGTATGGTTTCGAACGGGCAAAGTGGAAGTATGTCAGATTTTTTAGCATTTTTCACATTCGTATCAATGAATCAATACTCAAATTTGCGGCGATTTTCTGATTTACAATTTTCACAAATATTTCACATCATACTGAGTCCGTAAAAATGATAACCACGAATATACCTCGATGTTGATATTTTTTTTAATTAAACGAAATAATACTAAAAAAGCGTCTCGAAAATGTACAAAAATCATACAAATCGTCCCACTGACACGCCTTCCCATGGTCCGATTCGGGTGAAATTTTTGTACAAGGGCTTCATAGGCTCGATGTATGTTTTCAGGTCTGAGCACCAGAAATTTGACGTCATTTAATTTTTCCATACGATTTTGAACCAGCCTAAAAATGTACATATATATGGGACGATCCATGTCAACCGGATCAATGCTGTGTCCAAAATTTGGAGTGACCAAAAAAATCGACCGAGGGCTCATTTTGAAGCTTAGGACGACTTTGCAAAATCCAAAATGGCAGTTTCAATATGGCGGCCGGAAGCCGGAGAAAAATCGAGTGTCCAACAGAAAAAGCTTATAAAAATAAAAATTCCACACGGATCGGATCGTTTTTTGGCTCAAATTGTAGCTCTTAAAAAGCTGGCGTGAAAGGTTGACAAAATTCATCATGGCGAATCCAATATGGCCGTCAAAAATCCAATATGGTGGCTGAATTTTTGAAAGTCAACTGATTTGCACCAAATTCGGTATACAGGGGTCTTGGGGATCACTGATCACGAATCCGAAGTCAGAATTTACAAAGTCAAGATGGCGGACGTATTTTTTAAACGTATTGTTTAAAAATCAACCATTAGTACGAAATTTCGTATACGGGGGTTTCTGGAGTCGCTGATTACGAATCCAAAGTCAGAAATTTAAAATTCAAGATGCCGGATCCAATATGGTAGATTAGGGTATTGAGTTTCTGCCATATTGGGTCCGCCATGTTGAATTTTACATTTCTGGCCTTGGATTTGTATTCAGCGACCCCGTATATATGTATATATAATGGTAACTCTGAACTTGATGTTGAAGAGCCCAAGAAAGTTTTACACCTCTCTTATTTTAAGCCTTCCGTTACTCCAGGTAATATTATAGATTACATTTCGGCTCATGCAAAAATTGATAAGCAACGTATAAATTGCTATGGGCTTGTTAAAAAAGGAGTTGATGTTGCATCCCTGAAAAGAATTAGTTTCAAACTCATCGTTGCAAGCAGTGATTATGAAAAAGTTTTCAACCATACATTGTGGCCAGCTTATATCTGTATTAGACATTTCTCTTTTTTTCGGAGGAGAAAAAAGATCAAATAATTCTTTAACCCGGCCGATTCATGCTACTCAAGTATCGGAGCTTGCACCGCAATCCATACCTGTTACTCATGTTATCAATTCTGAAATTAACTTGATTGATTGTGCCGTACCAGCTACTAATGTTATTGATTCTTGCAACAATTTGGATGATTCTGCTCTAAAAATCTATTATCACAATGTATCTGGCTTAAGAACTAAATCGAATACTATTTTGGCTGCCTCTTCCCCTTGTGATTATGACATGTACATTTTTACTGAAACTTGGCTCAACGATAATTTTCACAGTGAGGAATATTTTGACTCTAATAGATAGATAGAAATCTTCCAAGAATGATAGAAAAGAAGATTACGCATTGCGCATCCACCATATTGGATGTCAATTTAGAGCGTCATATGGAGAACGGTTAGAGTTGCCGTGGAATAAGAAATACATAATCAAGTAACTTTTTTACTACTAATGTTCCCCAAACATGTACTAATTTCTATTTTATGATCATATAATATATTAGTGGACAAAATCATGTTTTCCGATACTGAAACTACTATTATGATACTTCTTTATTTTGTTATTGGAAAATTAGCTCAAACTATGAGTTCAAGAAGTAGGTGTAAATAAAACTTTTCGATAGACATAGGTAGGGATGTTAAACTTCATTGTCCAAACGTCGACAGCGAATTGATGGCCCAGAAATCTTGCTGGTTAGGGGACGTACATTAATTACGTGAGCTAAAATAGGGGGGAGGGGGTCCGGCAAAATCTCACCAAGGGATGAGGGGGTCAAGGAAAACCTCACGTAAACTTTTAATGCATAGAATTTACATTAAAAATTATAATTTAAATCTCACGGGAGGGGGGGTTCCCGCCAGATCTCATCAAATCTCACAAAGGGGAGGGGGGTACACCTCACGTAATTAATGGACGTCCCTTTATATATGCCATAAACTGCACGAAGAGGTTTCCAACATATCACAACAACAATAAACCGCGATGACCTTCACATCGCTTAACCATCTCAGTGAAAGTATACCATCAAAGCAAATTAAGGAGCTAATGACTCATGTGAGACTACTCGACAAAATTTTATAAGACTTTCATGACGCCGGAATAGAAATAAGCGAAAAATATTTAGAAGAAAACTTAGAACAGGCAAATTATGTAAACTGCAACATTAAAGTAAAAAAAAATTTTTTCAGAGCTATAATGTATTTTAGAATTAAATTTCTTACCAAGGACTTAGATCAAAATGTCCATAAAAAAAATCGTAAACTTATTAAAACAATTATCTGAGTTAGCATTTGTTTTTCATTGCTTACAACAAGATCTACATAGATATTTTTACAACTTTTGTGAAAAAATAATAGTGAAATAGTTAAATGTTATAAAAATAATAATATAACTAAATATCGAAGTCAAACTCAAAATAAATTATTAGGCATTTCACGGTAAGCTAAAGTGTCATAATGTCTTAAAATATTATGATATTATTATTAAATATCTTGTAGTTGTTTTCCATGTAAAAATTAAATAAGGCAATACAACTCTACGCCTAAATATTTTTTCATATAGGCTAAAAAGTAGTTGAGGAAAAAAGTACTCGGCAACCCTTATATATTTGTTACAAAAATAGAAAACTGCAACCGTGATTGCCCTCAAGATGACGACATGCGCAGAAGATTTTTATTTGAAAACTCGGAATGCGTAATCTTCTTTTCTATCATTCTTGGAAATCTTCAGTCTACTGGATGCGGCCGAGGTGGTGGAGTGCTGATTGCGGTTAATCCTGCCCTACATTCGTCTTTTATTGTTCTGGCAAATACTAATACTATTTTGGATCAGCTGTGCATTAAGATTAATGGTTCATCGTCTTTTCTTTATGTATTTGTATCATATGTGCCACCAAATAGTTCTTTGAACTTAGTTAAAATGCATGTTGACAATATTACTGCGGCAGCTTCTCAAATTTCGGATGATTCCGCCCAATTTCTTGTCACTGGTGACTTCAACTTACCTGGTGTTTCATGGTCTAAGCAGTGGGATGATCAGCAATACCTTTCCCCATCAAATGTTTCGAGTGCTTGTGAATTATATATTATTGATAAGTTTTTGGATTTAGGTCTTGTTCAAATTAATAACTGTTATAATTCGCTTAATAGGTTATTAGATTTAATTTTTATCTCAAGTAATTTTAAGTGTAATATTCGTATATCTCTATATCCTATTTCTGCAGTTAGTTTGCACCATATTCCTTTAGAAATTGAATTATCATTTTATAATTATCTTACTATTTCAACAAACTATAATAAGTTTCAATTTAATTTTGAGAGATGTAATTTTGTTGCTGTAAATAATATTCTTAATGATGTTAACTGGGATATTGAATTTGATCAATTAACTACTGAAGGGTGTTTTAATGTCTTGAAAAACATTACTTCACACATTTGCAATCAATATGCTCCTAAGATTAAGTGCTCTGTTTATAAATTACCTTGGAATAATAGAGAGCTAAAAAAACTTCAAAATCTAAGATCAAAATTTTATAAAAAATATTTGGTTACTCGTAATGTTTGCCATTTTAGTAAATACCGTCATTATTTAAGGGAATTCAAATTTTTAGATAAATATCTTTACAATCAGTACATTCTTAGATTTGAATCAAATATGAAATCTAATCCTAAATCGTTTTGGCGTTTCGTGAATTCGAAAAAAGGATGTTCTTCAATTCCTGCAACAATGTACTTAGGTGATTCCATTTCCAATGATGCACTATGTACTGCAAATCTGTTTGCAGATTTTTTCAAATCTAATTTTAAGGCTCCTTGCACTTCGTGTCCTGATGTTTCTTGTGTTCCGTCTTTGGATTTTGGTTCGCTCGTTTTATCTCAGACTGATATTTTAAATCTTAAATTGTTGACTAGTACTGATGGTGATGGTTTTTCTGCCTATTTCATAAAAAATTGTGCTTCAACTTTATGGTTTCCTTTGTTGGTTATTTTTAATAGGTCTTCTTAAAAATTTAATATCGCCTTTCCAGCATGGTTTTGTGCCTGGAAGATCAACTGTTACAAATTTACTTTTATTCTCCGAATACTACATTTCTGCCTTTCAGGAAGGATGCCAGGTAGATGTAATTTACACTGATTTTGCTAAGGCCTTTCATAAATTATCTCATGCACTTTTAATAAAAAAATTTAAGGCATTGGGTTTCCACTCTAATTTTCTTGATTGGATAAAGTATTATCTAACTAATCGTCAGTGTATTGTTTCCTTTGACAATGTTAATTCTTATAATTTTTTTCCAATTTCAGGTGTCCCTCAAGGAAGTATTCTTGGACCCTGTTATTTGTCATTTTTATACCCTACACAGAGGGTATATTCACTTTTCATTCCGTTTGTAACGCATAGAAAGGGGCGTTGCAGGTATAGAAAAGTATATATATTATTGATCAGCGTCACCACCTGAGTCGATATAGCTATGTCCGTCTGTCTGTCTGTTGAAATCACGTTTACGGGAAAAATAAGCGAGCTAATTCAATGAAATTTGGCACACAGGTCACACCTTCTTGCAAGCTGCTAGCAAATAAAAATGGGCGAAATCGGGTCACGACCACGCCTCCCGCCCATACTCTATGTAAATATACCTCAGTCCATTTTGAAAAAAGTTGCTGCGATTTTGATGAAACTTGGTGATTTGGTGAACATTTGAACAAAATTAAGATTGAGCTAGGTTTTAAATTTTCAAAGGCTCTTAAAGAGGCGTGGCACTGCCCTAAATTTTTACTTTTATAACGCCATAACTCATAAACCGTGCAAGATATGGTGATGAAATTTGGTTCATATATATCTTGAATTTTGTTTAAAGTGGGCGGAATTGGAAAAGTGGGCGTGGCACTTTTTAAGAATTAAAAATTATGATTTCGTATAATTCAAAATTGGCACATTCGATTTTCATAAAAATTTTAGGGATGATACTACCAAGAGCAGTCATCAATACAAGCTTCGTCAGTTTACTGGAAAAACACGTTGAAGGGCGTGGACAGCCCACAATATTTATAAACGTTATAATTAGAGAACTAACAACGTAATCGTAATGAAATTTAGAATGGCAGATGCACTTGGTAAAAGGTATCTTCTTACGAAAATTTGGCACAATAGAACCTGTGGGCGTGGCACCTCCCATACAAGCAAAACACGTTTAATGCTATAGATAGTGTGCAATGAGAGTAATCTTCGTAAAATTTGGTGCATAGATGTCAATTATTATAAGCTACAAAATTAAATAAATTTTGACGGGATTTCATCAGTGGGCGTGGCACCTCTCATATTAACAAAAAGTTGGAAGTGATATTTTGAGAAAACTATTGCAGCAATTGGCATGAAATTTGATGTAGGTGGTTAACTTACTATAAGGTATGTCAGCATCTGAAGTGGGCAAAATCGCACCAGTGGGCGTGGCACCTCCCATACAAGTAAAATATTTTAAGTGGCATATCTATCGAAATATATGAGCAATCCTACAGAAATTTGGTATAAGAGATTTGTTTATGGAAAGCTATGTCTGGATCAAAATCTGTCTCGATTGTATCAGTGGGTGTGTCACCGCCCTAAATTTTAAGGTTAATTAAGGCATATATCGCAAACTATACCAAAGAGAATAAATAATAAAAAGAGATTTCATGGATGCGTCTAAACATAAAATGTTGCGATTGTGCGGTGTGGTCGTTATTTGGTCTAAAACTTCGCCGTGAAATCAAGATCCACAGGAGAATTTTTACTCAAAAAAGTGGTCGAACGCGTCATAGAAAAGCGAAATTGAAAAAGGAGAATTAACTGAACTCGTTTGTTTGCAATCGTTTTTCATTTTCGTTCGTATTGTATTTTGTTTACATTTTTTCTTTCGTATGCTGCTTAGAAATTTCATTTTATATGCAATTCATATTAATGGATTTCATATGAAATTAAATTCGGTAGGTCATTATGGGAATTTGGCAACAATGCTAAATGATTGAAACGAAGTGTTTTATTCTAATTACCTTATGTTATTTTATTTTATTTTTGGTTCATATCTTTCGTTTTTTTTTTTTTTTTGCAATTTAAGTTAAATGACAAATTATGAAAAATATAAAATATATCATAAACCCATAAAAAATTTAATTTTTACTTAAGTAGGATTTTCATTGCAGCATAAGCGAAGCAAAAACCTGCACACACACACACATATGTATGCATGCGCTTGTTTGGTTTTTGCTGATCGTATTTGCTTTTGTGCATGAATACAAAATCATCCCTTATTTTGAAAAGCTTCGTCGCATATGCGAAGTCATTTTCTGAATTCTATTTGAATTTATATACATATGTAATTAATTATGTTTTATTATTATTGAAATTATTTATACTATTTGCATTGTATTTTGTATTATATTTCGCAGGCTGCATACAAATTTCATTTTATATGCAATTCATATCGAAATTCTTTATTTAATTTAATTTTATATGCAATTAATATTAAAAATTTGTATTTGATTAATAGAGATTGAATAAATTATAAAAATCTTCGTCTCATATGCGAAGTCATTTTCTGAATTCGGCATTAATATTGAAATTTATATTTGACTTTATATATGTAATTAATTATTTATTATTATTATTAATCAAAACAAATTTTACTAAATGAAAGTACTTTAGTAATTAGTTATTGATTAAAATTTTTCACGGAACTATTAAAATTATTAAAAAATCCAAAAATTCAAAACAAATTCGGTTGAATTATAGTGTTTAGGAAATTTTGTTTTCCTCGAGTTGAGCAAGGACAATTTTTAGTTTGATGCTGCTACGCCTTCCGTTGTGCGCCTTAATAGGTATATGTTGATTATTGATTGAGCTGTAAATAGGTATATAAATTAAGTAATGAAAAAAGTAAATTTGTACTGCGACTTACGATCAATGACAGGTGTTTAAATATAGCTTCAGTCAATTAGTGATAATTTATTTCCCAAAAAAGCAGTCTTGAAAAAGCGATCAAAAAGTTAGTAATTGATCTGAAATTTCATAACATTATGAGATGCAAATTTTATTTAATTTTTTTTTAACTTACGGACGAGTTCAATGTTGAAGAATTTTATTTATTGTTTGAAATGACTTTGGGCATAATATGAAGCACTTCTTGAGCGATAACAGGAAAAATTAAAAAATCCATAACATAAAGAAATAGATTTTTTAGCATTGAAAAATGCTATTTATGTGAAAAACAATCATTGATCATTGATTGAATTTTATTTTTTATGACTTACGACTTTGATGATAGAAAAAAGTCAATCATTGGTGGAAATTGCCTTCCAGCACAATGTTGACTTTGGCGAAAAATGTTACTTCGTGAACGGTATATGTCAACATTGTGCTGGAAGGCAATTTCCACCAATGATTGACTTTTTTCTATCATCAAAGTCGTAAGTCATAAAAAATAAAATTCAATCAATGATCAATGATTGTTTTTCACATAAATAGCATTTTTCAATGCTAAAAAATCTATTTCTTTATGTTATGGATTTTTTAATTTTTCCTGTTATCGCTCAAGAAGTGCTTCATATTATGCCCAAGAGTCATTTCAAACAATAAATAAAATTCTTCACATTGAACTCGTCCGTAAGTTAAAAAAAAATTAAATAAAATTTGCATCTCATAATGTTATGAAAATTTCAGATCAATTACTAACTTTTGATCGCTTTTTCAAGACTGCTTTTTTGGGAAATAAATGATCACTAATTGACTGAAGCTATATTTAAACACCTGTCATTGATCGTAAGTCGCAGTACATAGTTTACTTTTTCATTACTTAATTTATATACCTATTTACAGCTCAATCAATAATCAACATATACCTATTAAGGCGCACAACGAAGGCGTAGCAGCATCAAACTAAAAATTGTCCTTGCTCAACTCGAGGAAAACAAAATTGTCCTAAACACTATAATTCAACCGAGAATTTGTTTTTGAATTTTTGAGATTTTTTAATAATTTTAATAGTTCCATGAAAAATTTAAATCAATAACTAATTACTAAAGTACTTTCATTTAGTAAAATTGTTTTTGATTAATAATAATAATAAATAATTAATTACATATATAAAGTCAAATATAAATTCAATATTAATGCCGAATTCAGAAAATGACTTCGCATATGAGACGAAGATTTTTATAATTTATTCAATCTCTATTAATCAAATACAAATTTTTATATTAATTGCATATAAAAAATTAAATTAAATAAAAAATTTCGATATGAATTGCATATAAAATGAAATTTGTATGCAGCCTGCGAAATATAATACAAAATACAATGCAAATAGTATAAATAATTTCAATAATAATAAAACATAGTTAATTACATATGTATATAAATTCAAATAGAATTCAGAAAATGACTTCGCATATGCGACGAAGCTTTTCAAAATAAGGGGATGATTTTGTATTCATGCACAAAAGCAAATACGATCAGCAAAAAACCAAACAAGCGCATGCATACATATGTATGTGTGTGTGTGCAGGTTTTTGCTTCGCTTATGCTGCAATGAAAATCCTACTTAAGTAAAAATTAAATTTTTTATGGGTTTATGATATATTTTATATTTTTCATATTTGTCATTTAACTTAAATTGAGAAAAAAAAAAAAAAAAAACGAAAGATATGAACCAAAAATAAAATAAAATAACATAAGTTAATTAGAATAAAACACTTCGTTTCAATCATTTAGCATTTGTTGCCAAATTCCATAATGACCTACCGAATTTAATTTCATATGAAATCCATTAATATGAATTGCATATAAAATGAAATTTCTAAGCAGCATACGAAAGAAAAAAATGTAAACAAAATACAATACGAACGAAAATGAAAAACGATTGCAAACAAACGAGTTCAGTTAATTCTCCTTTTTCAATTTCGCTTTTCTATGACGCGTTCGACCACTTTTTTGAGTAAAAATTCTCCTGTGGATCTTGATTTCACGGCGAAGTTTTTAGACCAAATAACGACCACACCGCACAATCGCAACATTTTATGTTTAGACGCATCCATGAAATCTCTTTTATTATTTATTCTCTTTGCGACTATACAAGCTATTTTGCTAAAATTTAGTATGTTGGATGTCAATGTCGAAGATAATTTAATGAACCAAAAGTAGGCGGAATTGGAGGAAGTGGGCGTGTGCATATTTGGTTTTCTGCATTTCTATTCTATTTTTCTTTCAATATTTTTCACATTCTTTTGACTTTTCCAACTTTTTAACTTTTTCCAACATATTCCATATGTATATTTTCCACTTTTTCAACCTCTTTCAACTGATTCGGGCATTTTCTTTATTTTTTCGACTTTTCATGAATTTTGAATTGTTCAACATTTTTCAACTTGTTGCAAGTATTTTTAAGTTTTTTAACCATTTTCAACATTTTCCACATTTTTTCGACTCTTTTAACTTTCTGCAATGGTTTCCATATATTTTAGACTTTTTGAGTTTTTTTCAACTGTTTCAACACTTTTCTTTACATTATTCAACCTTATTACATTACGACTTCTTCAACCTATTCAACGTCTTTTTAACATTTATTTGGAAAGTACTTTTAGTGCAGTGTAGGGTATGTGAGTTTCGGCCTGGCCGAAGATAACACCTTTACTAGTTATAAATGATATTGGGTCATTGTTCTTGCATTGTAAATGTTTGATGATGACCTAAAAATTTTTATGAAAATTAGGAATGTACCTGATATTGATATCCTCCAAAGCGAATTGGCTAAGCTTCATAATTGGTGTGGTAATAATTGTCTCAAGTTGAATTTAAGTAAATGTCTCTTTGTGTCTTATTCTAAGTAAAATTTCTTGCTTTCATCAAACTACAATATCGCCAACTCCCCGCTTTTATCTTTTTCCGAAATCAAGGACTTAGGACTTGTTTTTGATTCAAAGTTTTCGTTTCGTGCACATTTTGATTATATTATCCCTAAAGCTTATTCTATGCTTGCCTTCATTAGACGTAATAGCTCGGCATTTAAGGATCCGTACACTCTTAAAGCTCTGTTTAGTAGTCTTGTTAGATCTAAGTTAGAGTATGCAACTATTATTTGGAACCCTTTTATGATCTGCATAAAACAAGAATTGAAAAGGTTCAAAAATCGTTCACAAGGTTTGCTATGCGTTCTCTTAATTTCGGATCAAATCTGCCTACTTATAATTCGCGATGTCTCTTAATTAGTCTTAAAACATTGGAAGTTAGAAGGGATATTTTGTCACTTAATGGTTTATGATATTGTCTCTGGTCATGTTGATTGTTCCATGTTATTGGCTATGATTCCATTCAATGGTGCCATCTAGAATTTTAAGACATTGTGATATTTTTCGTCTTGATATTTATCGTACTATCTATGCTACTAATGCTCCTATACCTAGAGTTTTGAAATTATTTAATGAACTAAATTCTGTTGCTAATTTTGACTTTTCTAATTCAAAAAGTGTTTTAAAGTCGTTATTTAATAGTATTTTGTAATTTTTTGTTTTTACGAGTATAAATATTGTTTAGTATGTAAGCAATAGTTATTTATTTAATGTTTTAAATTTCGATGTGTCTTACTTACTTACTTGGGTGGCCATAACAACCCGTTACCGGGTTACGGCCGACCTCAAAAGCTCTCTCCAGGCGCCTCTGCTTCTCGCGCGCCTTCTCCAATCAGTCACACCAAGCGTTGATAGGGTTTCTTCGGCTTGGTCTTTCCATCGGAGGCATGGTCTTCCTCTCCGTCGTCGCCCAGCGGCTTCCGCATCAAACACCTTTTTCGCCGGAGCTTCTTCGTCCATACGCACAACATGTCCCAGCCAGCGCAGACATTGGATAGTGATGCGCTTGACTATGTCGATGTCATCGTAGAGCTAGTACAGTTCATGGTTCTTTCGAATACGGTAGTCGTCGCCGACGCGAACAGGACCGAAGATTTTGCGAAGAATTTTTCTCTCAAACACCCCAAGTGTGGCTGCATCGGTCTGCGACACAACCCATGCTTCTGCACCGTAGAGTAGCACGGGTAAGATGAGCGTCTTGTAGAGTGTCAGTTTTGTCGGGCGAGAGAGGTCTCTACTACTCAATTGCTTACTGAGACCGTAGTAACACCTATTAGCAAGAGTGAGTCTTCGCTTTATCTCCAAGCTGATATCGTTTTGAGTGTTCACGGCGGTGCCAAGATAGGTGAATTCCTTGACAACTTCGAAAGTATAGCTGTTCGCAGCAATGTTGGATCCAATGCGCCGCGTCTCCCTGCTTGTGGGCAGCATATACTTTGTTTTGCCCTCGTTCACCGTCAAACCCACCTTCGCTGATTCTTTTTCGATAGCAGAAAACGCAGCAGTAACATCTCGCTTACAACGTCCAATGATATTAATATCATCGGCATATGCAAGGAGCTGGACACTTTTGTAGAAAATAGTGCCATTACGATGTACACTGGCTTTTCGCAACACCCCTTCTATCAAAAAGTTGAAGAGGTTGCAGGATAGTGGATCGCCTTGTCTGAAACCTCGATCGGTATCAAATGGTTCGGAGAGGTCCGTTCCTACCCTGACGGAGCTGGATGTGTTGCTCAACGTCATTCTGCACAGCCGCACTAGCTTCGCAGGTATACCGAACTCAGACATGGTGGCATACAGGCAATCCCGTATCGGGCTATCGAAAGCAGCCTTAAAATCGATAAAAAGATGATGGGTATCGATCTGTTTTTCGTGGGTTTTTTCCAGGATTTGACGTAGTGTGAAGATCTGGTCTATGGTGGACTTACCAGGTCTAAAGCCGCACTGATAAGGCCCAATCAGTGTGTCGGCGAACGGCTTAAGTCTTTCACACAGTACGGTCGACAGGACCTTGTATGAGATGGCAAGAAGACTGATTCCCCGGTAGTTTGCGCAAATTGTAGGGTCACCTTTCTTCAGTATAGGACAAAGGACACTGAGATTCCAATCGTCGGGTATGCTTTCTGCTAGCCATATTATTTTGCAGATGAGTTGATGCATACACCCTATCAGCTCATCGCCACCGGTCTTGAACAATTCAGCAGGCAGGCCGTCAGCACCGGCCGCTTTGTTGTTCTTAAGTCGCTGTATCACAACTCGTACCGCGTCATGGCTAGGTGATGGTACGTCCACACCATCGTCGTTGATTGGTGGCATCGGGTTAATTTCTCCAAAGGCGGGATTGGTGGAGTCATCGCCAGCAAGCAGCTTGGAAAAGTGTTCCCTCCATAATCTCAGTGTACCTTGCGTATCCGTAACCAGATTTCCGTGTTCATCTTTACAGGTAGATGCTCCGGGCTTGAAACCTTGGGTCAGACGCTTGACTTGTTGGTAAAATTTTCGAGCATCATTCCTGCCTCGTAACACTTCGAGTTTCTCACGCTCACGCCTTTCCTGCTCTCGTTTCTTGCGCCTGAAAAGGCGCCTCTCTTCCTTTCTCTTTTCCCGGTAGTTTTCGCGTACGGCTCGCGTTGCGGCTGACTGCAGTGTTCTTTTGTATGCGGCGTTTTTAACTGCAGTAGCTTCGCGACACTCCTGGTCATACCATTGATTTCGCGGAGGTGGGCGTCGGAAACCAATTACTTCCTCAGCGGCAGAGCGCATGGAGCGGGAAATATGCGCCCAAAGTCCACCGGCATCATCGGGTAGAGAGTCAGGTTGAAGGAGCAGTTCTGAGAGGTGAGCGGAATAGGCTTCGGCCGTCCGATGTGATTGCAGTTTAGCGACGTCCAGCTTTCGTTGCATACCAGAGCGTACATCCTTTGCATTGCACAGCCGCATGCGTATCTTGGCTGCAACAAGATAGTGATCGGAGTCAATATTGACTCCACGGAACGTACGAACGTCTAGCACGCTGGAAGCATGCCTTCCGTCGATCACAACATGATCGATTTGGTTTTGTGTTTTCTGATCAGGGGACAGCCAAGTGGCCTTGTGTATGTCGAGGTGTTGAAATCTGGTGCTACTTACTACCATGTTTCGCGCCGCGGCGAAGTCGATCAGCCGTAGACCGTTGTTTGAGGTGGTCTCATGTAGGCTGAACTGACCGACAGTGGGGCCAAATATACCTTCTCTTTCGACCTTTCCGTTAAAGTCCCCGAGTACAATCTTAACATCGTGGGCCGGGCAGCGGTCATATACTTCCTCGAGTCTCGCGTAGAAGGCATCTTTGACAACATCGTCCTTTTCCTCCGTCGGGGCGTGCGCGCAAATCAAGCTGATGTTAAAGAATCGAGCTTTGACGCGGATCGTAGCCAACCTTTCGTTCACAGGTGTAAACCTGGAGATATGGTGGCGAAGTCTCTTGCTTACAACGAATCCGCATCCTAATTCGCGCCTCTCCGCATGGCAGCTGTAGTAGATATCGCAACTTGTTTGGTGAGAGCAACCTTGTCCTATCCATCTTATTTCCTGGATGGCGGTGATATCAGCCTTAATTTTTTTGAGGGCATCCGCCAATTCGATAGAGGCACCTTCCCTATTGAGGGTCCGGATATTCCAATTGCATATCCTTAAATCATAGTCGTTTTTTCGTTTGCAGTGGTCGTCAACGTTGAGGGGTTCTTTATCCGAGGCTGTTTTAGTTTTCATTGGATTCTTTTTTTTACGTGGCGGGTACCAAACCCTGCGCACAACCCATTTTACTTCCAGGGAGGACGCGCTGCACACATTCGCTCACTATCTCAGCGGATGCGGAGATAGCTACCCAGATGGAGCCAGCGGGGAGGCTGTGTGTCAACTTGCTAATGGTTGGCTCAGAGATCGCTCTGGCAATCCCCAGGTGGAAAGCAGTCAGAAACTTTACTCTGATCAACCAAAAGCCAATCCATCCATCGATGTGTCTTATAGTTGCTTAATATTTTGTATTTTTTTTTATAAACCTTGTTGCTTAGACTTAGTCTGTAAGAAATTTAATTTTCATAGACTAAATAAATAAATAAATAAATATTTTTCAAAAAAATAACAAAAATACGTGAAAGCTGTTAACTGGTTTTAAATGGTTCTTTATTTCCTTTTAAAGAAGGTAAAAACTTGGCCAAATTTTTTTCAGCCTTATTTTTAAAGAAGAACGAAACCTACCTGTGAAATTTTGTATGGAGCTATGCTTGATTATGAACCGATTTTATTCATTTTCACAAAATTTCTTAATCTTTACAAAAAAACGGTCCATGCCAAATTTTATCACTCTACGACAACTCCTTATAGTTGTGGCCGCAGCTTATATGAAAGTGTTACACTGTGCATCGCCATTACGTTACCATGTCTATTATCACCTTGTGGCTCTAGAAATTTACTTGAAATTTTGGGATTTGTTGAAAAAACAAAAGCAAGAACACCAACAACAATAAAAGAGCAACTTCAGCAACAGTATCAACAATCACCCTAATTTTGTAAGTCGTCGACGACTCGTCTCGATTTGCTGTCGTCTTCGTTTCGACGTCGCTTCGTCTCAGTTTTGGCAAAGAGAATAAATAATAAAAAGAGATTTCATGGATGCGTCTAAACATAAAATGTTGCGATTGTGGGGTGTGGTTTTCATTTGGTCTAAAACTTCGCCGTGAAATCAAGATCCACAGGAGAATTTTTACTCAAAAAAGGGGTCGAACGCGTCATAGAAAAGCGAAATTGAAAAAGGAGAAATTAACTGAACTCGTTTGTTTGCAATCGTTTTTCATTTTCGTTCGTATTGTATTTTGTTTACATTTTTTCTTTCGTATGCTGCATAGAAATTTCATTTTATATGCAATTCATATTAATGGATTTCATATGAAATTAAATTCGGTAGGTCATTATGGGAATTTGGCAACAATGCTAAATGATTGAAACGAAGTGTTTTATTCTAATTAACTTATGTTATTTTATTTTATTTTTGGTTCATATCTTTCGTTTTTTTTTTTTTTTTTGCAATTTAAGTTAAATGATAAATTATGAAAAATATAAAATATATCATAAACACATAAAAAATTTAATATTTACTTAAGTATGATTTTCATTGCAGCATAAGCGAAGCAAAAACCTGCACACACACACACATATGTATGCATGCGCTTGTTTGGTTTTTGCTGATCGTATTTGCTTTTGTGCATAAATACAAAATCATCCCTTATTTTGAAAAGCTTCGTCGCATATGCGAAGTCATTTTCTGAATTCTATTTGAATTTATATACATATGTAATTAATTATGTTTTATTATTATTGAAATTATTTATACTATTTGCATTGTATTTTGTATTATATTTCGCAGGCTGCATACAAATTTCATTTTATATGCAATTCATATCGAAATTTTTTATTTAATTTAATTTTATATGCAATTAATATTAAAAATTTGTATTTGATTAATAGAGATTGAATAAATTATAAAAATCTTCGTCTCATATGCGAAGTCATTTTCTGAATTCGGCATTAATATTGAAATTTATATTTGACTTTATATATGTAATTAATTATTTATTATTATTATTAATCAAAACAAATTTTACTAAATGAAAGTACTTTAGTAATTAGTTATTGATTTAAATTTTTCACGGAACTATTAAAATTATTAAAAAATCCAAAAATTCAAAACAAATTCGGTTGAATTATAGTGTTTAGGAAATTTTGTTTTCCTCGAGTTGAGCAAGGACAATTTTTAGTTTGATGCTGCTACGCCTTCCGTTGTGCGCCTTAATAGGTATATGTTGATTATTGATTGAGCTGTAAATAGGTATATAAATTAAGTAATGAAAAAAGTAAACTTGTACTGCGACTTACGATCAATGACAGGTGTTTAAATATAGCTTCAGTCAATTAGTGATCATTTATTTCCCAAAAAAGCAGTCTTGAAAAAGCGATCAAAAAGTTAGTAATTGATCTGAAATTTCATAACATTATGAGATGCAAATTTTATTTAATTTTTTTTTAACTTACGGACGAG